>JAWZYV010004455.1:0-26461 GCA_038373885.1 Cheiracanthium punctorium
GAAAATTAATTATTTGACTTGAACTGCAAAGGTGTTTTCATAGCTACTGAGCTGAAAAAGAAAAAAGAAAGCTGTTAAACTTACAATGTTTTTATTTCACTTTTTTCTCCTGCATACTTTTGACTGTCTGAGTATACATGTGCAATATCGACAGTTGCGTTAATTACCATAATTTAACACGGAATCCGTACAACCTTTTCGAACTTTTGAAAAACTGTCCCCGTCTAAATATAAAATTTTAGAAAACTTTTTATGTCATTTTGTACTTTTAGGGAAAAAAGGACATTTGTTAAAAAATCCCAGGACATTTTGAGGCAGTTTTTCAAAAGTCTCAGATTATAGTAAATCCCGTGCTTTTATGCACAAGCCCTGTAATTGTAGCATTAGTACAGACAATGTTATATCTATATGCAATAAATGTCATTTTAAATCACTTGTGTTCTGAAGTAACATACGTAAGAAGCAAGCAACGCATGTCCAGCTAATAGATCTTAACTGTTACTACTGACTACTAGCAAGGCTGTATTGAGCCATGCAGATTCTTATTAAAAGAATGGTTATAAATTTCAAAAGAAAGCATAAATTTTTTTAACGTACAATACCACTTAATTTTTATCACTCAAAAATTACAAAAGCTTGAAATACAATGGTGCGCGTCGCTCATTCTTGTTCAAAAAGCTGTCTCATAAATCTAGGGAGGTAATGTGCATCAAAATGACTGAGAATTGCACAACAATGTAGGTTAAAACGTTTTTTTTGGCATACAAAAGAACAGTGCTTTCAAAGGAAGTGATGATTTTCCCTTTCCTTATCAAGTTTCATAACAAATAGATTAATTTTCTGAATATTAAAACCTTTGGAAACAAATAATTATTCATATTTATCGATTTTTGTTAATTACTGCTAGCCAGAATAAAAAGGATTTTTTTGCTAGGAAATTTCGACAGTGAACTCGACCTTTCCGTTAAAAAGTGAGCATTAAAAATTTCGTGAAGATAACGTTTTTGTCTGTACATTGCTACACGATTCTCCATACTTTATGGCACACATTATATAAATTAATTAGTAATGAAGACTGTAATTAAAGTAATAGTTTAAAATTTTCAAAGTGTATTATTTCACGTGCTCGATTTAGCAATGTGTAAAAAACAGAAGAGAATCCTTTTGTATTTTTAATTGATAGTTACTAGTTCAATGTTACAGTTTTTTTCCTCCCCATCAGGGTTATTTTAAACAAGAAATCCCCACATCAGACAAATAGTTTGTAATTTATCTGAAATATTATTTTAATTGGCTAGAGAAGATGAGCTATTCCATTGCAAGAATTGTGCAAGCTTTACTTAAACTGGAAACACGACTGATTTAAAGTTAAATAAGGAAAATCTACTTTTAAGTTTTCCCAATGCATGAGTATTCAAGTATTTTTCATCGGAATATTTAGTTTTGCCTGATATGCATGTTGTTTGTGTGCGTGTAAGTTTCATTTATGAACATCTAAGCTAAAAGAAAGGAAGCACTATTACATCAATATTAATAAATCTTAATTATCAGAAATTGTTATAAACAATGAATAGTTTAAATATTAAAACGAAAGAGAGCTCAATGACTTAAATACTTACAAAAATCCAAGCTAGAAAAAAAGAAGACTTCAGGTTAATATTAATAAATCTTTATTTCTCATAAATTATTGTAGTACATCAAATAACTTACAAACATCCCAGCTAAAAAAAGAAAACTTCCACGTTAATATTAATAAATCTTTATTTCTCATAAATTATTGCATTACATCCAATAACTTAAAACACTCAAATTCAACAAAGCCGCGAAGCCGTAAATGCTCTTGGGCCTTACGTACTTCCAAGCTCATTCCAACCGACATTGAACCACCGCACCTGAAGGTTTATCGGAAACCTATCGAAAGTCCATCGGAGAACATATCCGGGTCACTAAGCAGAGAAGCCCATTGGAAACGCATACTATTTCAGAAAAGCCTATCGTGAGTGACGCCATTGAAACTACCTAACACCTTTTATCGTTCACAGCAGTTCGAGAAATTCTCATCGTCACCACCGATCAACTCCCTAACACCCACGGTAACCTACGCCTTATCCTTTACTTAAAACATCGCAACGGATTTCAGCAACACAATACTTGTCAACGCCCAGTCCATGCTAGACCTAACAAGATATTTGCCCCGTATGCCTTTTTGGAAGAGACATGCCAGAGACAAGCCAAGCTGGATGTTGGTCAATGAGGAGATGCCAGCACTTTACAGCAGCCAGGGCATGCTCGCGGAAGCCAGAGGTCAAGTTTCGATCCAAGAGAAAGCAGAAGCAATGATAGATGGTACTTTTGATGGTGAAGAGAGCAAGTCATCAGAGCATGAGATTACTTTTGATTCGTTCGGGTGATGCCACTATTCCAGGTTTTAGTGAAAAGTTGAGTTCTGAATTGAATATTTAAGCTGTGTTGAGTATTTTGACTGTATGATGGAATGACGGAGTGATGAGCCATTCATTGAGGCTTTTTGAAGGACAAATAGAAGCTTTAACAAGGATGATTCATGTTGTAAAAAAGTGGTTTATTTGAGAGTGTTGGATTTAGTGCGCTATGTTTATTTCTTGATCGGGTTATTGAGTATCTATTGCACTGCATGGTAATTTTTTTTAAATAGCTTGCCAAATAAAAGGTTTTACATTTTGAAATAAAATATTAATGGCAATTTTGATTAGAAGCATGAAAAAGTAATTAAATACAATATTAAAAGCAATTTTAATTAGAAATATGAAAAAGTAATTAAATATAACATTAAAAGCAATTTTGATTTTAAAAACATTAAAATTTTGATACCATGTTTCCAAATAAAATTTGATATAAAGAACTAAATTACAGACTAAATGATACAATAATGCTCAATTTAGGTAGATAATTTTAGTAAACGATCACGTGAAAAATTTTGACTTTTACATGCCTCCTTAGATTGAACGTGATACTGACGTCATGATGAAATATTCCACCAAGAAACAGGAGGTCCAATTGGAAGCATGCGTCAAAACACTTTCTAAAATAGATAATAATCTTCTATTATGGTTAAGAGCGTGGTTAATTGAAATCTTGTTGAAATTTTAGAACTAAAAGAAAAGTACTTGCTCTAAGGAACCTGGAACCCTCTTATTAAATTAAGCTATGAATAGAGTTGTTAATCTGGAAATGCATAAGAAAAATCCTTTTACAGTGAGTCACGTTTTGTTGATTATAGTTGGGACATATTATGCTAAAGTAAGCAATTAAAAAACGGAATATTTGGATCTTCTGGTATACCATTCTCTCAATAACAATTAATATTATAAAAAACGCATTCTAAACAATGCATTTTATCAAGTTGTGAATTTATTTTGAAAATAATGTATAATCCAAATACTTTTGATAAAATACGGGTTTTTCACAGAATAGTTTTTGATTATGTCGTAACATTGAAGCTATAAATGTCTCGATTTAAACTACAAATTATGATGTAAATAAAGTGAAACTTTTATTACAGAAATTTGAAGTACCTATCCGGGACTGCTTTGAAGGTAAAGTCTTACCGATTTAAAGTGTTCATGGGCGAATACAGAAGCTGAGAGTTACGTCAATGTTTCTATATTGTTTTAATTCATTTTTTGAATGTTCTGATCTAAACTCAGTTGAATCCATTTTACATCATTATAATTTACGAGCCCTTTTCATCGTTAAATTCGTCTATGTGTGAAAAACATCCTTTTTTGTTTTGAAAATAGGCTAATTTTAGGGCATTCATTTTAAAATATTTAATTTTACAATAACAGAGCGGCTACCAAGATATTTGTCAGCAAGAGGGTTCAGGAATGAAAAAAAAAATTATTCTAGACTAATAAAGCCAAAGATGAATTATTGTATTAGTTTCGTCCAATACCTCTTGACGGTAAAAATTTTTGACAATTTTTGCTACTGATAAATTCGGATTCAAATAGCTTTTAATGCTTTTTTAAATATATTTTATTCATGTAGGTCATACTTATGTAATTTTACAGATAAAATTTACAAATCCAAACAGCAGCTTGTTTTCTGCTTAGAGAATAAATATTGAATTTTTAAAAATCTGCACATTTCAGCTTATCTTGTAATAACGTGAGTAAGTAAAATCAATGATTTGAAAATTTTATTGCTGAAACTTTGAATGTTTTGATTAAAGCTTAAAATTTCTCAATATTCCAACCCCCCCCCCGTTGAAATGGAAATGGACAAAAGGTATTGGACAGCTTAATGACCTGATTCATTGTATGTTATTCGTATACATCACTGATGACTGAAAAAAGGTTTTGTTTCCAAAAGAGAAAGAAAAAAAAATGTAGAGCAGCATTCAGATATAATTGCACTTCGAGAACGTAGCACTCGTTAGAAAAGTTTAGATTATCATCTTTTGATCCGTTTACAATAGAAATTAAAGCATGACGGAAATTGCGCACTACACTTTACTCGTCAAATTTCAAAAAGGCAAAAAAAATTAACTAATTTTATTTTGTCGGAGTAAAAAAAAAATGTTTTTCGATGCCAAAAAATGCAATTATCTGCCTCGAAGCCATTGATTAATGATATACTAATTTGTTTTATTAATAACTCTTTCTGTTAACTAGACAAAATACTTGACTGCCGTGATGATTTGAAGGCGGTCTCTTTTGAAAGAATAACCCACCTGTCGCAATTATTATTTGAGAGAAATTTCTATTGCAATGAATAGAGAAATCTTATATTGTTACTAAACAAAGTTGTCTTGATTGGTGAATCGTTAAACTCATTTTTCAAAATGAAGAATCTTCTAATATTCAGAACATTTTAGATTTCAGTCATCCCTGATGTATTACGAACTAAATTAGTAAAAAAAAAAATATCGACGCATGATTACAATCGGACTTCCTCCCGTTTCAAGCGCCCTCTTGCGGAAGCGCTTGCGTTTAATCCTCCGCCGCACCGGAACGGCGGCCGCAGCAGCAGAGGAGCGAACGCAGGCGCTTGCGCAGTGCAGCGCCACGCCGACGACGCGGGCGGACCACCCTCTCGGGGAGGTTCACCTGCTCCTCTTCGGACTCTGAAGGGTGCAGGTTCACCTCCTCGAGCTGATCCCATATTTGCTCCGCCCGCAGCACCTCATATCCGGAGGACATTTCCCGGATATCAGGTGCCACCTGCAAAGGAACGTCCGTGAGTGGCTCTACCTGTTCTTCTTCTACCGGCTCCGGAACGGGAACGGCAGACTCCACAGGATCCACAGCAGGAACAGCCTCCGCAGGCGCAGGGCAGGGCAGGGCACCTAAGAGTTGAGAAAAAGGCATTTCACAGTCAATTCCGTGATTCAAAAAAGTAGTTTTGGTTCAACACTCTTAAATTGAACCCTGAAACTGAAAAATTAGGCATATGAAACAAAAATAGAAAAATTAAAACAAATAAAATCTCATTCATGAATGACATACGCATGCATGTTTTTGTTTCAAAAGTACTTCTGTAGTTTTTTTCAAAAGTGCTTTTCAAAAGTACTTTCGAAAGTCTTTTCAGGTCAGGTTTTTGGAGATTTGTGCACACTCGTAATACATAATCGTTTCCATTAAAGTCGCCATTAAAACAGTTCTCCATATATTCTCATGCATCAGTCACCAAAGAAGGAAGAAGTCTGCATCGGTAGCCAATATCCAAGCTCTTCCAAGAAATCTGGCGAATTTCCCTTATTCATTTTAAAAATTTTCCCCTCCTGTACAATGCGTCTGCACCTCTGCACTTCGATGGCCAATAGGGACAACAGTCGCAACTCTTGTGAAACGCTCCTAACTATAAACGACTATGATTCAAACTTTCAAGCATTTTGTATCTAATCAACCTCTTTAAATTTAGTTTAAATCTGAATTAAATAAAAAGAATTAAACTCTGACCCATCACTCCTAAATTTTGGCACAGTATCCTGCTTGGACATAAATAGTTCCTGAGCTCATTTTGGCAGTTACTAAAAGTCCTTTTTTTGTGTGTGTGCTTTCAGCTTTTAAAGTTTTGTCGCCAAATAAAGTACACTGTACGTGATTTGGAACAGCTTGGATATTTGCTACGGAAGACGACTTTTAATTCTTTGGTGATTTGCGTATACGCATAATGATAATCCTCTTCTGTAGTTACGCATCACGGCGGTCATTCCCGCCAAACTATTTTTTTGGTTAAATTCATTGCTAAACTGTTGCCAATCGTATTGCAAACCGTTAATAATTTCATGTGTCCGGCATTTTTCTTGGCGAAAAATCTCTTGTCTTGGCGGACTGCCGGGATAATACGTAAAGAAACTCATTTTCCATTAAGGTTTTCATTAAAACAGTTCTCTGTGTATTCTTATGCACAATAATTGGCAGATTGGCGTATTTAGCACTACAAAATATTTCATCTCACTGTGATGGCAAATATCCAAGTTTTATCCATGAATTATATCCTACCTTTACAAATAAAGTAAATTACTGAGATATTATTCTTTTGTGAGTTATAACGATTACCAAGTTTGCTTGGCGAGGATTACGCCAAGATCGCAACTAAGCTTTACGACTACAAACTTCCATAGAAATTCAAACGCTTTACCAGATTTCACGACCACTGTCTTCTTGATATACAAGTATGTTGGTTGTTTGATGTGGAAATTCAGCGACCACTATAACTCACAAGTACCATTTTTTTAAAGAATATTTTTTTTAGCGAACAGCAAAAATATAATTTTCTTACAAATACATTATATAACGATACATGTATTCTACACGATCTTCCTTCATATTTTACCATTCTTGGGAGTAAAATTTTTCTCGCCAAATTCACTACTCGGTACTTAGTATTATCATGGCGATCATTCCTGCTAAACTATTTTTTCGTCAAGTGTGCTCGCATACTGTTACCAATCGTATTCAGTCCAAACCATCAGTAATTTCGTATGTCCGACATTTATTTTGGCGAAAAATCACTCGATTTGGCAGACCGCCGGGATAATACGCAAGTACCCACTCCTCTTGTTCAGTAGGATGTAAATGACTTACATCCTACTTAAGAAATAAACTAAAACACTAACATGTAATATTTTGTCAATTCAACTTCATAGACAACATTAAAATGTAATTTTTCTTTTGTAAGAAGAATCTATTTCAGCAAAATCAAATTTCCAATGAACGCTTTAGAAGATTTAACGAATCGACGAACGATTGGACGAACCATAAAGAACAAATTTATTTTCATTCTGTTAGTTAAAACTATTAAAAAAGATAATGAACAGAGAACAAGAGTTAAACGCAAAAAGACTTCATTTTTATACTTACCGCATACCGGAAACCTAATTTCATCGAAAAACTTTCGATTTGACAACAGGTACAGCTCATAAAAGATTCTCCAGAGGGGTGGATAAAACATTACTATATAAAATAAAAGAAAAGACATGTAAATATCAAAAATAATATGAAAAATAATATCCAAATACATTTTGATTTAACTAAATGATACTAGTCGATTTAACTAAATGATACTAGTCGATAATGATATCGCAAAAAAGAAATCGATGTCGAGTCGACCAAGTTCAGTTATTGAATGACTTTCAATGAGAGTTGCCACAAAGGAAAAAAATTCTTTCATATGAAATTTTGGCACAGCTTGGATACCACGGCGAGTTGAATTCGCCGTACTAAATACACCAAACTGCCAAGGATTATGTATGGAAAATATACTGAGAATTGTTGATGGAGTGTTATTATCGATTATGCACATGCGTAAACCGCCAAAGAATTACCGGAGGCTACCATTGATCGCTGAGGAAATATTTAGAAATGTGTATATGTTGGAAGCTGTATTTCATATGTGGCACTATTCTACTTGCGACGTAGTTTTTGCTTCAGAATCTGTCAATTTGATTCAGTTTCTAATGTGTTTTTGAAATTTTGACATTAAAATAACGTCGACTTTCGATTTGAAAACGATAAGCTGTAGGAAACCACATATTTGTAAGCAAAGTAAATGATAATTACATTCTTTAATTTTGGCGTAGTAGGATTCGATTACGTCACAACTGGAATGGTTCTGTAGTGTTTTAGTTTCTGTTTTGCTTGATTCCTACTTTAACGCCCCCACTCTCGCCAAGGAGGCGATAACTATACATATGCAGCTACCATGACGGTTTTTCCTATTTCTGCGGCAACTGTAATTTAACGGCTTTTTTTTCATAATTTAACGGCTCAGCCCTTTTCCATTAAAGTAACGCTCATAATTTAATAATGAGCACCGATCAAAGGCAAAACTACACCTGCTCATTTTGTAAATTTGAATAATCACAACTGCCATGTTTTGACCAGGGTACCATTATTTAACTTTTATCAATATCTAACGGTTACAGTAATGTAAAGATTTTATCGCCTGCAAAACGGGCGCCAACGCAGCAGGTAAAATAGTTTTTAAGTCGTCATTTTTTACTGTCAAAATCCCCCCCCGCCCTACATTAACCATTTTGAAACAGTCAGTTACATCCACAGATAACACAAATGTACTTTGGAAATACTTGCGAGCTTTATTTACCTGTTTTCTGCATTAACAGTTGAAATGCAAACAGTGGCTTCCTCTTCAGAATGATAGCAATTCACATACTTCAATCAGCCGACAAGAATTTCGTTCTTTTTACTGATTCTGAATTCATATCTTTCCTTTACCGACGGTAACTGTTAGGCTCAATTAACTATATTTAACCACACAATTAATTTGCACTGATTACCCTTATATCGTATGGAAATATTCTGTGCTTTATTTGTCTGTAAAACTCTTTTTTTTTCTGCATTAACATTTATTACGCAATGAAATACAAACAGTGGATTTCTCTTCAAAATGATAGCAACTCATGTACTTCAATCAGCCGACAAGAATTTCATTGTTCATACTAATTCTGATTTTGTGTCTTTCCTAGATGTTTACCGACATTAATTTTTAGGCTCAATTATTAATAATACTTAATCACTCAATTAACTTGCACTGATTACAACTTATATCCTTTGGAAACAAGTCAAGCTATATTTGCCTGTAAAACACTTTTTTCTGCATTAACAGTTATAATGCAGTGAAATGCCAACAGTGGCTTTCTTCAAGTGATAGTAACTCTTATATTTAAGTGAGCTGTCGCCGATAACAATTTTGTTCTTATTGATTGTGAAATTATACAACGAAACACAACGAGCCTTCAAATAGTCAAGCTGTGTGAAAAATACCGGCATCGGGAATATTGAATACCGGGAAATGAAGCTTATCCCCATGACCTGTCTTCAAAGGAAACTAATCGAATTGAAACCAGCTCATCCATTTGGGAGCTAGCATGACACACGTGGACAGACGTGGTTTCAAACTTCATTCGTTTTAATGTGTTAACAGCTTAATATATTTTTATCCGATCAACCTAAGTCTCATTGCAGTGAAACCGACTTCCTCATAATAAATTATAAAGCGCATTGAAATCGGTTCATCCGTTTGAAAGCTACGTCTCACCAGACAGACACGCGCTTATAGAATCCTAACAGATAAACATCCAATTTTGTAGCAAAATTTATTTAAAAAAAATTAAGGTGGTCTCTTTTGTTGAAACTATCGTGCGATATATTAACATAAGATGGTTTATTGTTTCGTTTGCTGAAACATGTTCGTTGAAAAAGGATGGATATAGTAAACACTTTCAATTTCAAGAAATATTTATTAACACGTCAAAGCGTGATTGAATCCGTAGTATCGTAAACAAATCTGCTAATACTTACATTTTACTTACATCATCTATTTTCGTTTCTCCCTCCTAATTGCTGATTTTAATTATTTAATCTCGTGAAAAATAATCTACCTGTGTCCTCTCTAGGAACTGTTTGGATTTGTACACATTGAAAATTGGACGTCAAGTCTGTGGCAGAGTTCTCGAATCTCGCGCATTTTTTTTTTTTTTTTTAATATTTGACGTCATGTTCACAGAAATATTTGTAGTTGAATTCGTTCACCTGGTTATTTCACCCAGTTAGTTTTAAAACGGAATTGAAACTTAAAGACTTGAATATTTTTTCCGTGTAGTCCTACGTTAGAAAAGGAAACACACACACACTAGCTTAATTAACATTTTTGTTTGTTTGTTTATGTCAAAACGTTTACATGCACTATAGCGGAAATGAGCGTGAAATTTTTGCAGCGTTAATTTTGAATCTCTGCCTGTAGCATCAGGTTAATTGTAACTTTTACATCCTAAGTTCCACAAATCAGCGAGAACGGTAACAAAAGATGATTCTAGCCCAATTTCATTTTGAAAGAAAAAGATGCATAAACATATAGTTTTCTTCTACAATGGAACTGCAGGAAATCATATCTTTGCAGTTTTCGCCACTAACTTCTTTGCAAAATGCGATGCGCAGTTTGCAGCTTCCCTCGGCGCTTTTCTTTTCTTTTAAAAAATGCGGAAAATAAAGCAAATTAAATAATGCAATTCAACTGAAAACAAAACCGACTTTTTCTTTCACAAAACCGCTCACACAAACAAAATGCATAGAGTGAGGCACAGTGGCGGATGAATGCAATTTTGTCGGGGAACGCGATTAGTTAGAAGATTGACATACACATCCATTTTATGGAAGTAAAACAGAATCTTTTACATGCATTTCTTCTTTTCTCGGAGAGACAATTGTTTCAGTCATTTTCATCACTAAATGGACTTTTTTTTCTTAGTAATTTTCTGACAATATACAATAAGCCAGTGCTAAAGAAAAATTGTTCTTCTAAATCTATGGAAATGTATGGAAGTGCTGTCTGTGCAGCACAGCCAGCTGCCGCCAAAAAAGGGTCTCTCGATCTGTGGCACGCGAAGAACGTTTCGATCGTCCTCCCTCTTGCTGGTTGTTCAGTCGAGCGATGTCAACGGCTGCCCTTTTTTCAGCATGGGGCCATCTATCCAGCTGCTCTCGTATTCTTCCATTTTTCAGCGGATGTCAGTGCTGTTCAAAAGAATCGTGACCCTATTTTACGTGAAAGGACGTGCTGAAAAGTAAAGGATTCTCGTGGAGCTCTGTCACCCGCAACTGATTTTATAGAAATCCAATCTATTCTTCGTGACTGGCAACAGTCAAAACGTCAGAGTTGTGTGTTCCCAGAGCGGGAATACTGCGCGTTAAAGGGTTAAATTTGTCGTCAAACTTTCCTCGCAATCCAAAAGAGATCAAGAAAAGACACGAGGGGGTTGGAGAAAGCTCAATAAAACTCTTTAAAAGAAGTTTTTAAATAAATAAATAAAATGACCTGTTTTGAACCGAAAAAATGATTTTGGAATTTTCGATTACTTTGATTTGTGAGTGGAACGATTTTGGGTAGCTGCGTCCGATGCATTGCTTGAAGAATGACACAGATATACGTACTAATGTTTTTATGATTGATATGAAGACTATGCATGACTGTTTTCGAAAATGAGCCACGGGGTTAGATGAGCGAGCATCGGCAAACAATTTTTTTTCCGTTAAGTCATGTGCTATGCCTATGCCCAAGGCTACGCAGCTACTAAATGAATGAAATTACTTATTCAGTAAACACAAAATACATTCAGGGTTTTCGATTTCCTCATTCATATTTCCTTTCATATATTTTACCTCTCCTTTAAAAAAAAAGTTTCATTTTAGACATATTTTTGTCAGCTGAGTAGAGATTCTTAACAATCCTTCACTGGAGATTCTTAAACACACACACACACACACACACACACAAAAAGATTGAAACAAAATTATCAGTCATCGGAGCAAAAGTTCTTGAAACTTTCCAAGGCACGTGGTTTAATGAGTCCAATATTAAATATGTCCGCAAAAACTTACCGTTTCATGAGTTTATACCTGACGAAAGACAGTCATGCCACTTTATTAAAAATATTCTCTAATAATACATTTTTAATGCATCTTGAAATGATGAAGGGTATAAAGCTCCTCCGACTGTTTCAATTTCTTTTTTTTTTCCCACTAAAGTTGAACATGGGGTACTTGGACGCAAGTTCTGTCTAATGTCAGCCTTTCATATTTTTGCTTTCGGGAAAAAGTAATAATGATGTAGATTCTTTTTACTCACGTTCGAGTAAATGATTTTTATACATAAATTAAGGTATCGAGTTTTTACGACTTTTTAAGTTTCGTGCATGTTGCACTTTTATGGTTTTCTACTCCTGAAAAACGTGTCATGGAAGTTTATGACTCTTCATTAGACATTATAAATTGTGTTCTCATATATATTCCAACAAGTAAAAACCGATAAGAAGTGCGGAGTATCCCAAGAGTTCTCGCACTGACGACCTATGGATATCATTTGGATATTTATTTAGGTAAACATGCAATATTGCCTAGTTTTTGAGAAAAATGTAAAAGCAATGGGTCTTAGAGGTGTACAGTTCACAGGGCATTTTCACTTTCCGAACATGTAACATCTAAGGGAAGTATTGTAATCATGAAAAAATTCGAATTCGAGAATTTGGTGCATTGACACGTTTTGAGGTCTTCTTATGCTATTTTTATGAGATGTATGTATGTGTGTGTGTGTGTGTGTATGTGTGTTTGTGTGTATGTGAGTGAACACGATAGCTCCTAAACGGGGCATTCCATTGAGCTCAAATCGGGTATGTATGTTATAAACCACCATCCTAAAATCGGTATTGATTTGGATGTGTATAGGACTTATATTTTTTCTAGAGGGCTACGACAGATTTCTTTTACATTATGGCTTATGGGGAGAAATTCTTGAAAGTGCGCTAGCGTTTAAACAGCGCATTCGATTGCGCTTCCATTTGGTATGTATGTTTGAATGATTCATCGATTAAAATTTATTTAAATACTTGGTAATGTTCTTAATCGTAAGTGTTCGGAAAGGCGAGTGGAGTCACTCCAGACTTTTTTTGTATTGCAAACCAAGCTAGCTGTGCGTGGGCACAGCCAGCTGTCGCCAAAAAAGGGTCTCTGGATCTGTGGCACGAGATGAACGTTTCAATCGTCCGCCCTCTTTCTGGTCGTTAAGTCGAGCGACGGCAACGGCTGCCCTTTTTTCAGCATGGGGCAATCTATCCAGCTCTTCTGGTATTCTTCCATTTTTTCAGCAGATGTCAGTGCCGTTAAAAATAATCGTGACCCTTTTTTGACGGGAAATGACGTGCTCAAAAGTAAAGGATTCTCGGGGAGCTCTGTCACCCGCAACTGTCGTTATAGAAATCCAATCTATTCTTCGTGATTGGCAACAGTCAAAACGTCAGAGTTGGGTGTTCCCAGAGGGGAAACACTGTGCGTTAAAAGGTTAATAAGTTGCTCAGCTTTCAACTGCACCCCTCGGTGGTCAGATGAGAACAAAATTGCGTTTCACATGTAATTTATTTTACATTTTTTAGACTTGTCCTTGCTTTGTATTGAACGCATAAATACGTAACTCGTTCTGAACGCTTTCTATGAAATGATTTATAGTTTTCCTTTGTGAATCATATTACTTACCTATTTATATATAATTTGTGTTCTACTACTATGCGAAGCGAAAAACAAACATAATTTATTTCATTTTACTATAACGTAGTTAGAAACCTTTTGCCTGTAATAAGATATTTTACTTATGAATGGGTCAAAACTTAATAATGTGCAGCATTCTTAAAGCAAAAATCGATCAACAAAATATCCTATAATATTATTGTTATTGAGCGCACTATTGGAGCTCGCGTAGGAAGATTTCCTAGTGTAGGTATGATGCGGTCGGAAGCATAGCAGACGACATGGACGACAGAGTACGCTCTCCAGTTAGTAAATGCAGATCAGTGGTTTTCACAGTAATGCACTGCTGCAGTGATTCAAGTGGGAGGTATGACAACATCCTCCATACAGTCCTGATTTGGCGCCAAAGAAATTCCAGAACGATGAGGAGGTGACAGCTGCTGTCCCCGTGTGTTTACATAGCGCTGGAGGAGATTTCTATGCACCCAGAATCGAAAAGTTAGTTCTCTGTTCGGAGAAATGTTTAGTCTCTTGGGAACTATGTGGAAAAGAGAATTTACACTGTATGCTGTCACACATAGCCGTGTTGCTTTTGTAAAGGTTACTTAATAAATGGCCATAACCTGGAAGTGCAACTTACTTTTGGATCTGCCCTCGTAGAAGGATTATCAGGAAGGAAAAGATTGAGAACCACTAGTATATGAAATACAGCTGAATTCGTTGACAACGTCACTGAAATGACCAGATAATTATTTATGACTATAAAGAGTTAGGTTGGTCGCGGGCTTATACAACGTGACTTTGACGCTGATGGCAAGATACATAAACATTTTTAACACCTATAATATAGTTGTTGAACATTTATAAAGTAATTTTGTTCATTTCTGAGCCGAATTCATCAGTTTTCCATGCAGAGACCCACCTCCGAGACATTTTTTTTAATGGGCACTTCTCTATATAAGATTAAAGGTGTGAATATTAAACAAGATACAGACTAAGCGAAATAAACTTATTTCAATCGATTTTGAAAAGGAAATTTGAATTGCGTTTTCTTTTTTTTTTTTTTTTTCTTTCAATCATTCTCGGTGCATTAAATACAAAACCCAACACTTCACACTTTTCGAAAATTTCATCTATCATGTCTGTAAAGTTCCTGTGGTACGCTCGAAGCTATCTTAAAATTTTCAAAATACTAAATTTGGCGCAAGTATACAAAATTTTAAATTTACACTACTACAAGCTTAGTTTACTTTTAAATATTATCTTGTCCGCCTTTATAGTTCGTAACCCAATTGAACAGCGATGTACATTGGATAGCTGTTATTGATTCAAACTGTTATCAGTGCTCAGGTATATCAAATGATTCAGACGCATTATTAGATATTGACACATTACTTAAAACTTTTCCAGCTGTTGCACACGTATTCTGAATGGGATAAATAACACATCATCGGGAAAATGTTTCATTCCTTCCGTTTAACCGTCTAAATAATCTCAGTATTTATTTAAGGTCTGCAGGTATTTGCGATGAAATGAATAATCGATAATACGATACAAAGTAATTTAAAGTTACAAATGTTCTTCAGCCGCTTTTTTTTTTTGCTAAAATCAAACTATGCGCATGAATGTCTTAAATGATATTAAATAATACCATGGGTTTTACGATATTGGAAAGTCTTCTGAAATCTGTTGAAATTTTACGGGCTTTCCCTTAGCCCGTAAAATTGCCTGTAAAAGGACTTCAAGAAGGGCTTCTTCCTCCATATCTTAGAAGATTTCGATCATTGCTAAATTTACTTTGACAAATTTCTACGGGTAGTCTCAACCAGGCCAACCGTGATACTGCCGGGCCTGCGTGTGCACTCCGATGAGTCATCCAAAGAGGCCTACGAATGCTCGCTTATTGGTTCCAGCACTTAGATACGTCATCTAACGGCCGAATCTAACCAATGAGGAAACGTCCACGGGCCTCTTTCGGAGTGCATAAGCAGCCCAGCAGAATCACGGTGGCCCCGTCTCAACGTACGTCTGAAACCAGCCCTGGGGAGAGGAAATCCAGTTGGCAGATCGGATTAGCGAGATCAATCCTTTTAATTTAATCCTCAGATGTTAAACCGATCGCAAGAATGTTCGGATTGCTCTTATGATATTGTAATTTTATCCGAAATAAAGATTGTATTTTAGTTTCTAATACATGCCTGTTTAATTGCTGATTCGGTAGGAGTTTATTCGTACGAACCTGGAGTCCTTCCATTGTCCTGCACAGTTTTAAATAAATACTAAGTGTTTGATAATATCGACGTCGTAATCGTCATTCATTTTGGTGCCCAAAATAAGTTTACAAAACTATTTCCTTCTTGGCGATATACCTTCATCTTAATGTTGCTGAAGCATCGAAGTTCAATTCAACGACGGATTCATGCAGTTTCGTGGGTGGGAGCGGTTAGTCGGAATATTCACATGCACATCCATTTTATGGAAGTAAACTTGGATTTCTTACATTAATTTCTTTTTTCTCGGGAGGGGTAGTCGACCCCTCCGCCTCCCTCCTTTAATCTGTCCTCGGCTCAATTTCAAATGAAGTAAATCTGAATGATATCCTGTAGTTTACACATCAGATTGTTTTATTTAAAAAAAATGGACTTTAAGTTAGAAAACTTAATTTTGGATTGTTTCAGAATGTTAGGCAAAAATTATTATTTTTAAAATTGACTGAGAAGACTGTACGGTGATGATTTATGTACTATGCACCTAAATCATCGGTCAATAAATGTTAAAACACATTTACTTATTCATTATTTTCGAAGTATTTACAAGTATATAGTGAGCACAAGAACTAAAAATCAGTTAACTCGAAATAGTACTGGGTTCTGAAATCATACAAGGTGGGGGGCAGGTGAATTACACTCGATCAAGAGTGTAATTCACCTGCCCCCCACCCTTTTTTTTAACGTGCAGCAAAAATCTCTGAACACTAAATGATTTCGTTAAATATTATAACTTAAGATATGTGGCATAATATCGGATCTTTTTCCGTAACAACATAATTTTACAATGTGAATTGATCGGCAGTTAAAGTTGTTTAGCTTGAAAAGCGACCGGCATCAGCTGGATTTTAGAACATCTTTGAAAACTAACAAATGATGGCAAACACTCGAAAGAATGATTCATACTTCTTCACTCACTGTACTATGCGCCAATACTAACAGTCGAAAGCTATATGCCTTCTGCATCTTTCAGAAAAAACTAGGCAGAAAATTAGCTTTAAATACAGACCTAAACGTTACCTGTTTAGGGAAGCATCGCAGAAATCCGTATCTTGAGTATTTTTTCCTGGGTGTGCGAAACTTTCATACAGGATCATTTTTTGGAACGCTTCACAGTACCATTTTGTGTAGACATTCTAAATTTTGACCAGAGACATTCTAAATTTTGTTTATAAATCATAAACGAATATTGTGAAGAAACGTTTAAAGATAAGTGATGTTCCACAACTTCTTTTCAGCTATATAAATTTTGGGAGTAAAAAAAATCACACATTCAACTTAAGGAATTTCAATAGCATTCAAATATTCTTTTGTGTAAGGGGAAACGAAAATAAAATGTGAGCATCAGTGTGCAGAATTGGCACATTCGAATGAGTTAAAATCGTTTATTCAAAATTAAAGCATCTAAATGTGTCCGTAGCCGTCCAGGTGCTATAGTGGCTTAAGAACCGTTCTACTACACCTTGGGTCGGGTTCGAATCCCGGCTTGGGCATGCATGTTAACTTGTCCGTCCGTTCCGATAGGGGTTAACACTGGCTGCCCCTAATCGCCCGCTCGTTTTAAAAAGGGATAAAAAAATGTGTACGTCAGTTAAGAACAACAAAAATTCTTAAAGGATCGTATTAAGTGTGAAAACAAAAAAGGTCCACATAAGTGGACCGCTGGCATAAAGAGGTTAACTCTTTAACGCGCAGTGTTCCCGCTCTGGGAACACCCAACTCTGACGTTTTGACTGTTGCCAGTCCCGAAGAATAGATTGGATCTCTATCAAAATAGTGGCGGGTGACAGAGCTCCACGGGAATCCTTTACTTTTTAGCACGTCATTTCCCGTAAAAAATGGTCACGATTATTTTTAACAGTACTGACATTGGCTGATAAATGGAAGAATACGAGATAGATTGTCCAATGCTGAAAAAAGGGCAGCCATTGCCATCGCTCGACTGAACGACCAGCGAGACGGCGGACGATCGAAACGTTCATCGCGTGCCACAGATCGAGAGACTGCTTTTTTGACACAGCTGGCTGTGCGCGGGCACAGCCAGCTGTCGTCAAAAAAGCAGTCTCTCGATCTGTGGCACGCGATGAGCGTTTCGATCGTCCGCCCTCTTGCTGCTCGTTCAGTCGAGCGATGGTAACGGCTGCCCTTTTTTCAGTATTGGGAAGGGGTTGCGCCTCAAAGAGTTAACTATTCTTTACGCAGTAGTCTATGCGCAATCTGTGGAGAAAAGTGTTTCATTATCTGTGATGATTATTCACTTTACTTTGTTTTTATTTTAAACTGTACTGATATGAACTTTTCACGACCCTTTCACAAATCACAGGTAAGGTTTTCCCTCTGCATGCATTCCTGTTCTGCTTAAGTATTTCATCCAAACCGTATTTTACATCATTCATACGCAGTTGCCCTCTCTCTCCCTCTTTTACATTTATCATCCAAACATGGCAGACGTCCCTGAGTGAATTCTAAACTTCATCGCGAAATGGTTTGCGAACATTTGCACAAAGCCAACTTTGACACAGAAACCGCTCCCAGGCTTTTAAATACGCGTTATTATTACTGCAGCAGTTTGTAGTACGGCTTTGAACGCCATAAAACGTAATCTGATCAAAACAACGGGGAAAACTAGACTCATTCCGGGCGAGATGAACTGCTTTTTGTTTTGAAACAAATCTCTCAACACAATGTTCTGGAAACTTTTCACCGTGCGGGATTCTCAAATTCGGGACGGGAATGAGGGGAATTTTAAAATCGGTTTATAATTTGGTTACCCGATAAACGTATAAAATTGCGTTTAAGCCCTTTGATGCATGTACTCACAGTGAAACCGACGTATAAAGGATACTGTCGGGACCTAAAATAAATATCGTTATACGACCGTTTATCGTTGCAGACAGGTTGAGCTTTTCCATATTATTTGAGCATTAACCCTTTAACGCGCAGTGTTACCGCTCTGGGAGCACCAAACTCCGACGTTTTGACTGTTGTCAGTCACGAAGAATAGATTTCATTTCTATAAAAAGAGTTGCGGGTGACAGAGCTCCACGAGAATCCTTTACTTTTTAGCACATCATTTCCCGTAAAAATATTATTTTTAACAGCACTGGCATATGCTGAAAAATGGAAGAATGCGAGAACAGCTGGAGAGATTGCCCAATGCTGAAAAAAGGGCAGCCGTTGCCATCGCTCG
Source organism: Cheiracanthium punctorium (assembly GCA_038373885.1). NCBI lineage: Eukaryota > Metazoa > Arthropoda > Arachnida > Araneae > Cheiracanthiidae > Cheiracanthium > Cheiracanthium punctorium. Next base: position 18,981 of record JAWZYV010004455.1, read on the forward strand.
ACTTACGACCAGCAAGAGGGCGGACGATCGAAACGTTCATCGCGTGCCACAGTTCTAGAGACCCTTTTTTGACGATAGCTGGCTGTGCTGCACAGCCATCTGTCGTCTTAGCTATACAGAAATATTAGTCCCTCGAGAAATATTAGTAAATTGTAAGGAATTCTATTGTCACAATTCCCCCACCCCCATGAGGAATTTTTGCCATTTAAAACTTATATTCTTCACTCCCTTATCACACACACGTATACATATATGTGAGTTGCACTAATCGTAACCGCCCCCCCCCCATAAAAAATTTCTGGCTACGCCACTGCATCCTATATCGCGTGGCTTCAGGTTATCAAAAACAAATTTCGAGAAACAAGGAGTTACATAAGTTGAAAAGTTTATTACTTTTTCAATTTCCATCCTGCAGTGTGTTGTTGCAGCCCTTTCTGGACCGCCGTAAATAGTGTTTTCCAAACTGAAACGTATCCTGTTATACGAGCTACAAAATGTTTTGTAAGAGTCAAAATTTTCGGTATAGACAGGTACGTGTAAAAGTGAATATCGATTTAGACAAGCGTAATGTATGAGTAAATGCGTACACTTCTTGATCGGGTCAGAATTTCTTTATTGGGCTAATAGTCTAAATATAGTAAGTTAATAATTGAAAAAAATTAGAGTTCAAGATAAGACTCGATCATCGATTGGATCGTTTAATGTCTGAAGTGCGATGGCTTCAAGCTTCGTTCTTCTGACACCCAAGTTCTTTCTTGACTCATTGAGCAATCGAGATCCAAAGTTTGGATTCTATGGTTCAAGAATGGGTTGCTCATGTCCATCCAGAAAAGAGTTCGTATACTACTCATATAATACATCATTGCTAAAAGTTCGAAACGTGGGAGTTTCAGCAGTGATGTTTAAAAAAAGAGTTCCGTTGACGACTCTTGAATAAAAGAAATGGTCAAAGATGGATCGAACCCATAGTCCGATCTCAGTGTCTCGAGGATAGACTTTTATGCATAAAGGAAGAGTTCGTGCTCGTCTCTGTGGTACATTGTCTTAGCTATACAATTCGAAACTTTTGAGTTTCAGCAGTGATGTTTAGAAAGAGTTCCGTTGACGACTCTTGAATAGCCATGAATGGTCAAAGATGGATCGAATCCAATAGTCCGAGCTCAATGGTTCAAGGATCGATTTTTATGTAGAAAGGAAGAGTTCGTGCTCGACTCTGTGGTTACATCGTCTTAGCTATACAGTTCGAAACTTTTGAGTTTCAGCAGTGATGTTTAGAAAGAGTTCCGTTGACGACTCTTGAATAGCCATGAATGGTCAAAGATGGATCGAATCCAATAGTCCGAGCTCAATGGTTCAAGGATCGATTTTTATGTAGAAAGGAAGAGTTCGTGCTCGACTCTGTGGTTACATCGTCTTAGCTATACAGTTCGAAACTTGGGAGTTTCAGCAGTGATGTTTAAAAAAAGAGTTCTGTTGACGACTCTTGAATAAAAGGGACGGTCGAAGATGGATCGAACCCATAGTCCGATCTCAATGTTTCAAGGATCGATTTTTATGTACAAAGGAAGAGTTCGTGCTCGACTCTGTGGTTACATCGTCTTAGCTATACAGTTCGAAACTTTTGAGTTTCAGCAGTGATGTTTAGAAAGAGTTCCGTTGACGACTCTTGAATAGCCATGAATGGTCAAAGATGGATCGAATCCAATAGTCCGAGCTCAATGGTTCAAGGATCGATTTTTATGTAGAAAGGAAGAGTTCGTGCTCGACTCTGTGGTTACATCGTCTTAGCTATACAGTTCGAAACTTTTGAGTTTCAGCAGTGATGTTTAGAAAGAGTTCCGTTGACGACTCTTGAATAGCCATGAATGGTCAAAGATGGATCGAATCCAATAGTCCGAGCTCAATGGTTCAAGGATCGATTTTTATGTAGAAAGGAAGAGTTCGTGCTCGACTCTGTGGTTACATCGTCTTAGCTATACAGTTCGAAACTTGGGAGTTTCAGCAGTGATGTTTAAAAAAAGAGTTCTGTTGACGACTCTTGAATTGAGTTTCAGCAGTGATGTTTAGAAAGAGTTCCGTTGACGACTCTTGAATAGCCATGAATGGTCAAAGATGGATCGAATCCAATAGTCCGAGCTCAATGGTTCAAGGATCGATTTTTATGTAGAAAGGAAGAGTTCGTGCTCGACTCTGTGGTTACATCGTCTTAGCTATACAGTTCGAAACTTTTGAGTTTCAGCAGTGATGTTTAGAAAGAGTTCCGTTGACGACTCTTGAATAGCCATGAATGGTCAAAGATGGATCGAATCCAATAGTCCGAGCTCAATGGTTCAAGGATCGATTTTTATGTATAAAGGAAGAGTTCGTGCTCGTCTCTGTGGTTACATTGTCTTAGCTATACAATTCGAAACTTGGGAGTTTCAGCAGTGATGTTTAAAAAAAGAGTTCTGTTGACGACTCTTGAATAAAAGGGACGGTCGAAGATGGATCGAACCCATAGTCCGATCTCAATGTTTCAAGGATCGATTTTTATGTACAAAGGAAGAGTTCGTGCTCGACTCTGTGGTTACATCGTCTTAGCTATACAGTTCGAAACTTTTGAGTTTCAGCAGTGATGTTTAGAAAGAGTTCCGTTGACGACTCTTGAATAGCCATGAATGGTCAAAGATGGATCGAATCCAATAGTCCGAGCTCAATGGTTCAAGGATCGATTTTTATGTAGAAAGGAAGAGTTCGTGCTCGACTCTGTGGTTACATCGTCTTAGCTATACAGTTCGAAACTTGGGAGTTTCAGCAGTGATGTTTAAAAAAGAGTTCCGTAGACGATGAATAAAATGAATCTTCAAAGATTTATCAAATCCGATAGTCCGTTCTGACTGTCTCAAGGATCGATTTTCATATACGGTAATGTACAGTTCATTCGCACCGTTTCCTCTTCAACATTTTCTACTCCATTCATTTCTTCAAGAGTTATTTGCCAAGCTTGTTTCCCAGAGTTTGCTGCGTGCATTCTTCTGTTGTCAGAAAGATCATTGCAATAAATGGTGCATTCTTCACTCATATATCTTGCATCGTACTTGTAATATCGAAGATGACTCTATCTACACTAGTACATATTAAATAGATGAAATTTCCTGAATAATCAATAGACAGTGTTGGCCATGACGACAGCGGTATTCCAGAACATTAAAATTTTAAGTCAGCATTTTGACAGTGTTGAAGTATTTGAGTTTTAAGCAAAAACTGTATTCTTTCGAGAAGCACTTTTAAAAATGTGCCAATTTATTCATTATAAAGTAATGGGTTTGAGGTTAAAGGAGAAGTAATGGGAAAAAAATCAGTTTGTTCTCACACTTAATTCATTTGCAAACTGATAAGATATTCGCACAGTATATCAATTTCATAGTTCAAGTCAATATCTATTTCCATCTCAATGTCCCAATCAGTTGTACTGAAATCCATTAGTTCATCCATATTAAAATCAGTCGCACTAAAATCTATCCGTTCGACTAGATCAAAGATTCAATAAATAAGTAAGTAGATGAATTCTAAACAGAAAGTGAATTCTCACTAAAAGCGCCGATAAAAATATGTTAATTCATTTAATTTATAAACAATGGGTTCGACAACAATTCCTACGAAAGATTCAATCACTCAGATCTAATGTACACTCATGTCCATAAATTAAGGATAATGAAGTTCATTCAAAGAAAGAGAAAGAAGCAAAACAAATTTGACTTATTTGTAAAGTCTATTTATTAAACAAAAAGTAAAGAGCAAAAAAGATGCTATATGTTTGACATAATTAATAAAAATTGCAAGTTTTATTCCCTTGACCCAATTTCAAAAAAGAACCTATTTACAAAAAACAGTATAACATGGTTAGTAGGATGGTTAATACGGAGTATGTATCCCGGACGATGCAATACAGGCCTGACAACGCCTAGGCATGCTGAGTATCAAATGATCCATCTGATCTTGGGGAATATGACACCACTCATCAAGCAATGCACTCCGAAGTTCCGGTAGACAGGTGGGAGGGGGTTGACGGGCTGCAATTCGTCGGCCAAGCATATCCCACACATGCTCTATTGGATTCAAGTCCGGTGAGTATGCTGGCCGATGCATACGGGTGATGTCCTCCGATTGAAGGCATTCGTCTACAATGTTTGCACGGTGAGGACGGGCGTTGTCATCCATAAACACAAATTCAGCACCCATGGCGCCCCGAAACAAACGTACATGTTGTTCCAGAATGACATCCCGATAGATGTGGCCTGTCATCGTTACACTCTGAACATGCGGGTCAGTTCTGGAACCAAGAATAATTCCTCCCCAAACGAGCCATCCTGCACCACCATAACGGTGTCTTTCAATGGTGTTCTCTTGGTGGTAACGGGTACCTGGCGCTCTCCAGATGAATGTCCGGCGAGAATCAGACTCCAAACTAAACCTGGACTCGTCGGAAAACATCACACAAGACCACTGTTGCGGTGTCCACAATGCATGCTCTCTACTCCAGGTTAATCGCAGGCGACAGTGAGTTGCGGTAAGTGGAACACATCTGACAGGCCTACGAGCCTATAGACCAATGTGCCCTAAGCGTCTGTACACGGTCTGCCTTGAAACTATCGTACCGGTAGCTGAAGAGAGCTGACGAGACAGGTCTGATGCTGTACTCCATCTGTTTCTTTTGGCAGTAACTGCCAAATAGCGGTCCTCATTCGGCGTTGTAACTCGGGGGCGACCTGTGCTGTAACGTCTACTCACATTACCATCATCTTGGTATCGTTGCCAAAGCCTGGAGATGACACTCTGGGCGATTCCAAGTTCCCCGGATATTTCCAGCTGGGTACGTCCACATTCCAGTCGTCCGATAATTCTGCCACGTAAAACATCATCCAAATGCCTCCTTTGTGCCATAACTATGCGGTTTTTGCACTGAAAGGCTTTCACAGCGCTTGTGAACAATTTTACTTCTTTGCCACCATTCCTTATATACCCCTCTCTTACACTCTCGTCATTGTGCCGTACCATCCACGCCATCTGGTGGTTTACTGTAATTTGCATATTCTTCTTCAAGATGTGTGTGATCATTCCACTGGTGAAATTTTTATTTTAGAGATCAATTTCTGTGTGATTCTGAATTATCCTTAATTTATGGACATGAGTGTATATTGTTGGTTGGTTGTTGAAAAATAGTTACAAAATTACGTTGTTCTCTTGTGCCTTATATTATTTTAAGCAAGCGTGTATTGTTGAGCTCTCTTTAACCCTTTGAGGGGCAACCCTTTCCCGATGCTGAAAAAAGGGCAGCCGTTGCCATCGCTCGACTTAACTACCAGAAAGATGGTGGACAATCGAAACGTTCATCGCGTTCCACAGTTCTAGAGTCCCTTTTTTGACGGAGGTGGCTGTGCCGCACAGCCACTTGCGTCAAAAAAGGGTCTCTACATCTGTGGCATGAGAGGAACGTTTCGATCGTCCGCCCTCTTGCTGGTCGTTAAGTCGAGCGATGGCAACGGCTGCCCGTTTTTCAGCATTGGACAATCTATCCAGCTGTTCTCGCATTCTTCCATTTTGCCAGCAGATGTCAGTGCTGTTAAAAAGAATCGTGACCGTTTTTTACGGTAAATGACGTGCTCAAAAGTAAAGGATTCTCGTGGAGCTATGTCACCCCCAACTGTTTTTATAGAAATCCAATCCATTCTTCGTGACTGGCAATAGTCAAAACGTCAGAGTTGGGTGTACCCAGAGCGGGAACGCTGCGCGTTAAAGGGTTAAAATTTGTTGAGTTTTCTAAAATTAATCATGCGTCTTTTTATAAAAGAAATTTTCTCAATAAGGTGAAGAGCATTTTGAAAAATAATTGGCCCTGTTCACTGAATATCTTCATTATTCCTTTCCCGTAATCTGAAACTTCTGGAACTGGGAAAATGTCTTTGTGTTCATATTGGCAAATGAATATTCAGAAAGGCAACTGTTGTGAGGTTGTACGAAAAAAAGAATTTCATAGAATTTTAAAATTATTGAAATTATGATTTATCATGTTATAAAACAAAATCTTTAGATCCCATTATCAAATCTGAGGTTCCGAGAATAAAGATCCATGCATACAACTCATTGAAATTTCATAACGTTTTAAAAAATCTTGTGGGGAAGTGAAACTGAAGAAAAAAATTAAGTTTATTTACAATACGTTTACAGGGAAAGTCCATGTTTGTTTTTACGCTGTTAATTGCTACGGGCTTAATTTTCGTTAGATTTCGATGTGGTTTGTTTAAAAATAGGGTACTTACGTATTATCCTGGCCGGCCGCCAAAACCAACGATTTTTCGCCAAGATATATGCCGGACACGTGAAATTATTGACGGTTCGGAATACGATTGGCAAAAGTCTGATAGCATATTTGACGAAAAAATGGCGAAATGACGGCGTGAATGACCTCCGGGATAATACGTAAGTGCCAAAAATATTCGTAACAGTTGTTAAAAATTGTTTTTGAAAAATCGACTTTTTGGACGTTGACGTTACTCTGTCCCTTATTTTAGAGACGTTAAATTGACGTTACTATTAACTGAGTTACAGTTAAAGGAACATAAAAGCTGACCGAGAGAAATCATAATAAGCTAAACAAACATAAAAACGAGATAATAAATCATCCTCTAAATCAGAAACCAAAATCGCTAAGGCTGAAAGATTTTAGGAAAATCTTGGAAAAAAAATAAATTAAATTAAAAATTAAAATAAAAAACATGTGCGCGCGGGGTCGACCCCCCTGAAGACTGGATCAGATAGAATGTTACGGAGCATACCATTGCTTGATTCTTGCATGTTCCTTGCAACATAAAAATTTAAACTTTACATTATTTTTAAGTATGGAAAGCCTATGAAACACCTTGACTGTTTGCCATCCATGGCGGTTTTCCGTAATTCGGTGACTTACGTATACGTATAGTTAATAATCATTTCTCTTTAAGTTTGCAAATAAAACAGTACTTCTTATGTTTAATTTGCTAAATTACGAAACAGCTAGGATATCTTTCCACCAATACGATTTACACATGCGCGTAATCGATAATCATTTCCCATAGGTTGCCATTAAAACAGTTCTCCATATTTTCGTATGCATAATCCTTTGCAGAATGGCATACCTAGCACCGAAAAATAGTTCATATCGCCTTGTTGGCGAATATCCAACTTGTACCAAAACTGCTTTAACACCACCAAACATTTCAACTCGGTAACGGGAAGCAAATACCAAAGCTGGGCGCAGATTTTAAAAAATGCCAGTTTGATGCAAAATGACAATGCCAACTGAATGTTGGATTAATTTTTTTTTTTTTTTGTCTTATCCTGTATTAGATCAAATCGTACAGATTATTTATCCAGTTAAATTTAGGAATACTTTTAGTATACATCTGGCGCTATAATGATTTTAAACATAAAATGAACCCTTGAGTATCGACTTATTTTAACCC
>JAWZYV010004456.1:0-414364 GCA_038373885.1 Cheiracanthium punctorium
TAGAAACTGAGTTACTACTACTGCAACAGGCGAGAAGTGTCGTCTCCATATCAACGACCAGCTACGAAAAAACTTCGGCTCACGTAATGCACTGTCCGTGTGGCACTGCGCAAGCGTGAGGTAAAAACTGAGGAAGCCTATGTTTGATCCTTCAAAAAGAAAAACCTTGCCCCAAGGACAATTTTCCATTGGACGTTATCATCAGATGTAACGAAAAAGGGTTGGATGAATTGAAAAAATCTGATGATTATGACTGGCTTAATTGAAGTCTGGAAGGACAAGGAAAGGCTACCCACTTTTCCAGCCAATGTGGTAATGCGTAAATCATGGATACCCTGACTAGCGCATGTAACGGTAAAGCGTGTTAAAAGAAGCAGCTCATCGCCTGGCTATTATTCCTTGCGCCTGGGCTCACCAAGCAAAAGCCGAGCCCTTAGCTTTGTCTCATTCAATACCACAGTATTTCATAGCCATAATGCCGCACCACCACCGCCCCACCGTCCGGCCGACACCCGTGGCATGGCCAAGTTGCAGGCTTAACCATTCCTACCACTACAGGCGGCAGAGGATGTGAAAAGAAGAGCCTCTTTCACTCCGGGGAAGGTAAGCGCCGTGGGGTTACCAGTACCAACCCCCCATTAATACCCCCCACCCCCACCTCCTACCAAAAAACACCAAACACACTTAAATACGTAAATAGATTTACTTCTTTGGCCAGTGGTTTATATTGACAAAGACAATTAGATTAGCTACTGCCAGCTCAGCACTAAACGGTATAACCCCCCCCCAGCTTAAAAAAAAAAGCATATTAGAATAAAGAAAAATACTAACATAACAACTACCTGTGGCTCTAGTTGTTGTAGAATTCGACTACGCGGCGTCCTATACAATCGGTCCTCCGCAACACCATCCTCACTCCTCGCACTCTCTCACCGGGAAACCGTCTCCGCAGGCCTGGATCAAAAAACGTAAGCGACGAGATGCACGGCTTGAGGCAGTCGTCCTCTCAAAAGAGTCTAATTCTAGTTATGCCTAAGGCTGACTTGTGATCGGCGATCTACCCCCCCCCCCCCCGACCCGAGCCGGAAGGGTACGATGCTGCCAGACGTAATCAGTCTCGACTCGCCCGGCAAACACCAGTCGATTATTGCAGGGCTCTGAATTGCAACTGCCGTAGTGACCCCCTCCGTGCGGAGCCCCGCGGCTAAAAGACGGCTTATTGTAGTATGACCCCTCCCGTCGCAGACCCCCCCCACCTGCCGCCCCCCCCCAAACTCGCCGCAGCCCAGTATCCAACAAACCGCCCTCACCGCCCACTGTCTGCCGATCGCACCCCCCCATACCCACCCAACAAGGCAGCCACACGAGGACGGGCCGACTTACCAAGCACCGTGGAAGGCTACCAGAACACAAATCAAAAAGCGTGCCAGGTGGAGATTGCAACCCCGACTTAAAAAAAAAGCGTCTGCCCAGTCGGCATGCTACCCGCACCTTAAAGCAGAAATGAAAAAGCCTGCAGCGAGCAAACCTTAGGTGACCCCTTTAAACACCACATAGAGCGCCACGATCGCCGGGTCGAGAAAGGTGTCCCTGCCCGTCCCGCGCTCTGGTATGGTTACAAAAGATAATCAACGGATGTCTCCCTCAAGACCTCTGAGAATAAATAAACTAAAGTAAGTTAAGTCATCTATTATTAAAAAATCTTTTTAAAATGTTTCATTAATTTTAATTTGCAGTTAGCTTTTGGCGTGGGAATTATTTTCGGCGGTGCTGGCTTGCGCTGTGCTGCGCCGCTTTTTCCTTAGCCCGGCTCATTTTTCCGGAGCATCAGGAGATGAAATTAGATTAATTAATAATACAGTAATTAAATTATACGATATATAATACAGTAATTAATTATATTACAAAACAATGCAAAACGGGGAGACGTGGCAGTCTTAGCGTCCCCCATGGAAACGCCCATCTTTGATTCCATTACAACCACGGCGCATCCCTCCCCACGGTGGGTGCGGCGCGTTACGGCATTTTTTTTTTTTTTTTTTCTTTTTTACTGAATATTGTGAATTGCGGCGCTTTACGTCAGGTGCGGCGCTTACTCCCCGAAATTACTGTAAGATTAAAAACCAATTTCTCATTCCTAAGTTAACCATACATAAAAATTTACAAATCAGTAAAATGTCACAACAGATACCACTTATATGAATTTTTTGATTTTCAAATGTTTTTATGGGTATTTACAGCCGTTCACTAACCACCTTTGAAAAGGTAAAAGGGAGGAGTATGCAGAGGAGTCCGAAACGAATTTGCGAATATCGAATTTATCGAATGCATATTTTTTAGCGTTTACAAGTTTACATTTAAATTGAGAATTTTGAATGATTTTGTGATGAAATGAAGTTAATCAGAAATTTTTCTTCTCGAGAGGATCTAATTTTTAGTAGCTATTATAATTACATAAAGGCTTCAAAGCTTGTCTGTCTTCAAAAGCTGTCAAAGCTTGTGGACTTATCTCCTCCTAAAACCGTGGGGATTTGAGTTTCGACTAAAGGTGCCCACAGATTCGAAAAATTCCCAGGAACCTGCTAAGCCGATTTAAAATTCGAAAAATCGGAATATATTTTAGAAGATATTAATAAAAAAATACTGAAAAAATAAAACCGAAATGGTTGCCAGATTTGGCATAAAATCATTCATATTCCTTTGCAACCAAAAGCGTTTCCAAGTATCTAGTATTCGGCGTGAAATTTACAAACATGTGTTAGAATTACGCAAATTTTACGCCAAAATAAAAACTATATGAAATAAGTAACTCAAAATGTGTTACACAAAGTTGACAATTTTCAAATAGTAAGTTCGCTTAGACAACAGGAGTTTAGAATTAGCGATTATTCGTTTTTCCAAAACAGAATAACTCATATCTTGAAAATGAAAAATAATTAAAATGCAGATTATTTTAAAGCCGGTTCTCGTCAGCTGGATTATTTGCTACCAGTAGAAATATTTGGCGGCGTTAACTATGCCATTATAGCAGTTATAGTACACTTTGGATATTTGCTAGCGCGACGAGATGGTATAATTCGTGGTGCTTAAGTACGCCAATCTGCAAACGATTATGTAAATGAAAATATGGATAACGGTTTTTCCGGTAACCTTAAATGAACAGTAAATATAGGTTGTGAGCATGTGTAAATCGCCAAATAATGAAAAGTCGCCATTGGTGGCAAGCTATCCTATCTGTTCCGTAGCTTTTATTAACTTTACATGTACGCAAGTCGCCAAATAATGAAAAATCGCCATGGGTGGCAAATTCGCAAGGTGTCCAATAGGTTTTACATTATTAAAAATACAGCTGAAACAGATGTTCTGATTTTATTATGCTTTAGCTCCTAATTAATATAACTTTTGAATGGCAACATTAAATATCATTGTGTTTCTGAGGAGTGCAAATAATTTTTCCAGCGATTATAAGCGGAGTCCGCACTCCAGGTGGAGTATGGCTCAGGACCCGTACGTACAACACGGATTCCCATAACAAAATATCTTCCGTGTTATGAGGGGGAGGGGGTCTACTGTAGTGTGAAGTTTAAATTTTTATGTACCAATGAACATGCAAGAACCAAGCAATGTGTAGCTCAGTAACATTCTATCTGATCCAATCTTCGGGTTTTGTCTGTTGAAATTATGTCTTTTTTTACGAATAAGCCTTATTAGGGGCCGAATGCCTCATACGAAAAGCGAGCGTAGCGAGTCTGGGGGCCTTGGCCCCTAGTATTGTAAATAAATTGTTTAATGCAACTAATCATAAGATAGAAAATATTTGGGTGTATCCTAGCAGGGTTCATACTCATTTATTGAAATTAAATTCCCTGAGTTTTCCAGGTTTTCCAGACACATTCCTACAAATTTCCAGGTTTATCGCAAGCATAAATAAAAGGTAATGATCAGTATTCCAAATAACTAATTAACATTTATGTACTTAATACTTTGAACTAGTTACATATTCATAAACAGATATTACTAAAAATATTGAATAAAATGTTCCTAGTACAGCATGGTGAAACTTAACTAGAACTGGGAAGAAAATAAGCAATAAAATATTACTAGTAATACAAATAAGTACCTTTTCCCTGAGTTTTCACTGAGATAATTAGTAATAAAAAATTCCCCGAGTTTTCCAGGTTTTTCCGGTTTTCCCTGAGGCGTACGAACCCTGCCTAGGGCCAGTATTTTTTATAGGGTGCCTATACTGCTGAACCTTGTTAACACAAACAAGGTTAGGCAACCATCTTGTTTACGCAAAAATTCACGAGCAATAAATAGTTTTTGGAGTTTGTGCAATAATTGGGTTTGTTAAAAAATAGTCTGCCAGGAATGTAGCGAGTGTAGTATTTAAAGAACTTTAACAGAAGTTAACAAAATAGGTCTCATAGATTGAACTCCAACAGCAGAATGAAAATATGATTTATTGCCTTTGTTTCTACTGCTACCTATTATAAAACAGAAACATCGGTGGCTGCGATTCTCCTTCCCTGATTGTCATTGCTTCCTGATGGCCCAAACGCACACGTTGCATCTCAGCAGTACCAAAGACTCAATATATGCAATTACAACAGTAGTTTAAATAATTTTGGCTTCAAGTTCTCTAAGATTATGGTAATATTCTTAATTCCTCAACCCTGATAGTCGTTGCTTCCCAATTGCCCAAATGCAACGATTGACACAGAAGGAGAAGGGTGCACTAACTTTAAGAGACTCGTTAGAGATGTACATTGAGAAGCGTAACCATTATTTTAAAAATGAAAAAAAAAAGTATGAACTTTTTTTAGGAAGTGTTTTGTAATCTAATTTATTTCTTTTTATTTATTGACATCCTTTTCCCCTTATTGACATCCTCCCCTTAAGTTAGTTAAAATAATTGTGACCTCATGTCATTATTAAGTATAAGCTATGGTACATAGTAAGTAAAAAAATATTTATATATTCCAGTGGCGTAGGAAGAAATTTTCTGAGGGGGGGGGGGTTATAACCCCCCCCCCAGTAGCAACGCCACTGATATTTTCATATATGTAAGCAATAAATACATTACTTTATAGTAACAATCGTTATGACACATATATATGTGGATAATAATTAGTTCTGCTGTGGCAACACCACTGAACGAACTATAACTTCAACTCCCGCCAGTTGTTCCCCCGCCAAAGAACACTCTAGACGGAGAACGAGACTGGGCAGACGTTCGATGTTAAAAGAGCAGAATAGCTCTCTTGATGTCATTTTTATTTTTATTTTTATATCTACCTCTCAATGTTTTTAAATGTTAGTGTCGTCGTTGTATTAAAGTTTCGTCTCATTAAATGTTTAAAAAGATTAACATCTATTTAATTTGTAGCGCTAGCTCCATCCTACATGGGTGCTTGCCGTTCGAATCCACACATCCCCTAGATACAGTACCGGAACTAAAAAAGTTAATACTTTTCTTGTAATATTTATTGTTCTTGTGATTTATATGCCAGCGAAATTAAAAGTGATGTGCTACAGAGGATAATATTTTCATGGAATGCCAAAACAAGAACAGAAACACAAACTGTAAGTACATTCTAATCATATTTCAATTATTTGATGCATACGTTGATGCTTGTTCAAGAAAATGTCGATGATTAATGAAATGCTCATCTCATTCAAGATATAAGAAAACTGAGGAAATATTTCAACGTTATTTTGATGCAAGAATTTTTTAATTGATGCGAAATTCTTTTTTTGATGCGACTTTGCGTTGACTTTATTACTTCTGTTTTCTTGGCTTTCTACTTTGATGAATTTATTTGATGATTTCGAGGAATAATTTAATGATTTGATGAATATTTTGATGCGTAATTTGAAAGATTGGTAATTAGAAGTTTGGTTGAATTATATACCTTCGTTTTCTTGAACAGCAACATTTGAAGAACACGTATTTCGTATATATTTTGATTTGTTGTGAATTGAATACAGTTTTGAAACATATTACATTGTTATTCTGATGCATATTTTTTGAGAACAGTCTCTATATTCTTTTAATGAGATTTAAATGCCTTAATGTGAAGAAAATGTTTGATACTGAAATTCTATTTTAAATTCCGAAGTGTTTGAGTTTTGATCTTGGTTTTGCATATCTGTGTACAGTCACTATTTGAATATATATAATCATGTCTACTCTCAGCGATTACCCCAATATCGCAAAATCGTTAAAAATTGGTAGTACGAGTCAAATAAAGGTTTTACATCGCTTAATTTTTGGTACAGACGGCGATAGACAAAATCGCGAGAGATTACGCAAATTTACAGGTTTCCCACAGCCATTCGAGTTAGAAGAAACGAAACAAAAAGTACTTAAAGAGTTTTCACTTAAAGACCTAATTTCTATTTGCAATTTACTTCATTTAGAATTCTCAACTGACCCAGATAAGTGTGCTAACACCATTCTTACGAGTCTTAATGATTTATCGTTATTAAAAGCAGATTCTTCCGATCTTTCGGAAAGCGAAGCCAATGATTCACATCCGGTTGACAGTTCATTCTCAAACAAATAACGTCGTGGATGAAAATAGTACTCCCTCCCCACCCACCCCTGACGCAAAAGAATTTTCGGATAAGCAACAGACACAGATTCCTTTTAGTGAATCAGCTCAGAATTTATTGCCTTCAGTCGAAACTACGAGTTCCTCTTTCCAATTATTTAGTCTCAAAGACGTTGTTGATTTGATAAAAACCTTTTTCGTCTCGCGATAATTATAGCATTGAGAATTTCATATCCGACGTTGAAGAAATTTTTTATTTGTACCAAATAAACAATCCAATTCACCAAATTACTTTTGTTAGAAATATTGTTTTGATTGACCGTGGGCACCGCTCCACCGACGGTCTCGGGGGCTCAATCCAAACCAGCGTCACTATTACGTGGAAGTCACTAACAGTGGGTCCCAAATAGATCGCATGCCAGACAGAAAGTGGCAATATGAGCTAGAGTAATTTTCCTCTGAGACATAACAGTAACAGCCAATGTCAAGGATTACAACATCAAGTAATGGAAGCGCCGAACGGACGGTTGACACCCTCACAGGACGCGGGGCACACAGACGCACAGACACACGTGTGTCTGTGCGTCTGTGAGCCCCGCGTCCTCTGACGGTGTCAACCGTCCGTTCCGCGCTTCCATTACTTGATGTTGTAATCCATGACATTGGCTGTTACTGTTAGTGTCAGAAAATTCCTCTAGCAAATGGTGCTTCAATTGTTCCCAATTTGTGATTCCACGAATAGACCTAATTAAAGTTTGAGCGGGACCAGTCAAACATTTTCTAACAAAAGTAATTTGGTGAATTGGATTGTTTATTTGGTACAAATAAAAAATTTCTTCAACGTCGGATATGAAATTCTCAATGCTATAATTATCGCGAGACGAAAAAGGTTTTATCAAATCAACAACGTCTTTGAGACTAAATAATTGGAAAGAGGAACTCGTAGTTTCGACTGAAGGCAATAAATTCTGAGCTGATTCACTAAAAGGAATCTGTGTCTGTTGCTTATCCGAAAATTCTTTTGCGTCAGGGGTGGGTGGGGAGGGAGTACTATTTTCATCCACGACGTTATTTGTTTGAGATGAACTGTCAACCGGATGTGAATCATTGGCTTCGCTTTCCGAAAGATCGGAAGAATCTGCTTTTAATAACGATAAATCATTAAGACTCGTAAGAATGGTGTTAGCACACTTATCTGGGTCAGTTGAGAATTCTAAATGAAGTAAATTGCAAATAGAAATTAGGTCTTTAAGTGAAAACTCTTTAAGTACTTTTTGTTTCGTTTCTTCTAACTCGAATGGCTGTGGGAAACCTGTAAATTTGCGTAATCTCTCGCGATTTTGTCTATCGCCGTCTGTACCAAAAATTAAGCGATGTAAAACCTTTATTTGACTCGTACTACCAATTTTTAACGATTTTGCGATATTGGGGTAATCGCTGAGAGTAGACATGATTATATATATTCAAATAGTGACTGTACACAGATATGCAAAACCAAGATCAAAACTCAAACACTTCGGAATTTAAAATAGAATTTCAGTATCAAACATTTTCTTCACATTAAGGCATTTAAATCTCATTAAAAGAATATAGAGACTGTTCTCAAAAATATGCATCAGAATAACAATGTAATATGTTTCAAAACTGTATTCAATTCACAACAAATCAAAATATATACGAAATACGTGTTCTTCAAATGTTGCTGTTCAAGAAAACGAAGGTATATAATTCAACCAAACTTCTAATTACCAATCTTTCAAATTACGCATCAAAATATTCATCAAATCATTAAATTATTCCTCGAAATCATCAAATAAATTCATCAAAGTAGAAAGCCAAGAAAACAGAAGTAATAAAGTCAACGCAAAGTCGCATCAAAAAAAGAATTTCGCATCAATTAAAAAATTCTTGCATCAAAATAACGTTGAAATATTTCCTCAGTTTTCTTATATCTTGAATGAGATGAGCATTTCATTAATCATCGACATTTTCTTGAACAAGCATCAACGTATGCATCAAATAATTGAAATATGATTAGAATGTACTTACAGTTTGTGTTTCTGTTCTTGTTTTGGCATTCCATGAAAATATTATCCTCTGTAGCACATCACTTTTAATTTCGCTGGCATATAAATCACAAGAACAATAAATATTACAAGAAAAGTATTAACTTTTTTAGTTCCGGTACTGTATCTAGGGGATGTGTGGATTCGAACGGCAAGCACCCATGTAGGATGGAGCTAGCGCTACAAATTAAATAGATGTTAATCTTTTTAAACATTTAATGAGACGAAACTTTAATACAACGACGACACTAACATTTAAAAACATTGAGAGGTAGATATAAAAATAAAAATAAAAATGACATCAAGAGAGCTATTCTGCTCTTTTAACATCGAACGTCTGCCCAGTCTCGTTCTCCGTCTAGAGTGTTCTTTTGGCGGGGGAACAACTGGCGGGAGTTGAAGTTATAGTTCGTTCAGTGGTGTTGCCACAGCAGAACTAATTATTATCCACATATATATGTGTCATAACGATTGTTACTATAAAGTAATGTATTTATTGCTTACATATATGAAAATATCAGTGGCGTTGCTACTGGGGGGGGGGTTATAACCCCCCCCCCCCTCAGAAAATTTCTTCCTACGCCACTGGAATATATAAATATTTTTTTACTTACTATGTACCATAGCTTATACTTAATAATGACATGAGGTCACAATTATTTTAACTAACTTAAGGGGAGGATGTCAATAAGGGGAAAAGGATGTCAATAAATAAAAAGAAATAAATTAGATTACAAAACACTTCCTAAAAAAGTTCATACTTTTTTTTTTCATTTTTAAAATAATGGTTACGCTTCTCAATGTACATCTCTAACGAGTCTCTTAAAGTTAGTGCACCCTTCTCCTTCTGTGTCAATCGTTGCATTTGGGCAATTGGGAAGCAACGACTATCAGGGTTGAGGAATTAAGAATATTACCATAATCTTAGAGAACTTGAAGCCAAAATTATTTAAACTACTGTTGTAATTGCATATATTGAGTCTTTGGTACTGCTGAGATGCAACGTGTGCGTTTGGGCCATCAGGAAGCAATGACAATCAGGGAAGGAGAATCGCAGCCACCGATGTTTCTGTTTTATAATAGGTAGCAGTAGAAACAAAGGCAATAAATCATATTTTCATTCTGCTGTTGGAGTTCAATCTATGAGACCTATTTTGTTAACTTCTGTTAAAGTTCTTTAAATACTACACTCGCTACATTCCTGGCAGACTATTTTTTAACAAACCCCAATTATTGCACAAACTCCAAAAACTATTTATTGCTCGTGAATTTTTGCGTAAACAAGATGGTTGCCTAACCTTGTTTGTGTTAACAAGGTTCAGCAGTATAGGCACCCTATAAAAAATACTGGCCCTAGGCAGGGTTCGTACGCCTCAGGGAAAACCGGAAAAACCTGGAAAACTCGGGGAATTTTTTATTACTAATTATCTCAGTGAAAACTCAGGGAAAAGGTACTTATTTGTATTACTAGTAATATTTTATTGCTTATTTTCTTCCCAGTTCTAGTTAAGTTTCACCATGCTGTACTAGGAACATTTTATTCAATATTTTTAGTAATATCTGTTTATGAATATGTAACTACTTCAAAGTATTAAGTACATAAATGTTAATTAGTTATTTGGAATACTGATCATTACCTTTTATTTATGCTTGCGATAAACCTGGAAATTTGTAGGAATGTGTCTGGAAAACCTGGAAAACTCAGGGAATTTAATTTCAATAAATGAGTATGAACCCTGCTAGGATACACCCAAATATTTTCTATCTTATGATTAGTTGCATTAAACAATTTATTTACAATACTAGGGGCCAAGGCCCCCAGACTCGCTACGCTCGCTTTTCGTATTAGGCATTCGGCCCCTAATAAGGCTTATTTGTAAAAAAAGACATAATTTCAACAGACAAAACCCGAAGATTGGATCAGATAGAATGTTACTGAGCTACACATTGCTTGGTTCTTGCATGTTCATTGGTACATAAAAATTTAAATTTCACACTACAGTAAACCCCCTCCCCCTCATAACACGGAAGATATTTCGTTATGGGAATTCGTGTTCTACACGGTTTTACGGGTCCTCAGCTATACTCCACCTGGAGTGCGGATTCCTCTTATAATCGCTGGAAAAATTATTTGCACTCCTCAGAAACACAATGATATTTAATGTTGCCATTCAAAAGTTATATTAATTAGGAGCTAAAGCATAATAAAATCAGAACATCTGTTTCAGCTGTATTTTTAATAATGTAAAACCTATTGGACAACTTGTGAATTTGCCAATTATGGCGATTTTTCATTATTTGGCGACTTGCGTACATATAAAGTTAATAAAATCTACGGAACAGATAGAATAGCCTGCCACCAATGGCGACTTTTCATTATTTGGCAATTTACACATGCTCACAACCTATATTTTCTGTTCATTTAAGGTTACCGGAAAACCGTTATCCATATTTTCATTTACATAATCGTTTGCAGATTGGCGTACTTAACACCACGAATTATACCATCTCGTCGCGCTAGCAAATATCCAAAGTGTACTATAACTACTGTAATGGCATAGTTAACACCGCCAAATATTTCTTAGTAAATAATCCAGATTTACGAGAACCGGCTTTAAAATAATCTGCATTTTAATTATTCTTCATTTTCAAGATATTAGTTATTCTGTTTTTTAAAACGAATAATCGCTAATTCTAAACTCCTGTTGTCTAAGCGAACTTACTATTTGAAAATGGTCAACTTTGTTTAACATATTTTGAGTTACTTATTTCATATAGTTTTTATTTTGGCGTAAAATTTGCGTAATTCTAACACATGTTTGTAAATTTCACGCGATTCTAGATACTTGGAAACGCTTTGTTGCAAAGGAATGAATGATTTTATGCCAAATCTGGCAACCATTCGGTTTATTTTTTCAGTTTTTTATTAATATCTTCTAAAATAATTCGATTTTCGAAATTTAAATCGGCTTAGCAGGTTCCTGGGAATTTTTCGAATCTGTGGGCACCTTAGTCGAAACTCAAATCCCCACGGTTTAGGAGGAGATAAGTCCACAAGCTTTGACAGCTTTGAAGACAGACAAGCTTTGAAGCTTTATGTAATTATAATAGCTACTAAAATTATCTCTCGAGAGAAAAATTTCTGATTACTTCATTTCATCACAAATATTCAAAATTCTCAATTTAATGTAACTTGTAACGCTAAAAAATATGCATTCGATAAATTCGATATTCGCAAATTCGTTCGGACTCCTCAGCATACTCCTCCTTTTACCTTTTCAAAGGTGTGTGACGGCTGTAAATACCCATAAAAACATTTGAAAATCAAAAAATTCATATAAGTGGTATCTGTTGTGACATTTTACTGATTTGTAAATTTTTATGTATGGTTAACTTAGGAATGAGAATTGGTTTTAACTTACAGTAATTTCGGGAGTAAGCGCCGCACCTGACGTAAGCGCCGCATTCACAATATTCAGTAAAAAAGAAAAAAAAAAAAAATGCCGTAAGCGCCGCACCCACCGTATGCGCCGTGTTGAATGAATCAAAGATGGCGTCCAGGACGCTAAACTGCACTCTCCCCTTTTGCATTGTTTTATAATTAATTAATTACTGTATTATATATCGTATAATTAATTACTGTATTATTAATTAATCTAATTTCATCTCTGATGCTCCGGAAAATGAGCCGGGCTAAGGAAAAAGCGGCGCAGCACAGCGCAAAGCACCGCCGAAATAATTCCACGCCAAAGCTAACGCAAATTAAATTAATGAAACATTTAAAAAGATTTTTTAATAATAGATGACTTACTTACTTAGTTTATTTATTCTCAGGGACTTGAGGAGACATCCGTTGATTATCTAATGTAACCATCCAGAGCGCGGGACACGGACCCTTCTCCTCGTGGCGCTCTATGTTTTTTAAAGTGGTCGGTGCCACTAGGCACGCTTTAAGTGGGTAGCATCCACTGGGCACGCTTTTTTAAGTGGGTAGCATCCACTGGCACGCTTTTTATTTGTGGGTAGCATCCACTGGGCACGCTTTTTTAAGTGGGTAGCATCCACTGGGCATGCTTTTTATTAGTGGGTCGCATCCACTTTATCAACAGCAGATCAAACAAAGCCTTCAAAATCGCTTTCTTTGCTGTCTAACTGAAACAACTGCATCATCGTATCATCCAGCTCGGGACTATTCTCCTCACCGTCCGACAGCTCGATATCACTATCGGCATCAGCACCCTTAGCCTCACTAGAAAGAATTATTCCAGCCTCCGAAAATCCTGAAATAACTGTGTTCGGCTGAACGGCATTCCAGGCTGCCGATACCCACTTCGCTACAGAAAAAACACTCAAAAAACTGGTGTTAAACGATAAAGTAATTAAAAAACTTTGTAAAAAACACACATAAGAAGTAAAATTTTACTTCTTATGTGTGTTTTTTACAAAGTTTTTTAATTACTTTACCCACTTCGCTACTTCCGAGTAAGAGGCTTTCTTCAAATTGCCGCCTTTAGTGTAGGAATGTAGCCCACTTGCCATCCACTTTTCCCACTGCTGTCGCATATGGCTCTTAAAACTGTGGTATGGAGACAAATCTAAGGGCTGCAATTTCTTGGTGAGCCCGCAAGGAATAATAGCCAGAGAGGCTGCTTCTTTAACACGCTCCGTTACATGCGCTGTCAGGGAATCCATGATTAGCATTCCACTTGGCTGGAAAAAGGTGCCTTTCCTTTTCCTCCAGACTTCATTAAGCCAGTCTATCATCAGATTTTCATTCATCCAACCCTTTTCGTTACATCTGATGATAACGTCCAATGGAAAATTGTCCTTGGGCAAGGTTTTTCTTTTGAAGATCAACATAGGCTTCAGTTTTTCTCCGCTTGCGGTGCACGACAGTACATACGTGAGCGAAGTTTTTTCGTAGCTGGTCGTTGATATGGAGACGCACTTCTCTCCAGTTGCAGTAACAGTTCTACCAGGGGGGGCAATCAAACGTCAGAGGCACTTCGTCCATGTTAACCAACTGGGAAGGTTTAAAATTTTTCTCATCTTTTAATTTCATGACGAAATCAAAAAAATCCTTCTTTTTCTCCATCCAGTCAGCAGGTAGCTTCTGCCCCACAGTTGCCTTCTGCCTCACTGACAACTTGTGCCTTTTCATGAAGCGGAAACACCAATTGGCGTTTCCTTTGAAGTTTGCAATTTCCATCTCGGCTGCAATATTCCTTGCTTGCATCCGAATTTTGACGGTGGAGATCGACAGCCCTTTTTCTCACTGTTCCAAAACCCATTTTTTTATGTTTTTCTCCAACTCCGGCCAGTGAGCTGTGCCGCCACGCCTTGCCTTTTTCAATTTGGGAATTTCTTCGATAGTAGATTTTTCGGAACTCCAACGGCGAACGCATCTCTCATCAATTCCATATTCACGAGCTGCCAGACGATTTCCAATTTCCTCGGCTCTAAAAATGACTTGCAATTTAAATGCAGCAGTATAATTTTTTAGTCGCTTGGGAGGCATCGCAAAATAATTTAATTATATCAAACGATGGAAAAAGATAAAATATGCAATAGTCGATAAACGCACGTTGAAAAGTAACGGTGCAAAAATGAAGCAGAGAAAGCTAGAAAAGACAGGACTAGTCCTCGGCCTGAAAATGTGGAACGGAACTATAAAGCAATTTTATTGGTTCCTGGGTTGCTGCACATTTTCTTGCTGAAAAGTTTCCTAGATTCAGCAGCGCATCCTTGGCGAGGCATATTAAGATTTTGTTAATCAAGTTTTCTAAGATATTCCTATGTTTAATATTTAAAAGCAACAATTTAGTGAAATTTATTTTGTAAATGGCAATTGTTATGCTGTTATGACTATCCTATTGAACGATAAAACTGTAATATTGTCGCCAGCTTTCATTCTCGCCAAGATCGCAGGCGTGATTTTCGTTCTTGGCGGTTAATCTGCGAACCAATGAAATGGCTTAATTATCTGCGAACCAATGAATAGGCCGGGAACTTTTCCCGGTCTATATTATCTGAGAGCCAGATAGTCATGTATCCAATGAAGTCGCTTGACCACCCTGCCAGCACGTGACGTCACTGAAATTTGTTTGAGGTCAACTCTGATATTTAGGGATACAAAGCCAAGTTTTCAGCCAATGACCATTCTCAAATGAACGAATGTTTGACCAAAAAAAGTTGGTTGCTAAGGTGTGAAGTAGTGGGAGAGAGATTCGATTCAACTTTGACGTGAAGGGAAAAGGTGGGAAGGATTTCTAAGAATTGCGCCTTTTCAAAAAGGATTAAAAATATCTCTTTTGTCGGTAGCGTAGAGGGTGTATAACGGAGGGGCCGGTTGCATATCAAACTGCAAGCTCTTTTCAGTATTGTGCGCACGGAAATCACATACTTCGTAAAAGGTCGGATTTCGGGGAGGGGGGGCTGCCGCCCTTCTGAAAAGCCGTCTGTTTTCTGACATTTGCAGAATTTAACAAAACAGTAGAATAAGCTCCTTAATAAAATAAAGCACGCCGCATAATTTAAATTACATTTTTAAATACATTTAACAAAGAGCAGTCGCTAATACAAACATCACTCTGACAGACTGCACGAAGTAAGCGAGTGTGAGAATATGACCGATGATGTCAGAAGAGAAAAGATGAATGCCGATGCACTTAACGAAAGCACTTCGATTCCAAAAACCGTTCGCTACCTGTGACGCAAAAACATGTGAAACATTTTACGGCCAAAGAGCGTACCCGGAAATTCAGCCGACAAAAGGAGAAAACAACACTTCGCCGACCGCCAAGCCGATAACAAAACAGGGTGTCTACCATCATGCAAAGGTCACAAAAGTCACGGAAAAGTCAAGAATTGGAAAAAAGATCAGGAAAGTCAAGAAAAGGTCAAGAAATGAAGTACTAGGTCACGATTATCGACTCAACTCCCTTTTTCCATTTCATTCAAATTCTTAGTTGACAATTTTCGTAACTAAATTTCCTAAACTTTTGTGCACTATTTTTACAGTTTTGCTAATAAACGTACAGTTTATGCATAATTCTATCGATCTTTATTGTAGAGATATTCAATTTTGAAATCAGGGCTTATTCGCTGATCACCCTGTATATTAATAGTGTTAAATTTAAAAGTCTAATTTTTCTTCATTCTCTCAGGGGTGTAGAAACTGTTTTTACTCTCAACATTTCTCTCAATCCATGTGCAAAATTCCCCAAAATTTTATGATATGTTTATAGACTTGCATAAGTTCTGTATTACCATAAGTGTAAAAATATTTGCAATGTACAAGCTACATACATGTTTACTAAATAACAATTGGTCCAAGTTAAGAGAAAGCAAACTGCTGATCGGTGAAAAAGTTGAAAAAAAATCCCTTTAAAAATAGGAATGGGAAAGAATAACTCGAAGAATTTTGTAATTCATTGTTAAATTCGAAATCAGTTGTATATTTTCTGCAAAATTTCCCCCAGCTGGCTAAAATTTCCCCCTATCCTAGATTGCCGGATCGTACATATTCTGCATCCCTGGCACGAATGTATTTTTGATATTAGTGTTTCGTATTTATTATGGTCAAGAAAAGGTCAAGAAATCAAGCTTACTTTATGTGGTAGACACCCTGCAAAAGTAAACAAAGATATATCGTAAAGCACAGCAGACAGAACAAAACCTGCAATTTTTAGCTTTTTTTTTTTTCCGAATGGCGATTTTAACATTTTTTGAAATCACTTATTGAAAAAATGTAGGGAAAAAAAAAACATTGGATGGGCTGCACCAGGCGTAAGAGCCGCACATACAATTTTTTAACTTTTGAACTCATAAGCGCCGCGGTGCTTACTCCCGAAATTACTGTAATTTAATTAAGTAATATTCTGCAGAAAATTTTTGTGCAGGGGCCGCCAAAAGTATCTGTGCCCTGGGCCCCGTGTAGATGGGTCCCTGCGGCCATGAAATCGATGCTTAAAAACTTCTAAGTATACATACATAATATATAATAAATACATTTGTGACAATTTTATCATTTCTATTAATTCATTTTAATTCAAGAAAAAACTAAAATAAAAACGAGAACAGGCCGCACGATTAATAAATAGGCAGTGCGACCCTTGCTTAAAAACGTCCAAGTACTTTTCCCCATGAACCCATCTTCTAATGCATTTCTCCCTGCGCGGGCACGTGTTTTCCCCTATCAAACTGGTGAGTAGAAAAGGCTAAGTTTTTCTATTAGGATTCCATCTGCTCCTATCCGCACGTCGAACTCACAGACTGCGTTTTCTTCTATACCTTTCAAATCGCCTGCAGCGCCATCTGTTGTTGAAAATTGTAACTAATTTTGAGTTTGTCTGCCTGAAAATTTACTGTCGTTCGAACCATATTATAACAAACGGTTTATTTCTATCGCTGCCCATTTAGTTTTTATCGATTTTTCAAATATACCGGTCATTTTTGGAACACCTGCTAAGTTTGCGTTTACTTTAAATGTGTTGGCAAAAGCCACCCTCTCCCCGTAATATCTAGCAAATGTTCAAATAACCTTCCAGCAGTAAAGTGTAAAGTTTAATATTTAATCCATCTAAAGCTAAAAATTTCAGTCTCCCGTAATTTTACGGTAAATGCTACTATTTCTTTTAAACTTATTACTTTAACTTAAATCTTATTCATAATAGTCATAGCGAGCACTATCGCTCTTTAAATCCCGACCGGCAGTAAGCGTCGCCATCTTTCTCCACTCGGACTCTTTTTCGCCGCTTTGCCGAGCGTAC
Source organism: Cheiracanthium punctorium (assembly GCA_038373885.1). Classification (NCBI taxonomy): domain Eukaryota; kingdom Metazoa; phylum Arthropoda; class Arachnida; order Araneae; family Cheiracanthiidae; genus Cheiracanthium; species Cheiracanthium punctorium. The sequence goes on from JAWZYV010004456.1 coordinate 17,395, forward strand.
TACTCCGCGACTACGTCATTACGGCGGAGCTTTCATGTATTCATCCGCGAATTCCGCGGGTATTTAAATTCTTGTTTTTGCTGAATACTGAAAAAGATTACTAACTTAACTGATTATATTGTATTATAAATTAAGCTATTCAACAAACAAATTAAAAGTCTTTGGCTGAAATTGAATAGTCACTGGATTTTATCTGTAAAATAAGTTTTTGTAGATTCTAGGCAGAGTTGAAACTCATTTAAGTTGAGTTGCACAGTAGAAATCTTTGGTTTTGAATATGTGTTTAAATAAGAAAGACAAATTAGGTACCTTTTTTCTGTAGTTTATTGAAACAAGATGATTATGGTAGGTTTACACAGTGCACATGGTAAAGACACAATACTTAAGCAACATCCGATTAGTGGCACAAATAAAAATAAGCTTTCTCGAAGATAAGTCGCCAGCGGCGATCTTATTCTGATTCACAAAACACATCACATCATATTGAATCATCTGGGTACCGCAGCACGGATCCCTGATCCGGCTCTACTTGAATCACATCGGTTGATTACACACACAACATAGCAGACCGAGAACTCTCACTGTCTGACTGAAAGGTTAACTTGTGATGCCCTTTTTATACCTGCCAGTTAGTGCGGGACTACGATGGATATTTGCATAGGGGAAAAAAAGAGTTCTTATTTTATGCAAATTAGGAACAGCGCCATCTATCGGCGAGAAATGTAAACTTTTTATTACGGCGTTAAAGACATGACGATGTTTACACCGCCATTTTCAAATGCTAACGAACTTACGTTTTCACTTAGAAAACTTTTAAAGGAGCTTACAAAAGTTTCGTTTTTTCACTTTAGCAAATTTAGAGATAAAATGTCATGGAAATAAAAGGTAAGTAAAGAAATAGCGTTTTTTTTTTTTTTTTTTTTTCTAACAAGGGCCCGCCTTCCATGACATTTAGGAAACTGGCAGATTCAAAGTAAACGAAAATTAGAGGTAACCTTTCCTCTTTAACGAAAAAATTAAGTTAAACATGATGCATGAAAAAATGCTTCAAAATTCACTAAAGGTTAGTAGAAACACTATATACAGTTGTTGCTGGCCAGCATGGTTAGTACACATTTCAAAAATTACTTCATTTCAAAAAATTTTCAACTTACTAGAAATTACTATATAAATGCATTCAAATATAAACACTTATGCTAGAACATTAATAAACACATATGCTAGGACATTAATAAACACATTTCTAATCATAAAAATATTCATACTTCAAAATTACTCATGATATACGTTCAGTGCACTTTAGAAAATACTCACATTTTGCAAAGTTCATTCAATATAATACAGTACAGTACATTGCAATGAGAAAGAAAAAATACGAATTAAATTTGAAAAAAAAGCTCGAATTGAAATCCAACTGAGATCGAGCTGGGATGCATCCCGAAAAAAAAATTTGAAAAAAAAGTTTGTGTTATAGGTTAACACATTATATGCCTGACACAACACCTTACAGACTAGGGTGGACATATAGGAGCTTCCACTAACAAAAATGGGACTTACTGAAATAAAACTTTAACATCTCCTGTGATTGGGACGAAAATACTCTACTCTTAGAACTAACCAATCACCTCAGGATTCTCTGGCAAATTACAGTTTCACCTCGCGAGACGCTTTTGAGGCTGCTCGAAAACTTCAGAGAAAGACCAGAGCTAAGAATATCGCACTCCGTGGGGAACTTTACTCCCTCGACTGTAAAGATGTCAGACAGACATAATAGGACAAACACGATTACATAGTTTCTTTTTTTTTTTTTTTTTTTTTTTTTTTTCATCAAAAATTTCAAAAAATTTCCCCCCCTTTCCCCTCAAAAAGGGTCTCAAGCCGAAGGGCTTATAGGAGACAAAAAATTGCCTAGGTTCCCACAAACGGGAGTAGGTCTTTCACACTTAACTAAAAATTTTGTCATTGAAAGTGGACAGGCTGATTTTGGGTAAGGGTTTTGTGAAAATGTCTGCGGGGTTTTGTTTAGTGTTAATATATTCCAATTTAAACAATTTTTCTAAAACGAGGCTTCTTAAGAAATGGTATTTTACATGTATGTGTTTGGTGCGATTGTTCTCTGTAGGAGAATTTGAAAAGTCGATAGCTGCACGATTGTCACAAAATAAGGTAACCTTTAAATTTTCTGGAAGAATGTCTAAACCTTTTAGTTCATCTAGGATTCTATACATCCATAACAGCTCTTTTGATGCCTCTGTCAGGGCAATAAACTCAGATTCCATAGATGACAAGGCTACACATTTCTGCTTAAAAGTTCGCCACGAGATTGGGGTTTTGTCTAACATTAAGATGTGACCTCCCATCGACACACGATCATCTCTATTTGAGGCGAAATCGGCATCAGAATAACAGTTTATTGAAATTTCATTAATGTTGGAAAGTTTTAGCTTTAACTCCGATGTTGACTTTACATATCCCAGTAGTTTTACTAATTGGTTCCAATGATGTTGGCCGGGGTTAGATTGAAATTGAGAAAGGATATTTACAGCGTAAAATATATCAGGTCTGGTTCTACTAGCCAAGAACGATAAACATCCCAAAATATTACGGTAGGGCAGTTTTTCCATTTCCTTAGACTCAGCATCGTTACTAGGACTTTGCGTCTTTGACATTACAATTCCAGTTGCGATTGGCAATGAAACTAATGGTATCTGATACTTCTTAAACCGCTCATAAATTTTATTGATGTAATCTTCCTGGTGGATAAATAGACCTTCCTTATTTTCAACAAATTGTACCCCGAGTAGTTTCTTCGTTCTACCCAACTTCTTTAGATCTACTTTATCTTCTAAAAGTTTAATTACTTTCTCTATTTTTCCTTTGGTTTTAGATATAAACACCATGTCGTCAACGTACAGTAGTAAAACTAAACTATTTTCATAAATGTAGACACAATTAGCCCACTCTAGCTTATTAAAATTTAACTCACTTAGAATTCCGTGTATTTCATTGAACCATTCACGTCCACTCTGCTTTAAGCCGTAAATAGCTCTGTTGAGCTTACAGACGTAGTTTTCTTTACCTTCCTCTTCGAATCCTTTGGGCTGCTTCATATAAATATCTTCTTTTACTGGGGCGTATAGGTATGCAGAATTTATGTCTACTTGCATATGAAACCAATGAAAATGTCCAACTAAGAAAGAGAAAAATAATCTTATTACCGAAAAATTGACCACTGGACTAAAAACTTGGTCGTAGTTTTCACCTTTTCTTTGACCGAATCCTTGAGCGACCAGTCTAGCTTTGTATCGTGCAATTTTACCATTTGAGTCGTGTTTTACTGTGAATACCCATCTATTGCCTATTACTTTTACATTTTGAGGTACGGGTACAAGTTTCCACACTTCTCTTTCGTACATAACATTCATTTCTGCAGTCATAGCTTTCTTCCACTCTTCTGAATCTTGAGAATCTATTGCTTGAAAATATGAGTTTGGAATTACTATATCCTCTAGTCAGGAACTGGTTAAATTCGTTTCGTCTTTCACAATGCCGGTGTAGGTATCTTTACCTTTAAAACTAAATTTTTCAGGGTCATACTTAAGTCCATGTTTCTTGCAATATGCCTCGACCTCTCTACAGGATCGTAATCTTATATTGCTTCCTGATATACCGTAGTATATATCATTTCTGGACCCGTCTGACCTAGGGACGGCTTTTCTCATCCAAACTACATCTTTACTAGGTGGTGCTACTCGGTCTTTAGACTTAGAAAAACGAATTGTTTCTTCTCCCTCCTCCTCATCGGATTCACCGCTACTTATTTCAAATTTTTCTTCGGATGTGCTAGGTTTTTCGTAATCTTCTGTTTCTGGTTCCCTTTCCTCATCGGAACTTTCTTCCGCTGTAATGGGTTCCAGCACGACTCCGCTGCTCTCACGAGTGGGTAAATTTTCATCAAACGTTACGTTACTTGTTTCAACGACTTTTCTGTCACTCGGTAGCCATACTCTATAGCCACGGGTAAACATTGTGTACCCAACTAGTATGCCTTGTTTTGCCCTCATTTCGAGCTTACTTCGTAATTGACGTGGTACACCTACGAACGCTTTTGATCCAAAAGTCCGTATATGCTTTACTGAAGGTTTGCGACCACAAAATAGCTCAAATGGTGTTTTAGATTGGTTTGCGTGGCATACCCTGTTCCAGGTGTATGTGAAACATAACAATGCTTCCGACCAAAAACCATTTCCCAGTTTACTGGAGTGTAACATAGCTTTTACAGCGTCCAAGGCCGTGTAATTAAATCTCTCACTTACACCGTTCTGTTCCGGCGTATAATCATTGGTTCTTTCAGCTTTAATGCCCTCCTCCTCCAAAAACTTCTTAAATTCATTGTGGCAGAATTCCATGCCATTTTCAGTTCTGATATTAATAATTTTTCTGTTTAAAAACTGTTCTGCACGTTTTTGGTACCTCTTAAAATTTTCTTCAGATTTCTGCTTCATGGGATAAACAGTGACTTTTCTTGAGTAGTCATCTGTTATCGTTAAAAAGAATCTATGTCCCGATATGGATGGGTTAGGTAAAGGTCCACATACATCCATGTGCAAAAGTTGGAGGGGTTTGTTCGATCGAATCTTGGGAATACTTTTAAAGCTCTTTCTTCTAGTTTTTGCTATTTTACAAACATGACAGGGTTTATACGGCTTAGATTTAAAAACGGGTAGGCCAAATACCTTTCCCTTACTCGTTTCAATTATAGCGTTACAATTAATATGACAAAAACGGCTATGCCAAAGTTCTAAGTTCTGATTGTCACCTTTTGAAGAAAAATTAGCTTCTGCTTTCTTTTTATTAGTTATTGTAGGGTAAACATGGTACAGACCACGTTTCTTGTGTGCTGTAAATAGTTTTTGTCGGTCACGTGAAAATACCTCTACTTTGTTATTTCCCCCTCTAAATGTAATGCCCTCAGTGTCCAATACAGGACCTGACAGGAGATTTCTCCTTAATTTAGAGGAATAGAGGACGTTTTTTAATGTTTTTAAAACTTTACCACCTTGAAATTTTAACTCGACTGTTCCCCTTCCCTCTATGGAACAATCAATGCCGTTTATGGCGACCGACATCGACCGGCCTTTAATTGGTTCAAAGTTTTTAAAAAGTCTTTTATCCCGACAAAAATGAGCACTAGCCCCTGTATCAAAAATCCATGAAGAATCATTTAAATCCTCGCTTGTGTGGGCTTCTATCATATGATTCTTCGGTTGTCGTTTGTTACTTTTACGATTACTGGGGGGAGGGATCCTACAACTAGCAATTAAATGTCCGATTCTACCACACCTATAGCACTTTCTAGTGTCTTTCTTTACAGTATTCTTAGGTGGAACACGTTTCACTTGACTAGACATTGCGACGGTAGCTTGATCCCCTATACTTTGCTTTAGTCTGGCCTCTTCAGCCAAAAGTTCGGCTAAAACTAAATCGAACTTAAATGTTTCGTCAGGCCAGCGGTAAATTGTTTGAACAATTCCCTGATACTCCGAGGGTAAGTACCTTAGCAATTGAAATGACTGATACCAGTCAGCTGGGGGAGCGTTAGCGTCTTTTAATTGCTTAACTATCATCCTCAACCTGGCTGCAAATAAGCCTATTTCCTCCCCTTCGTTCAGTCTACATGAAAAAAAGTCATCTGTGAGTCTCATAGCACGAGCTCTATATTCAGGTTTAAAGTGTTTATTTAATTTTTCCCAAACTTCTTTGGGGTCATAAGTGCCAGAAATAAGAGGCTTATATTCATTTGAAATGTTCAAAAATATCGTGCTATAAGCACGCCCGTATCTAATCTTGTAATCCCTTAATTCCTTAGCGTCAGTTTCAGGGGGTCTTTTTTCTACACCACTGACTATTTCCCAACAATTCCTATCCATCAACAATACCCTTAAGTCTTCCTGCCAAGACTCATAATTGTCGGCAGACAATTTTTCTATTTGGGTAATTGAAGCTTCCATTTTGGAAAGTTAGGATACAACACAATTTACAAGAAAAGATTAAAAACACTATAGGCCCGCCCTCTTATAATTTTAAGGCACTTAAAATCTGTTTGTATACGTTAAAAACACTTTAAAAACAAAACACATTATAAATACATTCGACATATTCAAAACACATTTAAACTTGGGCTTGAAGGCCCATAACCGTGAAAAGGATTACTAACTTAACTGATTATATTGTATTATAAATTAAGCTATTCAACAAACAAATTAAAAGTCTTTGGCTGAAATTGAATAGTCACTGGATTTTATCTGTAAAATAAGTTTTTGTAGATTCTAGGCAGAGTTGAAACTCATTTAAGTTGAGTTGCACAGTAGAAATCTTTGGTTTTGAATATGCGTTTAAATAAGAAAGACAAATTAGGTACCTTTTTTCTGTAGTTTATTGAAACAAGATGATTATGGTAGGTTTACACAGTGCACATGGTGAAGACACAATACTTAAGCAACATCCGATTAGTGGCACAAATAAAAATAAGCTTTCTCGAAGATAAGTCGCCAGCGGCGATCTTATTCTGATTCACAAAACACATCACATCATATTGAAACATCTGGGTACCGCAGCACGGATCCCTGATCCGGCTCTACTTGAATCACATCGGTTGATTACACACACAACATAGCAGACCGAGAACTCTCACTGTCTGACTGAAAGGTTAACTTGTGATGCCCTTTTTATACCTGCCAGTTAGTGCGGGACTACGATGGATATTTGCATAGGGGAAAAAAAAGAGTTTTTATTTTATGCAAATTAGGAACAGTGCCATCTATCGGCGAGAAATGTAAACTTTTTATTACGGCGTTAAAGACATGACGATGTTTACACCGCCATTTTCAAATGCTAACGAACTTATGTTTTCACTTAGAAAACTTTTAAAGGAGCTTACAAAAGTTTGGTTTTTTCACTTTAGCAAATTTAGAGATAAAATGTCATGGAAATAAAAGGTAAGTAAAGAAATAGCGTTTTTTTTTTTTTTTTTTTTTTTTTTTCTAACAAATACAACGGAGGTTGATATTGCTGTTGTGTTATTGTGTTGACATGAGTTTTCTTTTCCGGCCGCTATTATGGGCCATGTTGTATGGGTAATATACAACTTTATTTTTGTAATGCCTTCATGTCTTCAGTAACTTTTAACTAAATAAAATACTTGGCTTTTAATATATGTGTCATCTTTTCAAGAGTTATTTACTTCTGAAAGTATTATCTGCCCTCGGCAGTTTTTTCCACTGTGTAACAGCTCTCCAGTATTAGAGTTTTAAAGCCATAACATGGGACATCTTTTACAAGTTTCCCAATGTTATTGTCTACAAAATGTTTATGTAAAAATTATTAAATGTTATTGCATCCTTACATCCATTTTGTTAATAACACCTAATATTTAAGCAGTGACAGCCATATATATATATGTATTTAAGCTAAAATATGTGATTTCTAAATTGTTTATCTATTAAATTTATGCCTGGAATCACTTTATTAATTTGCGCTTTAGTTTTAACATTATTTCTCTGGGAACTGAAATTATTAATTTTAATTGGTTTCCAATTTTATTCTTTTTTGGATGTTTTGTGAAATTATTAATGATGACAAAATATGGCATAACTCTGTTTATTATAAATAATTTGTAATTGCAGTGTATATTTAAACTGCCACTAAAATGTTGTAAAACATTATATAAAGGAAATTTGTATTCTTATTAAAAATTGTCTTATTTGGTTGTCCATATTTAAAGCTCTGAAGCAAATATTCAATGCTTTATAGAATAAAAATGAAATTAGTTTTATTTATCAATGATGTTTTATTTATCAAGATGTAGTTTCTGTTGTATAGTTTGATTTTTAAAATACTTTTTCATGTGTTCGTTCCAGTTTAAAAGGTGCTTAAAATTGCATTTTCAAGCCCCCACCCTCTTTTTTTATGCTTTTGGTGGTAGTCACCTCTTACTAATTGCCTGTTTCTACTAATAAAATTACTTTGTCAGTGATCCTAATCTTGGTTCTAATTGATGCTTTTTGAATCGGATATTTCCAATTCTACAAAGTGGTTTAATTGTTGTTCCTGACTTCCTCTCTTTTTAAAAATGTTCCATCATATGTTATTTATTTTAATAAGAGCTATAATTAATTCCGATGAAACATTCTGTGCTTTTCAGACAATAAAGTGTACATATGGCACATCAAAAGAGAGATGCCAATTGCAGTTTTAGTGGGCCATACTCGTACAGTTAATTGTGTATCTTGGAATCCAGCTTATCCAAGTATGCTAGCTAGTGCCTCTGATGATGGAACAGTCAGAATCTGGGGACCTGCAGAAAGATATCGAACAAGCAGTAAAGGTATGTTAACATTATTTACACCATATTTCGTATTTGCATCAAAATTAAGTATAATAAAAATATTGTTTAAAATTCCTGCTGTTTTATATATCCAGAACAAGTGCTTAAAACAGTTAAGATTATATTATTAATATGCATAAAAATTTGGGACCCCCTAGCCTTTTGTCTTTCTGATAATCAAATTTTGAAGTATGCAAATGCATCTGCTCTATTCAGTGATGTTAATTCTGCGCCGATTGCGCCGAGCTGCGCCGAAACACAAATTCTTGCGCCGAACTGCGCTTTTAGCCGTTTTTTGCGCCGGTCTGCGCCGAATACGTCATTTTGACTCTTTCAGGGTGCGCCGAAACACAAATATTGTGCCGAACTGCGCTTTTAGCCGATTTTTGCGCCGGTCTGCGCCGAATACGTCATTTTGACTCTTTGTTAAATTTTTGCCACGCTCATTTATCTTTTAAAGCGTGTATGGAAAGCTAGTTAGCAGTAAAGCAAGATTTAAACTGCGTACGAAAGCTGCATTCCGAAGCCATTCTACCCGCCCCGGATCGGACCAGTCGGGCTTTGTTAGTCACCTCAATCAGGGCCGGCCAGATAGGCAAACAAGTAATCATCGCAACGGGCACCGTTTTTTGTTTATGAAGGGGCACGATTTCCAACTTAAAATCATAAAAGCAATTTTGAAAAAAGTAAAAGGGACGTCTTTTTCTACGTTTGCAGGGTGGAGTGGGTGTCATGTACCGCAGGGCCGCCCCTGATCTAAACCAGACCGGTCCGTAAAGAAAACAGTATATTACGGTGACGTCCCAGCCCCTAAAAAATCACAGTTTATGACCCGGCCTGTAGCAAGAATGAAAATTGGAAGCATGACCGGTTTAGAAATCAGAATCTAGGCTGTCTGAATTAATAGAATATTTCATTTCAAAATAATCCGGAAATCCGCTGCCAGTGGTGTAGTCGCGGGGGGTTGAGATCTGTGCGGGCCCAGGCTTTTGCAGCACGATTCATTCAAGGCACGGGCTGACCTCAGCATTTTCTAGAATGGACCGGAACAAGCGTATACTCTTAAAGACGGTCCTCTGCGCTTGCAAAATCGAGCCTTTCCGGAAATTTTTGCTCTCCTAAAATTTGGACAAGACCAAACGATTGGCTTGTGATTCCCCCCCCCCCCTTCCTTAAATCATGATTAATATACGAGCTGGACCGGGTCTGAATTTTTTATTTTGATTAAATGCCGGGCCGGGCTAGATATTTTTGGCCCGTGAAGATCATGAGCGGGGAGATGCCGTCTCACTACTTTTTCATTCGAGCTTATGTCAGCAAAAGTAAGCGTTCTTCACTTTTCATGATGGACGCATGATTTTTGAGTCCTCAGTTGCGAGTGTTCCTAAACCTTTTTTCTTAAAACTATACCACTGTTTTTCTTTTTGTGTGTGTTCAGGCTCTACGAGAGGGGGCAGACGGGGCGACGCCCCTGGGCCCGTGTTCAGCCAAAGTGCGTCCGCAAATTTTTCAGAATGTGTTACGAATTTCATTTATAGATCCGTAAATAAAATCTTTATTTTAAAATAGACTAAATTTTGAATACATAATTCCTATACTAAATTTTGAATACATAATACACATAGAATGATATAAACGGCAGAAATGTTAATTCTACCATTTAAATATTAGTATTTTTACAACCTTCGAACATGCATTAAAAGTACCATTGCATATAAGAAATACTTCCCTCCCACTCTCTTTCCATTTAGCATTTATATGAAAACCATTAAAAAGAGCAGTTTCACACACACACACAAAAAAAATTCCTTCCGTCCATGTAAATCCATGTATTGTTTTTACCAAGTTGCTGATAGCATAGCCTGTATACACCCTTTTTTTTTTCCAGAGCTTTCCTAAAGTGCTTTCAAATAGTGTTTTACTTTTAGCAAATGGTGTTTGCTTGCAAACTTTGCTTTTCTTGTATGCATTTATTGTGTTCCTAAATCTTCAATTTTATGCTCCAAAATCATGTTAATTCTGATCTCGAATCTTAGTTTTCCTCTCGGAAACTATTTTTTTGTGCTCCCGAGGTGCTCCCAAATGGAATTTTTCTGCTCCCAAATAGAATTTTTCTGCTCCCAAATGGAAATTTTCTGCTCCCAAATGGAATTTTTCTGCTCCCGAGGTGCTCCCAAATGAAATTTTTTCTGCTCCCGGGGTGCTCCCAAATCGAGTGTTGGAGTTAACATCCCTGTCTATTATACAAGAGCCCTTTATTGTTCATTGCAGTTTTTAAAATTGTACTAAAATGGCATTTCTGAAATAGGTTTTTTGCAATTTCTTTCAGTAGGAGTAGTTAAATTACCTTGAGCTGAAGGCTGTGGGCGTTTAGTGTTCTTGACCCTACACTATCAAGACTGAAGTTCTCATCAAATATTCACATTTTATTATTCAAATGAAATTTTTCTACTAGAAATTTATTTTACCAACTATTTCTTACTATTCAAAATCTATGACTTGCATATACACTGGTGAATACAAGCCTACATTCCAAGGCCGTACCCAAGGGGGTGGTACAGGGGGTCTGGTCCCTCCCTGAAATTTAAAATTTTATTAACAAAATAATAATTATGGAGTCTTTTTGTGAAAATTTTGGCCTTTTTCACCGTTTGGTTCCCCTCCGAAATTTTTGGAACCTCCCCAAAAATTTTTCCTGGGTGTAGCCCTGCTGTATTCATCTTTCTAGGTACAGTAGAATGCTGGTTATCGGCCAGTACTAAGACTTATCTGATTAACGAAAAACCAGGTAATTGGACAAAGCTGAATTGTGTTTTTTAAATATCCTATACAGTTGTGCCAATGCCATATTCAAGTGCTGTGGTTGTTTCATTTTTTGCCTTTTATAAATTTTTTAATGATCTCAAATTTTATATTCAGACAGCACTACATTTTTGCACTTTCCAGGCATGTTTGAAAATACCTTCTATACCTTCTATATCTATAGAAAAGCAGATTGTGAACTCCACCATACGTTCCAAAAGCAAATGAATCTTGAAAAACATTCCTCCCCTCTCTAAGAAAAATCTTATCTTATAGAAATCTCTAAAAAAAATATTATTTTATTCAGCACTTTCTACTCCCCTCTGTGATGGATGCAAGGGAAGCTCTAGGAGGCTTCAGTATACAGTCTTCCCTCCAAAGACATTGCTGCTCATTTTGCTTCATTTTAAACTTTAAAAAAAAAAGAGCTTTTTTATCTATTGCTCTTCTCCAAAAGTTTTACATTCCTTTATCGTAATATTTAGTGTAGGTCAAATATTTTAATTAAAAAAATTAGGCCTTTTTCCCAAAAAATTTTTGTATCCACCACCGACTCCCCACTCACATTAAAACTGGTCAAAGCAATTGCTAGTAGGGGATCCCTCTTACCAAGAACACCAAGAGATGTATGAAACAATTTTTTTTTTTTAACTCCCTTCAGAAAAATCTGAAAGATGAATATGTGTGGGGAAAAAATTTATTTTTTAAAAGGCTGTAAGAGAAATGCTAGGTCCTTGATCAAAACAGTTAATTAGACAATGTGGTTTATCAGCACTCTACTGTACTAGTGTTCTTGGTTGGGTTGAAAACTACTGTTGTGTACCTCATGTGTAAATTTTTTTAATGTTGTTATTAAATATGCATTAATAAAATGTTGAAAGTCGCACAAGGTTTGCAATTTTTGATAAATGATCACTAAACTGGGTGCCAAAATGCGACAATTTATTATAAATATATTTTGAGTATAGTTAGAAAACGCCTGGCAAATATTGTAAAATAGTTTTAGTAGACAATTTAAGTATAGATTTTAATTCTGAAGAAGTGTTTTATAGAATAGTGAAAACAAATGCGGTACACATCATAGATTATGATACACTTTCCAGATGGTATTTATAAAGGTGAAGTGTAGTTTGACTATGCCTGGCGAAAGTTGTTAAACAGTTTTGGTAGGCGATTTTAATATAGATTTCTATTCCAAAGAAGTGTTTTATGGAACAAAGAAGGAAAACACGATACACTCATGGATTATGATGCTCATTCCAAACAGTATTTAAAATGTCTAAGCGATATAGTTGGAATATGCCTGGTGAAGATTTTAAAACAGTATCAGTAGGTGTAGGTTAAGATAGATTTGGATTCCAAAGATGTGCTTTATGGTTGAAGAAAGAGGTGATTCCTATTTTAACGCCCCTACTTTCGCCAACCTAAAAATTCCCCGCCCTTTGGCGAGCTTGGAAGTCATGGGTCTCTAGGAGTTATGTACAAGTTTCAACGCTCCCTAAACAACTACATGAAAACTAAAGTGAACAAATTAGTGATAAACGCACTAGTTAAGGAATTTGAAGGCACTTAATTATTAAAACTACATTAATTGGCAACCCAAAATAAATAAAAATGTAACGGAATGCTGTACTTACAGGTTGTTCCAAATCGCCATTTTAATTCTAAATTACGATTGCCACATAAATACAAAAAATCGTGATGGTTACTCTATATCCCAGACAGCACAGCAAACTTGCAGCAAGCTTGATTTATCAAGTCAATAAGCTTGAATTAAGCTTGAAAATTCCAGTCGTGTAAGCTTGATGCAAGCTTGAATCAAGTGTTCTAGTTTACACTTAGCCAGCATATCACACTTAGCCAAGCTTAATTCACTTAGCTATTACACTTAGCCCGCATAGCACACTTAGCCAAGCTTAATTCACTTAGCTATTACACTTAACCAAGCTTAATGCAAGCCTTACCAGCTTGCATTAAGCTTGACATTTCAAGCTTAAAAAATTTTCCAAAAAAAAAAAATTTCTAAATACACGGGGCGCCTGCTGGCGAACGCGCCCCACATACTTTATTTTTCCCCTCTATGCTGTAATTTAAAGTTATTTTAATCTGTTTCCATCGAGTGTCCGTGGCTATAATAGAACCCGGGACCTTTCGATTCGTAGCCGAGCGCGTTATCCATTCAGCCAACGGAGCCTTGTGCAGCTATGACTAAATTTTGAAGTGAATTATCAAGCGGTTTTCTGGCCAGATCGATAAGTGGGCGATATGTTATTTGTTTTTTTTTCCATGGGATGCATCAAAATTAAAATAATGTTATGTGTGATTTAGAGACTCTACTAATAGGGAAATAAACATAATATAAACTTAACAGCAGCACACGTTTTAAAACTTTCGCAACACTCATGAGCAATACTGCTGGCCAAAATAGAGACAAACGACTGATTTTGAAATCAAATTCGTACTATAATTGTATTTTATTTTGAAGAATTTCCATATTTGGAAATATAGAATGGGTTTACTTACTTAACACAAATTTTGTGTTAAGTAATCTGAAATCAAAGAAACATATAGTTAAACGCTACTTCGAAATGCTATATCACAGTTGCTAACATAACGTGTGGAATACAAACACTTTAGTCATTTTTGTAAATATTCTTATAATAACAAATAATTGAAAAATTTTGCTATTTTTTAACGCTAAAAATTCTCTTTACAAATGTGGTTAGTTATTTTCCTACATTGGTATGCTATATCGATATAGAGCATTTCGAAGAATTAAAAATAAGTTTAAATTAATTTATACAAATGTAAATTTGAATTATTTTCATTGTTCATACTTTATAATTAAAAGAATTATTTAACTTCTGAATTTTTTTTTAATCCTTTGTAATTTTATTTTTAAATTACGAAAGTGTAAGATGTAAGATTTTTGGGCCCTAAAATCTGTAGGCCCTGGGCAGTTGCCCCGTTTTCCCTGCTGGTAATATGGCACTGGTAATAAAAAAACTGTTGGTTAACACATTTCTTTTATGTTTCCCAAACCTTTATTTCATTTAACTTTCAAATAATATCTTTAAAAGCAAATATCAATCTAGTAAAACATAATTTTATTCCTTAAAACTTAATTTACAACTTAAAATGCATAAGTAAGCCTTCCTCAAAGATGTAAACAGACCCTTATTGAAGCACACATTAAAGTTCCACTTCAAGTTAAAGTTACAGTTCAGCTAAAGTTAGTATTTTGTTGCTTCACTGCAACTGAACTTTCTAGTTCTAAATGTCATATTAAATCATAACTTTTTAAATTGTAATTTTATAACCTCTATTATTAATAAACAACCATTTGTCAATAATTAATTTTTTTTATATTTAATTGTTCCACTAAGCCCTCTGCTCAGTGTTTATGCAAATATCATTAGGCTTGTTCTGATTGGATGACATGGCAACCTGTAATTGGATGATGGCATGGCAATCTATTATTGGTTAATGCACATATATAAGAAACTGTGCTAATGCATCAGTATTCAGTTTTTGAAAGCACTGAAGTCCAGTGCAAGGTATTTGTATCTATTAATGTTTTTGTTAAAATAAATGTTTGTTCGAGTTTTAACTTTTTCTGGTGTTTATTAGTATTAGGGAACACACAAACTGGTAGCAGTAGCTGTGGTTTATTTAAAGTATTGAAATGATTTTGTGCTCCCTAAATATCTTATGAAGATGGCTGACAAAACACCAGTTTATTCTTCTGTTGAACTGAAATTGAATAGATACAACTACAGGACTTGGAAGCTGAACATCAAGGCTATTCTTGAACAAGATGGTGTCTCAAAATGGATTGACAAAAGCACACAGCCAGTACTACCTGAACAATTGTCTGTGTTTGAAAAACTAAAAGTTGATCAGCTGAAAGAAAGGGCTCTTTGTATAATTAGGGCTAATTGTGACTATGAAACTAGGCAAATCATACAAGATATAACAGATCCAGCTGAAGCCTGGAAGGCATTGGCAGATGCATTTCAAGCTACCTCAAGAGCAAGAAAAGCCCATTTAATTACAGAGTATGAAAATGTAAAGTTGAATCCAAAAGAACCCATGTCTGTTTTTATAGCAAGATTTGAAGCTGCATATAAGAGGGTAGAAGAGGCTGGTGAAGAAATAGATGAAAAACAGAGAAGTTATCAGCTTATAAGATTCCTGCCTGAAGATTATGATGGTCTAGTTAGAGAAATATACAATTTAGAAGATAAAGAGTTTACATTTAAGAAAATTAAACAGATGTTACTTGGTGAATATGGAAGGCGAAGTATAAGGGAAGAAGAAAGAAATATGCAAGATTCATTTGTAACATCTCATCAAAGGAAATTAAACGAAGAAATTAGAGACCAGAAACCTTCTGCAAAATCCTGTCATGTATGTGGTAGAACTGGGCACTTTGCAAGAAACTGTTACGAGGGAAAAAACAAGCCACTGGAGGATATAGAAGGAAGCAGAAGAATGTGAAAAGTGGCTGCAGCTATTTAGCTGATTTATTAGTTGAGGATGAGGCTAATTATTCTGGTGAGCATGTGAATACAAGAGATTGGACAATAGACAGTGCTACTACCGCTCATATATGCCAAAACGAGTTTTTCGTCACCTTGAGGGAACCACCAACAGGCTCTGTTGTCCGAATGGGTACCACTCCACATCCAGTCAAGGGAATTGGTTTTGTCAAGTTCTACATCAGAGACAGAGGTAAGCTTGTACTTATTACTCTGAAGAATGTGCTATATGTACCCTCTGTTCAAAGAAATTTAATATCTGTGACAAAAATGGATGATGCGGGGATGCATGTTAAATTAGATAGAGGTATTAAAATATATTCGAACAAATGGAAATATTTATACACGGCTAAACGTAGTAACAAATTTTACATTTTGAGGGGGATACCACATGAAGGCAAAACGGCAAATGAAAATGATACTAAGAGTGAACAATCTTTTTCTCTTGACCATAATTCTCTATTGATGTGGCATGAGCGTTATGGACATTGTAATACTAGTATATTAAGAGAAATGGTTCAAAAGATGATGGTAAATGGTATTACAAAATTAAGTGGTCGAGAACATATATGTGAAGCATGTAAATTGGCTAAAAGTACTCAGTGTAGTCATCCTAGGCTACCAGAAATTAGATCATCGAAATTATTAGAACTGGTACTTACTGATGTATGGGGTCCGGCCCCAGTAACATCAATGAAGGGATACAGATATATTTTAACATTTATAGACGACTTTAGTAGGCGTGCATTTTGTTTCCCCCTAAAAACAAAAGATGAAGTATTTCCTAAACTTAAAGAATTTATAACTCTGGTAGAAAGACAAACAAATAAGAAAGTTAAGGTGATTAGGAGTGATAATGGCCTAGAGTATTGTAATCAAAGAATTTTTAATGTATTAAGAGAATTGGGAATTAAATATGAAAGAACAAGTGTATATTCACCGTAGATGAATGGGGTCGCTGAAAAATATAACAGGACACTTTTAGAAGGTGTTAGGAGTTATTTTCAATCCACTAAATTACCAGATTATCATTGGATAGAAGCAGTAATGGCTATTAACTACCTTAGGAATCATACATTGCATAATACTATTCAATGCATTCCATTTCAGAAGTGGTATGGCAGAAACCCAAATGTCAAACATTTAAAAAGTCTGGGCTGTATAGCCTACGTTCACCAACCCCCTAACAAAAGAAATAAATTTCAACCAAGAGGGAAAAGAAGTATATTAGTTGGTTATGGATTGGGAACAAGTGGTTACAGGATTTGGTTCCCGAGCAAAAACTCTATTATAGAATCTAGAAATGTCACTTTTGATGAAAATAAGATGGGAAACGAGATTATGCCAGTAGAAACCAATATGCTTCAAAAATTAAACCATAGAATAAATTGGGAAATAGATGAGATAGATGCAAATCCTCAGCCTAGTACTTCTAGTACAGAAAGTAGTGAGACTACTCCGTACAGTGATCCAGAAACTTCATCAAGTGAAAATGGTTCTGATGACAAAATTTCTTTTACAAGAATTTGGAAGGAAAGGAAACATGGGGCTAGCAAAGGAAGACTTGATATTTATTACATAACATCTGATGGAACGACTCTTAGAAGCAAAAATGAAGCAGATAAATATTGTCAGGAACACAATCTAAATTACGATATTGTGGACTTTAACTTTTCAACTAATGATAAATCTGAGCACACATTAGAGATGGAAACGGCAGTTGTCGATAATGACAAGAAAGAGAAAACAAGTAAGGATTCTGAAGTATTAAATGAAGATGAATGTGCTTGTGGAGAAGTATTAGGGGAAATGTATTGCACAGATATACAAATACCAAAGTCAGTTGCTCAAGCTAAGATGTTGCCGGAAGCAGATAAATGGCAAAAGGCAATGGATGCAGAGATAAAAACCATGAAAGAACATAAAGTGTGGTCACTTATTCTGAAACCCCCAGATGTTAAAGTAATAGGGTCTAGATGGGTTTTTACAGTCAAAAGAAACAGTGAGGGACATGTAGCAAACTATAAAGCAAGGCTTGTGGCATTGGGCAATAAGCAGTATGAAGGAAGAGACTATGAAGAAACGTATAGCCCTGTAACTAACTTCATATTAATTAGATTATTTATTCTTTTATTTATAGTATTGCTAGGTTGGAATCACTGCATACTTGATGTGAAAAGTGCTTATCTGTATGGTGATATTGATAAAGATCTATATATGAAACAACCAACAGGTTACGAAGTCAGAGGTAAGGAAACTTATGTTTTAAAACTTCATAAGTCCATTTATGGGCTTCATCAAAGGGGAAGATGTTGGTATAATGAGTTGCATCAAAAGCTGCTAACAGCGGGATTTGAAGAAATACCGAGGATAGTATGTGTATATAACTATCAAAATAGAGCAATTGTTCAAGTTTATGTGGATGATATCCCATTATATGCTAAAAATGAAGAAACACTGCAGGAAGTAGTTAAATTAATTAAGAACATTTATGATGTTAAGGACCTTGGTCCAATTGACCATCTTTTAGGGGTTAAATTTAATTGCACAGATAAAGGAGCATTTATTAGTCAATCGGACTACATTACAAAATGTGTAAGAAGATTTAATTGTAATGTTTTTTGTAAAACTTGCATACCTCTAGCTCCAGGCATAGTTCCCAACAAGACTGAATGTGCCAAATCAAATCAAGAAAAGGCTTTAATGCAAAAGTTGCCTTATCGAAATCTTTTAGGATGTCTAATGTACATAGCATCTAGATCACGCCCGATATTGCTTTTAGCGTTGCATCGCTATCTCAATTTTGTGAAAATCCAGCTAGATCTCATTGGGAAAAATTAAAGGGCATATTGCATTACCTTGCTTCAACCAAAGATTTACACATTGAATACTTGTCTAATGATCTCCCTTTCCAACTTAGTTTACGTGGACGCTAATTGGGCAAGTGATCCTTCTCATAGACACTCCTGGTCAGGTTATTGCATGTTTTTTGCTGGAATGCCTTTTACATGGAGAGTCGCTAAACAAACTTATGTTGCGCAGAGTCCAATGGAAGCATAATTCATAAGTGTGCCAGAAGCTGCTAAGGAAGTCAAGTATATATGTTCAGTGTTATCACAATTACAAGCCAAGTATGGATTCCAACTCGAAAAACCCGTCATCAATTGTGACAGCTCGGCAGCAATCCAGTTTAGGAAACATAGACTTCAGAATATAAGAAATAGATACAACATTGATGTAAGATACTTGTTTGTTAGAGAATTTTATGAACAAGGACTGTTTGATATTAAACATATAAGAATTGTTTGCAATATTGCAGATTTATTAACAAAACCTCTCGAGGAGTCGTTTTGAATATTTAAGATCATTTTTACTTAATTAAATTGTATTGTTACGAATTTTCGGGGCAACCCGCTGCTCTGGGGCTTAAAATGGTTTAAAATTCGTATTCTACGCTTCAAATAGATAAATTTTGCTTTTCGTTGCATCAAAATCGGCCAATTAGAACCGGAGATATGGAGGTTTCGTTTTGCCATTGTTTTTCAATCGAGGTTCTAGAAATCTCGAGAAATATTAGTCCTAGAGCTTAGATCTCTTCACTTTTGAGGCATTAAAAATGCATAATAACCTAACATTTATCTTCTACAGGGGTGTTTGTGCTCCGGGGATTTTGAACTTCGATACTCGGAAATTCCGGGGATCGTCGTTCAAAAGGAAGTAGGAATAATAATGAATTATTTATTTTGATCTGGGTAATTTTGTTTGCTTTGAAAGCAGAAAACGCAAGGTCAGTGTGTGTGTGGTGAAAACTTTTCCTTTCTTTCTCCAAAGGCAGTGATAATGCGTGAAAAGGGGGAAAAAACTTCTTTTTTGTTCTTTCCTTATTGCGAGTTATGACTCATTACCCCGGTTCTCGGACATTCTCTTCTGGATTCTTTTCGGCAAGTAGGCGCGGCAGAAAAAAAAAGGGAGAGACTTCGTTCGACCAGATGTGCGATCACGTGACTCTGGGTTCAAAGGGGATTTTTCGCCGTATTAGCTATTTGTCATTGATCGCTTCGCAACTTTTTTTTTCACCGCTGTGTAAAATTTTCGTTTCATTTATTGATGCACGTGTCAATTTTTTGTTTTGTTTATTGAAATATTTTTTTATTTATGTACGCAAGAGAATTTCACTATGAAATTTCTCGATATAAATAGTGATATTATACAATTAGAAGAAGGTGTCCGAAATGCATTTAGGTGGAATTGGATTGAACGGAGAGATGGTAATGGGGATACCATCGGCACATGGTGCAAGAAAATTAATGTTGCTGGACAAGCATATTGTGTTTTTTGTAACTCACTGCTGAAGTATGGTGGGGAAGGATTCAAGGCTTTCACAAATCATTCTGTGACGTACATAAAATATTCAAAGTGCATTAGACATTCAATCACTTTAAGTAATTATGCTAATTCAAAAAATACTGATGACTTACTGGAGACTGATGCTCAGCCATTGGATATAGTGACAAGAAAAGCACGCCAAGAGGTATTAATAACTTCGTTTATTGCCGAGAATTCTCTTTCTTTCAATGTAGCTCCCAATTTAATTGAACTCTGCAAACAGTTGAGCCGCGATCAGACGGCACTAAACTCGTTGGAAATGTCCAGGACTACTGCATGTTATAAGATGAAATATGGGCTCGCAAAAACTATTAAGGAAAATATCATTAAAACTTTAAAGGAGACTCCATTTTCTCTAAATTTGGATGAAAGTACTAGCAATGTTCAAGAAAGTACACTGGCAATATTGGTGCAGTTTTACGGCAACAATCAAAATGAAGTTGTAGTTCATCATTTTGCATCTCTAAGATGGAATCTTGCAATTCAGAAGCAGTTGTTAATACTATTGAAGATAATAATATTCCATGGGCAAACTTAATTAGTGTATTAATGGACTCATGTAACACCATGCGTGGAAAAAAAAGGGTGTTAAAACCAGACTACGATCAAACAAAGCACCCCACTTATTAGATTTTGATGGATACTTAGAAGATTTGTTTGATGACATCTATTTTGATATGAAAAGCTGCAGTAAAAGAGAAAAAATTTTCAAAATCTGTGAATCCCTTGCCATTAAAAAACTAAGCCCTTGAAGAGACCAGACCATAGGTGGGTGTACATTTTATGTGTTTTAGAAAGAATCAAAGATCTGTGGGATGCTCTTATTGCATTTTATTTTCAATACTTGGATAAAACTGATAAAGGGGATTATTTTTCTTATGTTGAAACTGTATACAATAAAAGAAATATTTCTGCAGCTCAGAAAAAAATTGTTGAAGGGGTGTATTCTTGCTTGCATTCCCAACAACTCACAAAGGATGTTTTAGCTCGGAAAAAAAGAATACTAAATGGGTTATTTGTTATGCAAAACAAAACTTTATTGCATATGGTATTATATTCAGCAGTATTACCAGAGTTCAACACATATATTAAATTATTTGAAACAAAAAAAAAAAAAAAAAAAAAAAACCAATGTTTCATTTAATACATTCCAGTATTTAAATTGATGTCAAAATTTTTCTCTTTTTATGAAGCCAGAAAATATAGAGTGCACATCTTATAATGATTTATTAAAGGTTGATGTCACAAATCCAGAATTCCATCTACCTAGCAAAGTAATATTTACTGGTGCAGAAGCTTCCACTCTCCTGAAGAAATTATCAAAAAATCATCCAATAGCAAAAGAATTCCAAATTTCTCTGATGAAAGCTTATACTAATACAGCACAGCATATGAAACAGAAATTACCCCTTAAAAATTCATATCTAATTAGTTTTACAGCATTAGATCCAGAGCTAAGAGGTAAAACCAGTACAATATTAGCTTTTGAAAAATTATCATCTTTTGAGTCCCATATTTTTAGTGATAATGAAAAGTCAAAAGTAGCTGAAATAAGGCTATACCAGAGTGATATTGATATCACCAAAGAAATGCTCTACACATCTGATGAAATCAAGTCAAGTGTACAATTGATAAATATTGGTCTAAAGTTTTTAATTTAAAAGATGATTTCACAAATGATTATAAGTATCCAACATTGGCTACATTGGTCAAAGCCTGCCTTAGCTGCTTCCATGGCCCATTAGTAGAAAGTGCATTCAACTTAATGGATACACTTGTCACTGACTATAGAACCTCTCTTAAGATTGATTCCCTAGATGCACTGCAGACTATTAAATATGATTTAATGGCTTCTAAAGAAACCTCATGTGAAAAATATGGCTCAAAAAATCCAATGACTGATCCAATTCACAAAGATCTTACTGAATATGAACAGACGTTGGAAAACATATCAAGAGGACTTAAAAACATGTATTTCAGATGAGTCACCTATAAAAGTCTCTGAAAAACCTTCTACATTAGCAGAAAAGCAAACTGCTTCTACCTCTGCATGTGCAGTTCTCGGGGAAATTTCTTCAACTGTAAATGAGGAAAATAAAAATCAACCTTCCTGCAATTATGAAGTTCACCACAAAAGAAAGACAAGCCCACAAACATCAGAAAATAAAAAAAAAGCAGCAGAAATTAGTTTAATATTTATTACTAGTAATTTTTTTTTAAAGAATTAATTCAGGTAATTTAAAATATTTACATAAAATATAGTAGTTTATATGTTTGAAAATTTATGGTTATTAATTTTGCAAAAAAAGTAATTCATTGAACTGTCGCACAGTGGAGTATTCGTATCAAAATCCTGGCCAAAAGTCGAAAATTTAAAATTTGTTTAAAAACAGTAATATATATGTTTTTGGATAGCCTAGTAACTGATGCATCATGTAATGCATGTTTTTCGACCATAATTCATATCCAAAAGATGCAACACTCGGTTTAAAAGCAAGTTTCTTCATTTACGGCAAGAGATTTCAGCGTTTCCTATTACTTCGTCTTGCATTTTTTACGGGCTCTTTAAATTAATTTACTGATTTGATACTAAGTATTATTGTAGTAAAATATATGTATTTTGATTATATGTATCTATTAGCTTGAAAAAATAATATGACTTTATTTAAAAAAATTGTAAACTTTTTTTTTTCTTATTTTTTTTCAAAGATACACATTTCAAAATCTTTTTGAAGGGGTGTCGCGGCTTGTCGCGCCTAATTTCAACTATAATCGTAATTAGTACAGTATTGAGTGTCTATTCCAAGAAAAAAATGTTCCCCCAACATCCACCATTTCTTTAAAAAAAATTATTTATATAGCGCCATTTTTATTTTTTCGATAATTTTTCGACGGGTGGTCACAAAAGGGATACAAACATACGCGCTTGTACCTCTCATAAACTATAAATTATGTGCAAGTGTTTGGATAAAGGTATATAAAATTTCATTTCAGTTAAGATTTAACATGGGTATTTTAAATTCAGTATGTAATTTCTTATTTTTCTGATGTAAATTTGCTATAAGAAGAAAATTTCTACTTCCAAAATTGCCCTTTCTTAGTCCTGTAAATAGTCCCATCTATTTACAACTTAGTTTTCCATTTATGTCGTAAATTGTGTTCAAAGCAAAAGCTCCCCATTTTTGGATCTCAAAGGTTGGCAACTGTGACTTCGGGTCATTGGAATGCGAGTGTGTAAACAGAAGCACGTGCTAGCTTTCTAAGTCATTTTGAAGTGCTGGCTTGAAATAAATTACTTTCTCCTCCAGCTTGGAATGAGATTTTATGGGTTTCAA
The DNA here is from genome assembly GCA_038373885.1 of Cheiracanthium punctorium. NCBI lineage: Eukaryota > Metazoa > Arthropoda > Arachnida > Araneae > Cheiracanthiidae > Cheiracanthium > Cheiracanthium punctorium. The sequence goes on from JAWZYV010004456.1 coordinate 40,845, forward strand.
GTAGGCTTCTTTTAAGCAGTGTCCTTTTAGCTGCTCTAGACAAAGGCCAACGAAAAAGAGCAAGCCTTATTACAGCGAGACCCTACAACTTCGCTACAGCTAGACCCTACAACAGAGGGGCCCAATGTTGGTCCCCCGCCCCTCTCTCTCAAAAAAAAAAAAAAAAAAAAAAAAAAAAAAAAAAAAAAAGTGATTCTGAGTGAAGACGAATATCAGAGTTCAAAAGAATCAGAATGAAAAAGTTAATCTTCAGAATTCATTAGAAAACTAAGATCCCTATAGTAACTACATTTGGATAAGTAAAAAATCTAAAAAATCTTTATGATAAAAATTGATTTATAGATAAGTAGTATTATATTTATAAGTATTATTAAAGTATTACATTTATATATTTTTATTGTGGTTAAGGCACAGCTACACGGCTATTTGCCTAACGGGAAGGTTGCCTTGGGCGGAGGGTTTTTTAAGGGGTTCTAATGCGTATTCACGTGACATCTGGAGAAAATCGCCCAAAACACCAGACCATTAGATCGACAGCCGCGTGGTATTACATTTATAAGTGGTATTATACAATAGCAGTACTTCCCAGTAAGGGACACTCCCCGGACAAGTCATTTGTTAGAAACCAACTTCGTGTCGTTTGGTGATATATCGCCAAATTTGGCGACAACACGCTTTTTTATATAATTTAAGAAATACATAATACTAAAAAGTAAGTCAAAAGTCAACAGTAATGATTTTAACGTTAAAACACATGAAAAATATTTTTGGCCAGGATTTTGACACAAATACTCCACTGTGTGTCGGTAGTAAGTCCGTAAAAGTTTCAGGGTGATTTTTTGGGGTCCCACAAACACCCCTGCTTCTATGACATAATCAAAATTCACGCTTTATGTAGAATCCTCGAGAAATTGACTTCTGGAAGCTGCTCGCAGCTTCTGCCTCGGATATATATAGAACCGCGTATTGCCCCGAAAGTTCAGTGCGAGTTGAACTCTCAATGTGTGAAGTGCTCAGTGAGAGTACCCTTGCTTCGTGTATTGTTAGTGCTATAGAAGCTATGTTTTAGCTTGCTTTATGAAGCTGTTTTCAAAGTGCTGTGTGTAAATTCTTCATTGCTGTGTCTTAAGGGATTGTGTACGATATCTCTTGAATATTTTCACTGAATTTTTGCATGTGAAAGTAACTTATTTTTTGTGTGAGAAATACAGCATTTGTGAGAGCTTCTGATCTAAGCGGATTGTTAAAAGCACGTTACTGCTAGATTGTGCTTGTGAATTGTGTACAGCTGATTGTTCTATGAAGTTCTAGAAACAATAAAGTTTGTGTTCCATCCTGACAAGTGACTTTTTACTTGAACTTTTTACACCAACTGGACTTTAGAACGACAAACCCCAGGAGTAGCAGAGCAATTCTGCAACATTTGGTGTCAGAAGTGGGGTTCGAACCTACGCCCACATTCGTGGACCAGAACAGATGAAGGCGGATTTAGAAAAGAAAATTGAAGCCGGACAAGATGAAATGAAAGCTGCACACAATGAGGTGAAAACCGGATTAGAAGAGATGAAAGCCGCGCAAGATGAGATGAAAACCAGACAAGCTGATTTAGAGAAGAAAATTGAGGTCGGATTGGTCGGACTAGAGAAGAAAGTGGAAGATGGACAAAGAAAAATAGAAACCGGATTAGATGAATTAAAAACCACTCACGAAGAGATGAAAACCGGCTTAGAGGAAGTGGAGAAAAGAGTGTCGCTCCTAGAAGAAAGTCAAGAGAAAAACATGAAAGAATTACGTGAAGAATTTAATAATAAAATTGAGGACAAACTGGATTGGAAAGAAAATATACCGTAAAAATCGGGAGAAGGGCCGCGGCTCATACGAAAAAAAAGTTAAACTTTTTCAGGGTGCGGCCCATCTGATATTTTCCCCCCTCCAACTGTACTGCTTATTTAATTACAGTGCAGCACCGATAATCCGGCATCGGCTGCAATGACGCGGTGCCGGATTACCGATTTTTCCGAATTACAGATGTGTTGAAAATTTCCATTAAAACCATCGTCGATCACGTGCTATTGACCAGTATATTATTTATCAATGAAAAGTAGTCTTAAAATATGCATACGATGGTTATATAAACCGTCAAAAAATAATAATAATAACCTACACTGGAACAAATGTAATTTAGTGTTTAATTCAAACTAAAAACTATAAAGCAGAGAAGATCGTTGATTTTGGAACATTTTCATAAATTATAACACAAATAGTAACTGAAATTTATTTAAATACTAATTTAAAATAAGTGTATTAAATTGTTATTAGAATCTAATTAGCTTTTGTATTTACATTAAATACATCGGTTAATTCGACTTGTTTCATTTTTTTTTCGGTATTTAATTGGTTAATTAACATATGCACATTCATCAGTTGACTCTCAGATATAAAATCGAATTTATTAAATCTCTCCGTAGTTTGTACCCTAGAGTTTTTTATTTTGCAAGCTGAATTATTCCCAATTTTACTCTCTTCACAGCTTCTTAATTACGTCGAAACATACCAATTCCCCCCTCCTTTCCCTCTTGCTGGCGAATTCCTTCCCGCGATAGTTGACGATTTTGCACGGTGACAGGATGTCTAGAAACAAGGCAATGTGTCTGGAAGCGGAAGGAGCCGAAGCCACGTGTTTACGATGATGCGTAAACATGCTGTCTCGTTTTAAAAACTCATACATATTAATGTTCTATGAAAGCACTCGCATTATCTTTGAATTCTTCATTCAGCTACACTGCACCTTTGACTGCAATTAATTTAAATGTAATAAGCGAACCAAGCCGTATTTACTTTTGTTTTTATCTCGGTATTAGAAAATGCATTGATTCAAATATTTGCGGCAGTAATGATGATCGGCAAAGACATGTTAGGGCCGAAATACGAAACAAAGAAAAATATTCGGTAAAAATCTATCTATTGAAGAAGAAAAAAATGAAGATAGCCATACATCAATTAAAATCAGCGTTCAAAGTTCCCGATTTTGAGATTCCGGATCCCTTTGGGGAGGGAAAAAAACAAAACAAAAACGAGACTAGTGCCAGATTATAGGTTCCCAGATTATGGATGCTGCATGTATATATTAATTTTCAATAAATTACGATGATCGGACTTTCTGCGGGTATATTTTTACATTTGTTTACATTTTTACGAATGCGGCTCATACGTCGGTGCGGCCGTTTTCCCGGTTTTTTACGGTAGTTTCGAAAATACGGGAAGAATGTGAAGCTAAAATGGAAGAAAAACTGGACAGTTTGGTAAAGCTGGGAAAGGTACCAGTAAAACATCAGGTTGACGTCACGCCACCCAGCAGTGAAACTAACGCCTTATGACGGAAAGACTCCCTGGGAAGCTTACAAGACCCACTTTTCGATCGTCGCCAGAGCCAATGGTTGGAGCGAGTCCGAGAAAGCTAATCAACTGGCCGCTTCCCTTAGCAGAGATGCAATTAATGTATTGCAAACTATCGGAGAGACGAAGATAGGAGATTTTGACGCCCTCGCAAGTGCCTTGGAGTTGAAATTCGGAGAGAAGTGCCAGAAAGAATATAGTAGAATCCAACTTAAGTCAAGGATGCAGAGACCTGGCGAGACCCTCCAAGAGCTGGCTTCCGACATAGATAGGCTGTGTCATCTAGCCTATGGCAGTTATCATGATTATGTTCGAGAAGAAGTTGCAGTGTAACATTTTATTGAAGGCCTCTTGGACTCTGAAATTCAGAAAGCATTGATCTTGACGGATTATAAAGATCTCAGGTATGCCCTCGTATTCGCCATGAAGCTAGAGGCAGCTCAGCTGGCCGTAAGAAAAGAGCGGCATAATGTTAGAGCTGTGTCATTCCAGGAGCCTACGGATGGAGAAATGGAGAGATTAGAGAATAAATTAAAGACCCTGGAAAATCTGGTGGAACGACAAGAACAGTCAGAGCCAAGAAAAGTGAAATATTGGAGGTGCAACAGCGAGGGGCATTTACGAAAATACTGCGATGCACAAAAGAACTCTCGTAAAGATCGCAGTTATCAATGCACCAGAGAAGCCCATGAAGGAAGACAGAAAAGAGACGACTTTCAGGAACAGAGGCTGAGGGGTATTCAAAAGCCCCGTTTGAAAGTCTTACAGATTTCATCAGTGAATGGCGGCAGTGATGGACTATTCATACTACGATACATTAATGGTTCCCCATGCCACATAGTGATTGATACTGGAGCGAACGTAACCATCATAAGGACGGATCTGGCCAAGAAATTGAACTTGAAGATTATTTGGACTCTGCCCTCGCTGACCCTCCAGACTGTGACAGGTGACAAGATCGAAGTGGGCGGAAAAGCGCAAGTAGAAATCACGTTTGGAAATGCCAGATACGACCATGTGGTATATGTCGCCAATATTACAGACTCTTTTATTCTTGGACTGGACTTTTTAAAATCACAGAAATTTAATTTGGACTTTAAGAATAATGAGCTTCGTTCAGACTCAGAAGAAATAGCTGCGTTCGATATTAAAAATGAAACTATTTTACCTGTTCAGCAAATAATAGCCCAAACTGATATCACTCTACCTCCCAGAACTGATTCAATAATTTCTGGAACAGTAAAAGAAAGCAATAAATTCCGCTTTGGATTAATCGAACACCCAAACAATAGTGATTCCGTCAGAGGAGTACTTGTGGGAGCAACACTTGTGGACTTGTCGAGAACAGAAATTCCAGTTAGAGTAGTAAATGTGACGGACAAGTCGAAGGTGATAAAGAAAAATGAAGTGTTGGCGACATGCACTCCTGTTACCTGCATTAATAAGAACATCAGCCAAACGACAGCAAAATCTTTCGAGTGCCTGACAAAGGAATTAATACAAGACGTGGAGTTAACGGCAGAACAGAGAAGCGCTGTGGAGAAAGTAATAGCTGAATTTGAAGACCTCTTCTCCCAAACTTCAGGTGACTTTGGCATTACGAGCTTAACTCAACATAGGATAGATACAGGCAGCCATTTTCCCATCAAGCAACATCCTAGGCGGCTGCCGTTTGCTAAGCAAGAAGAGGTGAGCAGACTTTTAGAGGAGATGCAGCGTGATGACGTCATCGAGCCATCGACTAGTCCCTGGGCCTTGCCAATTGTTTTGGTCCGAAAGAAGGATGGTTCCACCCGGTTCTGTGTTGACTACAGACGTCTGAATGACATTACCAAGAAAGACAGCTACCCTCTTCCCAGGATAGACGACACTTTGGACACTTTATCGGGAAACGAATGGATTTCCACTCTGGATCTGAAAAGTGGTTACTGGCAAGTGGAAATTCATCCCGACGACCATGAAAAGACTGCGTTCATCACGGGACAAGGATTATGGCAGTTCAAAGTTATGCCTTTTGGACTCTGCAATGCACCTGCTACATTCGAGCGACTAATGGAGACAGTGTTGAGAGGACTTTCCTACGAAGCATGTCTCGTTTATTTAGACGATATCATCATCGTCGGAAGGACTTTCGAAGAGCATCTCGAGAACATTCGAAAGGTACTGCAGAAATTAAAAGAGGTAAACTTGAAACTAAGTCCATCGAAGTGCAATTTGTTTCGTCGGGAAGTACGTTACCTCGGGCACATAATATCCGCCCACGGAGTCCGAACCGATCCCGAAAAGACGTCCGCAGTCCAGAACTGGAGTCGTCCCGAGAATATCCATGACTTAAGAAGTTCTCTCGGTCTCTGTACTTACTATCGAAAATTCGTGAAGGGCTTTTCTCAAATTGCAAGACCTCTTCACAAATTGACAGAGACTGGACAGAAATTTCTATGGACTGAGGAATGTGAGGACGCTTTCAACGAACTGAAGACGGCTTTAACATCTTCGCCGATCCTGTCGTATCCTCACCCTGACAAACCATTTATCCTGGACACAGACGCAAGTAAGGAGAGTGTTGGAGCAGTTTTGTCCCAGGAGATAGATGGCCAAGAACATGTCATTGCTTACTGGAGCAAATGCCTTTCAAAGGCAGAACGTAACTATTGTGTTACGAGAAAGGAACTTCTTGCTATCATTAAAGCCGTGGAGCACTTCCATCATTACCTGTACGGCCGAAAGTTCCTGCTCCGAACGGACCATGCCTCTTTAACCTGGCTTCTAAATTTCAAGAATCCAGAGGGCCAAATAGCGAGGTGGATACAGCGATTACAAGAATATGACATAGAGATACATCATCGGAAAGGGTCATCTCATGGAAATGCAGATGCTTTGTCGAGAAGGCCCTGCATAGACAGTTGTCGCTATTGCTCCAGGGCAGAGAAGAATTACCATCTGAAACATCCCGTTGTCCGCCAAGTTACATCATCGGCACCATCTCAAGATCCCTGGAGTGACGAAAATGTTCGGGCGGACCAATTAGCAGACAGCGACATCAAACCTATTGTGGAATTTATGGAAAAATCCAGCGCTAAGCCCAGTTGGCAAGAAATATAATCTTACAGTCCGGCAACAAAACAGTACTGGGCTTTATAGGATTCGCTTCGCCTGAGGAATGGAGTCCTGTATCGTAAATGGGAGTCGGACGACGGCAAGATGCTCCGATGGCAGTTAGTACTCTCTCGTTCGAGGATTCTGAAGGTTCTAGAACTTCATAATGGCTACACTGGAGGCCATTTTGGCATAATGAAGACCCTGCAGAAAGTTCGCGAGCGCTTCTACTGGGTTAGGGCTCGAGGCGATGTCGAAAAGTGGTGTCAAGCTTGTGACGCCCATAAAGGCCTGAAGAAACGAAGCTGTGGAAGACTACATCGTTATAATGTAGGAGTGCCTTTTGAGAGGATTGCCCTCGACATCCTGGGACCTCTTCCGCGAACTTCGAATGGCAACAAATACATCCTAGTTGTCATTGACTACTTCTCTAAATGGCCCGAAGCGTTTCCTATTCCCGATCAAGAAGCTACGACCGTAGCAGAGGTACTGGTGCAAGAATGGATTTCCAGATATGTAACCCCTCTGCAACTTCATTCCGACCAAGGAACGAACTTTACCTCTGCAGTCTTTAAAGGACTATGCCAACTTCTCGGAATGGACAAAACCCAGACTATGCCTTTACACCCACAATCCGACGGCATGTTTCCTAAGTTAGGAAGAGAGAGAGAGAGGGGAAAAAAAAAAAACCTTTAGAGACTTAGATTATAGTATGTTTGGGAAAGAGGGGCATTGTGTTGGTTAACACATTTCTTTTATGTTTCCCAAACCTTTATTTCATTTAACTTTAAAATAATATCTTTAAAAGCAAATATCAATCTAGTAAAACATAATTATATTCCTTAAAGCTTAATTTACAACTTAAAATGCATAAGTAAGCCTTCCTCAAAGATGTAAACAAACCCTTATTGAAGCACACATTAAAGTTCCACTTCAAGTTAAAGTTACAGTTCAGCTAAAGTTAGTATTTTGTTGCTTCACTGCAACTGAACTTTCTAGTTCTAAATGTCATATTAAATCGTAACTTTTTTAATTGTAATTTTATAATCCCTATTATTAATAAACAACCATTTGTCAATAATTAATTTTTTTTTATATTTAATTGTTCCACTAAGCTCTCTGCTCAGTGTTTATGCAAATATCATTAGGCTTGTTCTGATTGGATGACATGGCAACCTGTGATTGGATGATGGCATGGCAATCTATTATTGGTTAATGCACATATATAAGAAACTGTGCTAATGCATCAGTATTCAGTTTTTGAAAGCACTGAAGTCCAGTGCAAGGTATTTGTATCTATTAATGTTTTTGTTAAAATAAATGTTTGTTCGAGTTTTAACTTTTTCTGGTGTTTATTAGTATTAGAGAACACACAAAAACCCATCCCCGTTAAAACACATCTTTTACGAACTTTCAACAAATTTGAGGACGCTAGACAATTAATGTCCATTCTCTTTCACAGATGGCGCCATCGCCGCACTTTGCAAGTGAAAATCCAGCTTAAGCCAACCTTGCATTGCCAAGCCAAATCTCAAGCTTGATTTAAGCTTATGTGCTGTCTGGGATGTTTAATGATTGCCACCTTGGCGTGAGTTGTGATGTTAAAGTAAAAATCAACCCAAGAAAGACAAACACAGCACACTCATGGATTATGATGCACATTCGAAACAATATTTAAAATTGTGAAGTATAGTTGTAATATACTTGGCGAAGATTGTAAAATAGTTTTAGTAGGCGATTTTAAGGTAGATTTTGATTCCAAAGATGGTTTTTATAAAATAAGGAAGAAAAATACTGTTCACTCATGAACAATGATACACTTTCCAACCTTATGGAATAAGGAAGAAAATAGGGACGACGCATAAATTATGATATGCTTTTAATATATAGCACTTTGGTGCGTTTTAAAATCTGAAAAGGTTTCAGATTTTCTTCATTTTTATATTTAATTTTTTTTTTTTCTCATTTCAGGACGATCTCCAAATATATCAAATACAAATGTATAGCCTAACTTTTCTGTAGGAATCTGTATTTAATCCATTTGGCGGCAGAATAACCCCTCAAAGGCCTTGATTGATGAAGCACCAAGTGATGTTTTGTGCGTCTTTAGAAAAGCATTAACTGTACAATGGAACTGAAACAATAAACAGACCAGTGAAAAGTTATTTTAGGTCTATCTATAACTTGAGGTGGTTGCAAAGAACTGCCAAGGGAAGCAACCCTGTGTGTTTTGGGTTAAGTGTCTCTTACAAAGAATTTATTGTGCCTATGTTAATGACAGTGGTTTTGTCATTTGCTGGGTTATGCCCAAAGTTTGGTAGTAAATAAAGGTGCAGTTTGACTATCCCATCTCCTTACCCAGTTCTTAAGTGCCTCATGAAAATTCTTATTTGTAAATAGTTTATTCTTTAACAGTTAATCTGTAAAATTTGTATGTTTGTGAAATCTCTTAGAAATGTTTGTCTGTTCCATACAAATGTGTTATATGTGTATGATAGATTGCTTAAATCCATCCTGAACATGGAGGTTCTTTTTTTATTTATTTTTTTTTTAAATTTAGATTTGCTCAAAATGCCTTTCTGTAGTGAAATTAGCTATTCTTAGACATATTAGCAAAAACCGTTAGTAGTGCTATTCATTTTTAAGTATATCTCCATAATTTAAAAACCAGTTTTATGCTTGCATTTAAAAGAAAGGATAAATCAATAAACACAATTGTAACCCTACAAAATAGATACAGTCACAACACTTGTATTAGTATTGGATGTAGTAAAGTTCTGTCTTAGGAAGCTAGCCAAAGTTTTTAAAAATGTAAATTTTAAGAACTAATTTATTTCTGAAGGACTTAAATATTCATTGTATCAATAGCCAACGGGGGAGTAAAAAAACATTTGTCAGAAAAATGTTTAGTTCAGGGTGTCACTGGAGGCATGCAAGATTCTTCAAAAATAAAATTTCTGTTTCAATATTTATTTCATTTAAGAAGCTGGCAAGATTTTATTGATATCAAATTTTGTATTGCCAGAATTTGATAACATCAAATGATAAAATTGGCTGAATTCTTTTTTAAAATTTCAATATAATGTAAATCATAAAACCTGGTATTGAATACTTGCATTTGACTGTAAATTCTTTACTTGAAAAAGTACAAAAAAAAAAAAAAGGGAATCTCGCATAGATATTGCCCTTTTTATTTCATCACAAAATATTTTGCATGTAATTTGGAATTCAATTTTTTAACTATCGTATTGAATTCAAGCAATACATTTCAAGAAGCTGGCAAGACTTTTGTACCAAATTTTATCGACTGCCATACACAGTTAATTTGAATGTGAATATTCCACTAGTTATTTTTATCCTTGTGAGTACCATATTTTGCACTTCTAAAGTATTTTTAGGTGGAATTTTAAAAATATTTTTCTTAAAATGATTAAGATTGCTCTTTAGGAATTACTCATTTATGACACGTAATTAATAAGCATCACTAAGAATTCATTATTATTTTATTCTGATATAATTTCAGAAAGCGAATCCCAACTGATCGCATGTCATACTCGGCACCAGATTATCTGTTACCAACTTTGTGCATTGCCTTTGGCAACTGTAACTCCTTAAGTAGATACAATTATCAATCAAGTTACTCTTGTGACTGATGAAAAATGGTATATCTAAAAATAAATATGGTTGTTAAAAACTGTACCAGTGATTGTATAATCAAAGATTTAACAATATTTTCTCATTAATGTGTTTGTTTTCTATGAAAAAAAATATTGGATTTTATGTATTGATAAACTTTTATACAGTCACTATATGTTAGCATTGTCAGTGATTAATTCTTGTCTCTTTTATATATATACATTTTTTTCCTTTTAAAATCTTTCTTCAAACTTAATTTTTTTATACTGTTCAAAATGTTGTTTTGTGACATATTTAAAAAAAAAAAAAAAATATACATAAAATACACTGGTACTATTTTATTTCAAACAGTTTGTATGTTTATCTATGAAAATAGGTTTATTATGGCCATTAAAGCAAAATTCTAAATACAAATAAAGTGTTAGTGTATACTTTCTATAAATTCAAGCCATGGTTTTTATTTTTAACAAGAATATTTTCCAGTATTATTTACTCCACTTTTCTCCAATTAAAAATTAACATATATAAGTTCCTGCTAATACAAGTACCAATTTTAATTCATTAAATGAAATTTTATATATTTTAAAGTCAAGTCTTGCTATGACTTGAATAGGAAAGTTTATTGTTCTTTTACACTAAATTCAAGAATTTTTTCCCACCCATTCCTTTTTGATTGACATTGAAGAGTTTTATTGTACATTTCTAACATTTTTGTAAGACCTTTTTTATCACCATAATAAACCTATCTTTCAATTATGTATTTTTAAAATTAATTTTATCCAAATAGGATTTGAAAAAGTAATTATTTAACTTTGCACTAGAACAAAAGTTTAAACCATATGGTGCCATTATGTGCCAGTGAAAATTTTACTCCACTGACTTTTTCTAGTATACTTGTACATTTGAAACTATGCAATAAGGCTTATAAGGGAAAAAAAATAATCTTATACTTTTCAAAATATGTTCAATTTTTTTATAACAAAAATATTTGACATCTTCCTCTTCTATTTAAAAAACTCTTTTTGAATGTTCTGTAATAAAATTTTTGGCTCCCTCCTCCACCTACCCCCAATCCTTAAATATGGAGAATTGCTCTTTTATGACAAATGCTGAAAATGCATGATAAATTTTCTTTTGCCTGTTTAATTTTATTTTTTCTATTAAGGATTACATGTTATAAATTTTAAAGAAATACAGATTTAAATTAATTTTAATTTTTGTAATTAAATTCAGGTTCTGTTAAATTATTTTTAAATTAATTATTTTCACTCAAAAATGTATCAAATTGATGCCTGATAGTTGTGTTTTTTATCAAGTGATTTAAGTATCTTTTATATTAAAGTATTCAAAATCTTTTTAAAATTATTTGAAGTTATGTATGTTTTATTATAACATTAATATTTCAAAGCATTAGTTTGTGAAGATAAGGCTGAAAGCCAATGTTTGTTTTACCTTATTTTCTTTTGTCATTGTGAAAAATAAAAATTATTGAAGTAATGTTTCTTAGTATATCAATTTCACATACAATAAAAGTCTATTTAATACATAATTGTGACATGCTTTCTTAACACTAAAAAGCTAATTTCTGCATGTCGCCAATTATTTAAATAGATGAAGCTTTACATAATTATTGAAATGCATCCGTGCAGTTAAAAAAAAAAAAAAATCTGTAATGATATTTCCAGGGAGCATTCTTTTATTTACCCCTCTACTTGCTGGGAGTTAATATTATCTAAATTATCATTTGTTATTAAATATTTTTTAATTTATTAAATGGATTTTCAATAAATTGTTTTATGGTTTTAAAAAATTAAATTACGGGGGGAGGGGGAGGCGTTCTGAATTGATATATTTTTATTTCTCTGTAGTAATTACTCTTAATCAGTAGCATAATATGCATTTATTTAAAAAATTCTTTTGCATTTATTCAACTATTTTGATTTGGGTCATTTTTAACTCGAGTTTGTTTTTTATAGAGGACACACAATATTTATTTATAAAAACTAGTACATATATTAGGTAATGGTTAAAAGTAAAAAGTATACTTTTATTTTTAAGCATTAATTTTTTTATTTTTTTATTTATTTATTTTTTTGTAAAATCTGTTAACAAATTTGAAAATAATAACCTAGTGATTGTATATCATCCTTTTATTTATTGCATACCTTTCCAAAAACTAGTTGATATTCTCAAGAAAGAATTGTTGAAATAAAGCAATTCCTGGTTTGACATTAATGACAGTTTTAATTAAAAACAAACATAATTTAACTTTTATTGCCTTAGCTGCAACTGTCCATTTATAAAATGCTAATAAATCAGAAAGATATTTTTATCAAATCTATGAAAAGTTTAAATGTTATGCAATATTTATTGAAGTTTAGTAATGTCATTGTGATATGTGTTTCATTTTTAAAATTTATCAATTGTGTATTTTACAAATGCTTTTCATTAGAGATTTTTAACTGTAGAAGATCCATCCAAGACTTAAAAGTAATTTCTTGCGTGAGGTTCCCCCCCCCCCCCCTCTCACACACACACACCTGCTTTTAGTTGGTTCTATTGCAATTGATACGGTGAAAGTTAAAATGTAGATTTGATGAGTTTTCTTAATTTTATATTGTGTGTGTTTTAAACAGGTGCAGAGAAATTAATGCTACTATTTTCTACATATTCAATAATTATTTTAGTTGTCTGCTAATAGATTGGTATATTTTATTGTTTATTTATGGAGGACACCAAATTCTCCCTGATTTTTATGTTATATTTGTTTGTATATTATTTGTGGACTCATTTCAAAATATTTAGAGTCCGGTGTACAGGCTTAAAAAAAATATTTTCTTTTTTTATTTACTTACTTTCTTCTTTACTGACTTCTTTTGTACACACTTTATCTTATACACAAAGGAAAACTGTGCTTTTTAACTTTTGATTTTAGTAAATGAAACAAAGAACATTTTATGAAAAATGAAGGTTGTTTTATAATCTAACTGAAATAAAGAAATTTTATTGAATGCTAAATCAGCTCTGTAATTTTTCATAAAGAATAATTCTGATTTAACTGTTATATAGGTTGGCTTAACATGTCATTCATATTAATATTACATTAACAGAAATTGTATTTATACATTGTATAAATATTTTAGAATTTGTGTAGTAAATTTGTTCATGCCTGGACTAATAATTGAAATATGTTACATAGGCCTGTGTCTAGCAACATAATTTTATTTTTTAGGCACTGAAATAAGAAGTTAATTAATACAGTGTAACATACTAAGTGATTTTGACTGTAAGGGTATCCTAATGGTTTGACTAAATTGCTTTTTATTTGTATGCTGTTTTATTATATATATATTTTTTTTAAAGCATTTACTTTGTCATTTTTCTTTAAAGAATATATTTAAAAGTTAGTTCTTACAGTTTTTAAATTGCATTTAATGTAATTACCTTTGCCTGAAACTTGCTCAATTAAGATGGTTTTATTTTTAAATATATAGTTACATATGTTTTACTCTACTTTAAACAAAATTTTATCCAGTTCTTTTTAAGCAGATTGGTTAATGTTTCTAAATTATCTACTGCTATCAGTCAGGTTGACTCAATTTGAGTAAGCATATCTTTATTTGGTTATTATTTTACATAATCTTAACATCCCTTACTTTTGCAACACATTATGTGGTTTTAGAATCAATTGCATGTGTGCAAAAGAAGTTGTTGCATTCTTCTTTATTCTTAACATTTACTTATAATTCAGACAGTTGTTTAGGTATTGGAGCTTAATTTGTAATTTCTCTCTATTTTTGCTGTGTGTGTTTGTTTACACACACAAATAATAATAATAATAATAAAGCAAATGCCATATCCAAATATGTTTAACTATAGTTCTAAATGTAAACAAATGTCAGAAAAAAAATTAGTGTAAAATTAATGAGGACAGTGGGCTTAAATGTTTGATGAGCCCTAATATTTATTTTTGCCTGTATTTGCTCTTGTCCCTTTTTACTGAGTTTATTCATGTAAGCAATAAATTTGAATCACTCCCTTAGCATTATTATTTTAAATAAATGTTTTACTTGTGTTTTGGTATCTGTTTTAATTTGCTCAAAATGTACAAAGCACACTTAAATATTCTGGTTTTTCTGTATCTGAAGCTTGTCTGAAATTTTTTTATCTTTAATATTCATTTCAAATGATTTAATTGTATCTGTATATATTGAAACTTTGTTTTAATTGAAACAGTTTAGCTCATTTTGACACTAATTTGTGTTTTTTAGTCAGTGTTATTATTATTTCACATTTTTATTATGTTTGTATGATACAGTGGAAAAATTTGTCTTTTCTTATATTTCTTTGTAGCATTGAAGATTTTTTTTTCCAAATTCCCTTTTCTGAAACTCTTTATCTATTTATTTTTCATTATTGTTCTATTACTTATGTTTTTAGTTTAGCATGGTTTAATTTAAGAGATGTTCTTTTATTTTATTACTTGGTTTGTGAATGGTATTTGCTTTGTGAGAAACTTACATTAAATCTTTTCTCTGTATTCTAGTATCTTGATAAAATTGTTTGATAGCAGTAATATACTTATATTGTTATAAACTTTTTTTTTCCTCTAAGAATTCTTGTGTTAGTGATTTTGAAACTCCATAGGGATGACTTAGATTAATTTTTCAATGAATATATCGTAACCATTCAAGAATAGTGTCTTAACTCAAAATCTCATTTGTTTTGGATTATTACCATCAGTGAATCGGGGGAGGGGGGAAGAGAAAAATCTATCGCCTAAATTATCTTAGGTGATAGATTTTTCACCACTTTTTTTTCCACCACTAGATTTTTCACCACTTTTTGAAATCTAAAGTTTCAAAAAGATGGCAGAACATACAATAATGTAGAAATTCCTGTAGCAGCTGTGAAGTTCTCTGGGAGGGGGACTTAAAATTATTGCACTATTGTCACAAGGATGTGATATGCTTATGTATTAAGTTTTTTTTTGTTTTTTTTTTTTTTTTTTTTTTTTTTTTTTAGGAATTGAATTTATAGCAGAGAATAAATAATTTTGGAAAATTGAAGTACCTAGTAAAAAATTTAACAGTAAATCTGCAGTAAACTTTGTCTATTTACTTTTAGTTGTTGATAAATTTAATCTATGAAAGCTTTAAAAATATCGAAACTGTGTAAATATTAAATTAAATGAAGATTAAAAACTTTCCACTAATTTTTCTTTCGTAGAATAAATTAATGTCTCTGTCTGACATTTTAGGCTAATTATAATACATAAACTATTGTATTTAAAAGAATAGATGAAGTTTTAAATAATTGTGCCAGTACACAAGCTTTTTTTTTTGTGTGCTTATCCTTCTTGAATTATTAGATTTTTTATCATTAAAATGTTAATTTTCTTTCATTTCGCACAATGAATTGATAATTTAAAATAGTGACACAACAGATACCAATTTGGCCGGATGCCAAATATCCAGCCAAACTTAAGACTTATCCGGCAGCCGTATGTTTTTTCTTTTTTGTTTTATTTTCATTATTTTTCTTAGATCATTGAGCTATTACTTTTTTCTTTAAATTTTCTCATTAGTTTCAAATAATTTAATTCAAAAATCAGAAATCTTTTTGGGATTGTTTCCATGAATTTAGTACAGTTTTACTGCACTTAAAGTCATACAAATAAGAATGTCATGGATGTTATCCCTCAAGATTTAGATAAATATCTTAAAAGATTAGTTCTTGAAAAAAAGACTTGATCTTATCCATTCAACTGTTAGAAAATCGGTATAACAAATTTCCATACTTTATCAAAATTAGGGGGGGGGGCTTTTCTCACCAGCCAGCAGTACTACAGCAAGTACACTATTTTCATAAGCAGGTCAATTTATGGTGGGGAAAAAAGGTAACCAAATTCTTACAAAGATGGAAAAACAGTGTTTTTGTACAATTAATAACTTCCTCCATAATTTCTTCCAGTAATAATTTACTCTAATCTTTAAAAAAGATAGTACTCCCCCCCCCCTCCATTTTCTATACATGATAAAAATACATTCTAAAAAGTATTGAAAACAATATTTTCACAAAATTTTGTTTCTTCACATTTTTTGTTATTGCAGTTTTTAGAATTTATTCATTTATTATGATTGTGTTATTTCTCTGTATTTAATTTTAGGCTGGATGTACTGCTGGATATTTGTAATATCCGGCTACTGCCAATTATCCAGCATATAGGCCGGATGCAGTATGTTTGGCACATATCTGTTGCATCCCTAATTTAAAATAGACATTTTATTACTTTTTATGCTCCTCCCTCCGCATTTAAAATTTTTATACATGAATATGAAATCAAATTAAGTACAGTATTTTTGAGTACTTAATGTTAAATTTCCAAATATTTAATATTATTTTCTGAATGTTAAATAAATTCTTCATTGATTTCAAAAGGTATTTATTAACTTTGGTTTTCAGCAAAATGTTTACAATTTCAATTTGTGTAAAAATGCATTCTTTTGAAATGTGTGTTTAAGAGAAAATCTTTAGAATTATAAGAATATTGCCTAAATACCCATCATAATGGTTTTAAGTAAAATCAGTAGCTTTTTTATAAAAGTTACACAATTATGAAGGAAGATTCAACTGTTTTAAGAAGAATCCAACCTTCCAGTAGATTTTGCACACCTTTAAAAAATTTTAAATATGTTTAATTTTGCTTAAACCAAGGAAAAAAGGAACCTAAAAATGATAGTATATTGCCAAGTAAATAACTTTATATCAAATATTCATAAGAGTAATAAAAACAACACATGTTTAAGAGGTACAAAAGCAGCAAAATATTCATTAATTTGGCTATAGGTAATGTTCCCATCTACATGGGGGATCAGTGGATGTTTTCCTACTAAAGGACTTTTGTAGCTCTGGAAACGTGTTTTATACAAAACTCTTTATTTTTTATTGTGTTTAATTTGCTTGCTCAAATTTGGTTTTGTTTTAATTTTTGTAATAATTGCTTGAAAACTATAGTCTTGATTTATCAGCCTTGTTCGTTTTATGTCAACTTGAGCACAGGGCTTGGCTTTGAAGAATTCGAAGCCTGCTATTGCTGGCTTTTCAAAAGTTACTCTTAATGGATGAGATCTAAAACTCTTTCAAAGGCAAGAACTTTCAATAAATTTCCCATTATTGGTCCGCTCTGCACTGGGACTTATGTTCAAGCACTCTTTATCAGACTTGAGCATTCTTTTGAGCTATCGACTTTAGCAGGTACTTTACATTTCCTGAAAATAATGCTTTTAATTATTTTGGAATATTTAAAAATGCTGCAGTTTTACATAAGCTGTACTCATTGGTTCATGACTCCTACTCTTTTTCTGTTTTAAAAAAGTAATAAAAAGATAAATAAGAAATTTTTAAACACATTTTAAAAGTTTTAATTTTTTTCTATTAATCACAATGTTTTTAAAACAAAATATAATTTTGCTATAAGATGCTCACCGCACAAATTAAGAAACTAATTTCAAAGCAGTAGAGGTAACTTCATGCATTAAAATCTTTTAATAAACTAAGTTCCCCAATTTATTTGTTTAAGAGTCTAAATAAAGCCATATGAACACTGATTTGATTAGAAAGACTTTGTTCTTAAGAACATGGTTCTTGAAGCTCTTATGAAAATATAGAGATACCTTTCAAAAGCTGAAAACACTAGGCAAAGCCCTGTTTCCTCAAGCATTATTTGCTGTTTAAGTGTGGCAAGAACTTAAAAAACCTTTTTTGGTGTACATATGAAATAAGTAGCTTTAAATCCTGGGTAGTCAGGTCAGATTTTTAGAAGCTCAAATCCTATCCATCACTTCTGCAAAAGCATGCCAACTTTCTTGTAGATTACCTCAAACCACTGATTGTGCCAGTAAATGATGTATTAAAAAATATTTATTTGCCTCAGGTTTTGGTGTATTTTTACTTCTTTTAAATATACATATATTTAATTTACCTAAGTGTGTGGAAGATTTAATTAATAATTAATTTTTTGTTCATTTAATCAAATTGTTTCAGGCTGTAGGAATGTGCATTAATTAAAAGCAAAGGATAGTGTTATAGAAAATAAAAGTGTGTGTAGTGCTCTATGTGTACATATGCGGCAAATATATTGTGCCATTTCTTCTGAAAGTACTTTTAACTTTTGTTTGAATAAAAATAGAATTTTTTGTTAATTCATTAATAGTTATATTTATTACAGTATGTTGAGTTGAACTAATATTTATTTATTTGTTGCAATTGCTGACTATTTGTTTTATTCGATGATACATTTTTTTTTGTTCTTTTCAGTATACAAAATAATCTTACCTCACTTTCATTTATACACCTTTAAGTACAATACAACCTATTTGGATACTTTGAATAGCTTTATTTCCTGATGTGTAAAATTACAGGAAATTCTATTATTTGATAGTAATAACAAATATTTATTCTTTTTGTTAAGTTTATATGTAATCTGTTATATTTTTGTCAAGCTTGTGAACTGTTGAATTTTTTTCCCTCTCCATTCTTGTTAACAAACATGTATAGTTTTATAGTTTGTCATTTTTGATTAGAGTATTCAGTATTTTATACTAAGAATTATTTCTTGAAGGGCAGAAATCAATCAATGATGCACAAGTATATAATGAGCTTTTCCATCATTGCATGATAATAAATTACATTGCTTATGATTATTACTCTTATCATTTTAATAAAAGTCCTTATATTTCGCCAGAATTTTGAAAATTTGTAGTACATTAATGTTATTTAAAAATTTTAAATCTGATTTTTAAAAATGTTAAACTTATCAAGGGTTACGTGCTAGGGAGAGATATGAAAGACTTTTGTGGTTTTTGTTATTATTATTATTATTTATTTTAATTGTTTAATTTTGAGTATGTGTTACTGATTAGTTTTTTTTTTTTTTTTTTTTTGTATACTAAATGTGTGGATTAATGTAATTTTTAACAAATCATTTTGTATGAGGAAATTAATTAGTTATTAAAAATGTCTTGTCCATCTTTTCCCTTCATATTTTAGAAATTTTAAAGTCTATGTTTTCTTCATATCTTAGTAATTTTTTCTTATCTGACACACTTGTTTCAGTGTTTTAAGAGAAAGAAAAGAAAATTTTAGCTGATCAAATAATTTCTTGTAAATCAATTCATTGTTTTAAAAATGAAATTTTTTATTCTAAATGAGATATATAAAAGCTGGGTGCGAGCCCCAGAACATTTAAGAATATTGCAGTGTAGTCTTTCAAGAACAAACTTGGTGTAAAAATTTCATTAGAGTACAGAAGGGAACTTGACTTATAAATTAATAATCATGTACACTTAACCATATTAACCCACATCTTACAAATAATCTTTCCATTTTATGATTTTCTTAAGTTTTGGAAGATTGCATTTTCTCATTATCTTCAAATTTTTTTTACTTGAAATGTGTACAGAAACATGTTTTTCTTATAATTCAACAAATCAAAAGCTTGACATAACTCTGATTACTCATCTGAAAATTTTAAGTTGTGGAGGTATTTCTAATTAATGTCCATGATAATTATCTTATTGTCAATTTGAGAATATCCTATTTTCTTTATCATTTCCTTTCTTGTGAATTCTAACTTTGGAAAATATATTGAAAATCTTGTAAAAACTCATGTAAAGCCCACAGGAGTTTAATGTGTTGCATAACACACCAGTATTTTCACTTTTAAAATTCTTAATGTTTTTTCTATTATTCAATGAGTTCTGTCCTCCCCATCTGTGTTTCTTAAAATTTATGCACCTTTGAATATACATTTTAAATGGCATACACTCTTATGTTTAAAAAGAGTTAACATAAAAAAGATCATTAAAAACAATAAGAATTTAAATTAAATTAAAAACACAATTCTAAATCTACTAGGTGTTATGTTTAAAAAACCATAATGAAAAAAAATGAAGACTGAAAGGAAATGAATTTGACCCAACATGTTATTTTAAAATGTACATTTCTCAGATAATGCATTAAATTCCTGGATTTTATTTTTTAATGGAGGCGTAAATTTTATGTCAAGATTTATGATGTACAGCTGCAAGGGGGGGGGGGAATGCCCATTTGCTCTTTATTTGGCCGTTGTTCGTCGTACAGCAAAGTTATATGTACCATTTGTTTGCAAATAACGTATACTTTAATTCACTATTAATGTAATTTGCATAAGGGGCCGTCTTCATATTTAATTCTACATCAGCTTCGTTTTTCTCAACAACACTTTATTTCAACTTTATTAAAGGAAAGAAAAACCTTCAAATTACCCTAAATATATATTTTTACCTTAATTGCCAGTGGTATTCCGAATTCTATTTTGTGATTTTAAGGGACTTTCTGCAAATTGAAAAATGCTCTTTGTAGGTTCCAAACTTTTCGCTTTCATTAATTTCGCTCGCGATAGTTAGCAGAAATAAATATTATTTACTGGGAAAATCCTGTTTCTAGTCTTAAAGTTTTTTGTACTGAGATTATTAGGGGTAGAAATTAGAATATTTAGTCAGTGGTCCAAATGAACGGTGACTCCAAAACTTCCTTGGTCCGTATGCATGATTTACAGAAAAAATGCAAAATGACTGCTTACGATTTTTAAAACCTTTTTTAATTTTGAAATTGTTATTGAGTATTTGAAGGTTCTCATAGACAGGTGAAATGTTTCCAGGAGTTAGAATCTGTTTTCTGGTCTTCTCACTACAAGCATGAAAGTTACTCAGCTACGGTTGAACTAGAACATGAAGAGCAGTTTCACAATTGAAAATTTATTTGCTTGAATTTCATGTAAAAAACGCAATTACTTTTTTGCCGACCCAGTACTATTGCTGTGTTTGTTATTTCACTTTCTTCATTTAATATTGTTCTCTGCAGTGTGCAATAAAGACTTATGGCAGCATTTTAATTTAGTCAGATGAAAATTTAGACAGAAAATTGTGATTTTGAATGTTTGATAAAATAGGGGTAAGATACTACAGATATTAAAAAAGATCAAATTCATACCTGGAATGTTAAGGACAATAGTTTTTCAGAAATAGGATGCTATATTGGAAGATATACATCTACAGCATCTAATTATATACATAGAAAATATTTTATTTGGGGTGAAATAGCAGACACAACAATAGACGCTTTATAGAATCACCATTGAACTGTACAAACCTCCATTTTATTTGCTTCAAAATTTGCTATTTTTTAATACCGCTAACTTTTACTATTTTTGTGCAAAAGAAAGTTAATTTGTGTTTATTTTATGCACTTAAAAAAAAAGTCACTTAATAAATTTATATAACGTCCAATAACTCATGAAAATAACATATTTAATTTAATATAAATTAAACTACTGAATGTAAAAATTTGAAATTTGTTCAGCCATGTAATATTAGATTCTGCATCTATTTCCATCGAAATTTGGCTAGGCCGCTGTTTATAACTTTTTGAATGCTAATTTAATAATTCATATTAATATTTTATTAAAAATTATAAAAATGTTTAGTTCTAAGAGTATGAATAAAAATCGGCTTCTTACTATTGATATTTTATGAGATGAATTAAAATATGAAAAAATATTTTAATATAGGGGGAGGGGGATTTCAGAAGCTCATAACTCACTCATTTTCAGTTCGAATTTATTGAAAATTGGTATCCAGGGTTAAAATGAGCTAAATTTTTGAAATATTACGTGAAATCTAGGGTTTGCTATTGGTGAAAAAAAAAAGTGAGAATTTTAATATGGAAATGGCCCCTTATGCAGTTTTTTATGCATAGCAAATTAAAGTGTATGTCAATCATAAAGTATTGATGTATGTAACTTCACTGTACGACGAACAACGCCCAAATAAAGTACAAATGGGCTTTCCACCCCTCAGCTGTACATGAATGTTACTTAATGTATGTCAGATCTTGTAAAAGATTTTTACATGCTTCTTTTTTCCCCCTCTCTATAATTTTATTTTTAAGATTCTTTTGAAAATGTATTTAAAGTCATATTCAGGCTACTTTTTAAATATTTATTTTCAGATCAATCAAGTGCCAGGCAGATTTTTTTTAGAAGAATCCTTTTAAAGGGATATTATTTGGTCCAGAAAATAAATTTTATCTATGCAATTTTTAAATTTGAAAGAGCTTACAGGCTCCGATTTGCTAGTTAAAAATCATATCATTTGTTTCTACTTACTCGTAGCCTTATCCTTTCACAAATATGCTGAAAGTTTGCCCTACAAACTATTCTTTAATACTAGATGACTTAGCAATGTGTAAGCATTTGTGATTTCTTTTGTCTAGCCATGTTCATTGGGAATTAACATATCAACATTCACATTTATTTTCAAATGATTAGCATTTATCTCATGCTGTGTAAAATGATTAGTAAGTGTATCTAATAGTTTAATTAAAATACAAATCATAAATGTGGAGTTGCCAACCATTACTCCAGAAAAATCTTATGGTTCTAAACTCTGTTGACTGACTGGAAGCTACCATCAGTATAATTTGCGTTAAAATATTTGTAGTGGCAATTTAAAAAGTCTATGCCATAAGTGTAGTTCACTTTGCTATAATTACATTGCTCGGAGTGCAGCATGAGGAACTACATTGCACCCCTATGTTGTTTCACTTCCTCACCATTAGAAATAAAAAGTCCAAAATCTAACCTTTTTAATCTGAAAAATTCATCAATTCCAAGTTTTATTGCTATTTAAATTTGTTTATATAATATGAATATTTAAAAAAATCAAAGAACATTAAAATTCAGCCTAAAAATAAATGAACTAGGGTGGTGTCTCTTTGTGGAAGGAACTGGAAAATCTCTAAAGCAGTTGCGGGGGGGAAAAAAAAAAAAAAAAAGCTACCCAAAATCCTAATTTTAATAATGCTACAGTTAAAAATAAATGAAAGATTGGAAAAAAATAATTCATTTTTTTATGAATAAAACATTTAAATTATATTTCATTTAAATTCTCAGTGACTTCTTGGAAGTTTGTATTAGTAAAACAAAGAACAAGGCAAGCAGGCGCGTAGAAAAGAAAAGCTTTTTTTTTTCTTGTGGGGTATCCTGTGGTTCATTGCAGGTCCTAGGTATTTTTCTAAGTAGTGCGAAGTACAAAAAATAGCCTCCCCCCACACACACACACACACTTGTAACTTGATAAGTTTTCGAAGGGATAAAACGAGGATTTCAACAATATATGGACACTTAAATATACAGGATACTCCGAAACTCATTGGCAAAAATTAGAGGCTGCAAAGAGAGCCAAGATGGTTATGAATCGCATAAGAATGGTTTTGGAAAGGTCGTTCTCATGTACCTGTTAATAATCATTCTGGAATAATATTAAACTTTCCAACCTTGGTACATTGAAAACTTAATGGATCTTTCACAGAAAGCACTTGACTAAAATTGATTATTAACAAGTAAATAAAAACATTTCCGACCCCACATTGCTCTGTGATTCTGAACAGCCTTGATTCCCTCTACCAATCCTTCAATTTTTTCCAATGAGTGTCAGAGCACCTTTTATACAGGGTGTCCCGTGCTAACGGTACCTAATGGTTATTTCCTAAACCATTAGTCAGAGACACAGAGTTCCAATTGCAAAAATGCTTTAAATTATGTAATTTATTATTGCCAGAAACAATCGAAGTCAATAAATCAATTCCTATAAAAATTACAAAATTTAATGTTTATACGGTCTCTCGGTCCTATCAGTTATATTTATAAAAAATTTCTCTATACAATTTCATGTACAATAATAAAAAAAGAAGGGGGGAAAAACTTTGTCCTTCTACAACGAAAATTCACCAAATTACAGCTGCTTAAAGTTACAGCACTTTTTGAGCTTCAAAATAGGGGTTGTACAGAAAATGGATTTCAGAAAAATTAATGTATAGTTTTGAGCCTTGTAATATTTATTAGCAATTTCATTAACTATTTTATGAATGTATTTCAATAACAATAAAGAAGATTAATGTTTAACTATATGCATCCAATAAATTAACGTAAAAATATAGCCTTTACTGAAAATAGAATTTTTTAAAGAGTTTTTTAAATGAACTGGTGTTAAATAACTTTAAAAAAGGAAATAAAATACTTCATTGAACATTATATTAAAAAATGAAACATTTTAAAATGCGAATATATGCATTTTAGAAACTTAAAATAATATTACAAATTCTGTTAGCGTAACATTTGCTCAAAAGTAGCGTCCTTCAGTTGCAATATAAATATGCACCTGTGTAGAAAACTCTTCCTGTACTTTGCGTAGCATACTCGGCCTCTGCTTAAAGATTAATATCCAAAAACCAATTTTGCTTCTTTCTCCACATTATGCCAGAAAATGAAATTAAAAACATAGTTTAACATTTCAATATTTATATGGTGCCTTAACGGTTTACTGTAATGGGACATTTTTAAACATGGAAAAGTGACTTAAGTCAAAATCTTTGCTGCTTTATAACTCTGTGAATTTTGGTCATAGAAGGATGAATCTTTTTTATTGTGAATGAAATTGCATAAAGAAAAATTTTCTAAATATTAACTGATAGAACCGGGGGAACGTATAAAAATTTAAATTTCATAATTTTTATAGGAATTGATTTATTGACCTCGATGTGTGTGTGTTTCAGATATAATAGATTATACAATTTAAAGCAGTTTTGCAATTGGAACTATGTCTAACGTGTTAGGATATAGCCATTGATCATCGTTAGCACTGGACACCCTGTATATACGGTAGAACCTGCTAAATTGACCACCTGTCTATAGTGACCACTTTTGTGCTCACAATTTTACTTTACAACCACCACATTTTATCAACTTTGTACGGTGACCACCTATATAAGGTGACCAGTTTTGTACTACCCAAGAGTGGTCACATTAAACAGGTTCTACAGTATATATATATATATATATATAAAATAAGGCATTTTGGCACCCGGTGTAATTGCACTGTTCGCTTCACCCTAGGCCCTAGGATCAGCTCTGCTTTGGTTGTAGAATAATATGCAATCCTTGCAAATAGTTTTCATGCAACTGAGCTTTCAACTCTGGTTTTATAAGATGTCTTGTTTGACATAATTTAGTTTATAATTTTGCAATGAAAAAAAATACTAATAAAGGGTTGGGGAATTTCTTTTTTCTAGATTTAAAAGAAAAGACAAAATTAAAGCTAAATTTATATATATATATATATATATATATAGTGGACATAGAATAATATAAAGAATTGGTCAATGAATAGATTTTTTTCCTAATGACCTGAACAATTTTTATTTCATTAATATGAATCATTCATATAAGATGTGCTTTGTGATGGGATTTAACATGACTATGCAATTTAAAATTATTGCTTTAATTTTGTATCTCAAGTTGCTGATAATTTTAGTCTTTCGTAATGCATGTGTATCATGTTTAGGGACATTGCCACTAACAAATGCATAAATATAATGGTGACTGTGTTGATAGAACATAACTAATAGAAATAATAAGTTTACAGTTGATACTAATTTGAAATATTTACTTTTAAGTAAAGAAAATTAACAGAGCTGTGCATTTTGGTAATGTATCTGTTTTATGTAGTTATCCTATTACCACAAATGTGTTCAAATATTAAAAATGAGTTTAAACAAATATTACTTTAATCTTTTATTGTTTCTAATATTTTTTTTAAATTTTATATCTGAGTTTATACAAGATTTTTTTTTTTTTTTTTTTTTGTGATCAAATGTCAATTTATATTGAGTCAGTCATTAAATCTGATTTGCATTTTTTAAACTATTGGTATTTTGTAAACTAGTGATTATTGGAAACATCTCTGAAATTTTTAAACATTATTGTGAAGGAATACATTAAAGATATAAATTTACTTAATGAAATTCTTTTTAAAAAACTCCCTTCAATGTTTGATGTGCCTCCTGCAGCCAAAAGTGTCCTTAAATTTCTGTATAAGTTTTGTTAAAATCTTCTTGTTTTCAAGACTTGTCCTTCAAAACTGTCACTCTAAAAGCAAATTTTGAAATATTTTTGGCTGCATGTGTGTAAAATCACACATTTAAAATATGTTTTAATTGTTCCAACAAAACAATTCCACTTGCATTCTAAGCACAATTTTTAATCAATCAGTTTACTCGAGAAAACAAAATTTCTCGGAAGTATTGACATGCAAGTATGCATCTTTGTGCAATGCATTATCTTACATTTGCAATGCTGTTTTTCAAAATACAGATCCTGTGGGCTAAAACACTGTAAATTTGATCTTGTTAAATTTCTGCAGGACAATTAATTTGACTTTATAGATTGAATGTATAAAGTGTAAGAAAATTATTTTGGTATATAATATACATGTATGTATATGCATTTTAATTTGATTGTAGTAGTGGAAAAGTATTAGCATATAAAGTCATATAAACTCTCAATATATTTTAACAATTATTGTATGAAGATGTTTCTGTATTTTCTTTATTATTTGTAAGCAGGTTCTGATTGTTTTTCCTCAGTTATAACCAACTTGTAAGTTTATTATTTATATTACTCTTTGATATAAGAGCTTAAAATATACTTAAAGTTGGTTTTTGTTGTACAGATGCTCTGAAAATGATTATCATTAGTTATTAATTTGAATAACTGCTTTTAATTAACAAGTATGATTTATAAAATGCATATTATTAAAATATAATCAATATGCAATAAGTTTGACTGTGTTATTTATGAAGTGAAGAATAGTATGCAATTTATCTGTAACTTGTGTTTTTGGGGTTCTTTGTTTTTAAATAAATTTTGTATATATAAAAATTGTATTAATTTCATTATAAACTTTACTTTTTATGGAAATAATGCAAATGTTGTTTTGAGAGAATAAAGTGGGGGGGGGGATAGACCCATTTTCTAGCTTTCCCCCTAATTACAGGTATAAATAGTTGTAAGGTTTGCTTTATTCCATTTCATTAATTTTACACTGTTTTCTTTAGCAATGTCCAGCTGACTTGGAATATATTTTTTAATATAAACTGTTAAATTTTTCATATCAGTACCATTTAACAAATCATCATGTTCTTTCTGCTTAACCTATTGAAGACGGGCAGGTCAATTTTCAAACCAATTAGAAATCCTCTAAAAAGGCCCGCTTGGCATACATATCTACCAAGCAATGCAGTCCCCCCTCTCCTTTTGTTGACTAACATTTCAAGGTTGGGAAGAGATGTCTTCATCAGTTGTTTTTCCCGTAGGCACCATACTCAACCCTTTTTCTTTTCCCTATGCTCTACAAATGTGTTATTCCTATCATAATTCCACAGGGTCTTTTAAAGCTGATTTCAGATTTATGATAGTCGGCAATATTTTTATGCTAAATTTTGAAAAGAATATTGTGTCATTATATATACAGAGATGCCAACTACTGTGGATTCTCCCTAGTTTCTACACAAAAAAAAAAAAAAAAAAAAAAAAAATTACTATGAAAAAAAGCATATATTTTTATGGGAAATATAAATTAATTAATCTATAATGTTTTTAAGCTACATTCCTTTAATAAAAAAATCTGATGTGTCCAACACATGACTTCCTTGCACGTCTATTAAATCAAAAATGTTTTTTACGCACTTCCTCTAAACTTATTTGTTTGAAAGATATAAAATATCAATAATAGTAAGATATAGCGATTTCTAGCCAAACATTTCGATATCGCCAAGCTGAGTTCAATTTGAAAGATTTCTTTCTGACACTTTATTTGGCGATATTTCACCAAAAGCCAACAAACTTGAGATAGTTTGCGAGATTTTGGGGATAGCCCAAGTAGTCATTGACCACAGACTTTCAATGAATTGAATGCATCCATACACCTTAATGTATTTAAAGTCATTTGGCTCACCCTGTAAATAAATTCCCAGTCGATTGCTGTCAAAAAAGATATTGAAAACCGTTAGATATTATAATATAGTTCTAAATACAAAAGTTCAAAATTCTACGGGTTAAAGTTTTAGAGTTATACAAAATACGAAATAATTTTTGGCGCCAAATTTGGCGATATTTCCGGCGAAACTCGTCAATGTCGACGACATTTGGAGAGATATTAAGCATGGACCAACAATGACAGATTGTCGCCAAATTTGGCAATATTTCGCCAAAACTCGCCAAGAACGATGACAAATGGCGATACTTTGGGCATGGACCAAATGACTGACTATCGCCAAATTTGGCGACATTTTGGCAAAACTCGCCAAGGTCGAGGACAGATGGCGAGATTTTGGGCATGTACCAAACAATTACTGTCTACAATTGTATTATACTGAAGATGTCCATAGACATTAAAGTACTGAAATTCTTTTCGGTGGTCCTGTAAATAAACTCTCCAGTAGATTTTAACCAAAAATCGAGATGCACAACTATATGTTACAACAATCTTATATATGAAATTTCATAATAGCTTTTGAGATTTGAGAGTTAAATATGCACACACGTACACAAAAAAATCGCCAAGCTTGGTGACTTTTTGCATAGTACTTGAGGGAGGCACGTGACCGTGGTCGGACCATTACCTAACTTATGTGGTAGGACGGTATTGTGCTTCAAACGGATACGGTCTAAACCTCTAAAATACGGTTTAATGAATTTCAGCCCATACAGCGTAATGTATTTAGAATTTCTTGGGCGGCCCTGTAGATAAACTATAGAAATTCATTTTCTAACTCTTTACAGCATATATCACTTCTGAGTCGTTTGACATAGCCCAATACCTCTAAAAAATGCTTTGATGAATTTCGGTCCATAGAGCGTAATGTATTTCGAATCTTTTAGGCGGTTCTGTAGATAAACTATCCAGTCGAATGGAACTGAAAGGGGAGGTGCACAACTAGATGTTACAACAATCCTAAATATAAAGTTTCAACATTCTACGCCTAATAGTTTTTGAGATATGCGGGTTTAATGATTTTCGGCCCATAGAGCATAATGTATTTCGAATCTTTTGGGCGGTCCTGTACATAAACTATTCATTCGATTGCAACCAAAAGGGGAGGTGCACAACTAGATCATAGAACAAACCTAAATATCAAATCTCAACATTCTACGACCCATAGTTTTTGAGATATGCGAGTTACATACATACATACGTACGTACGTACATAAAGACGGCATGGAAAAACTGACCACAATAAACTCGCCGCTGGTCAAAATGAGTTGCAGACGCGTTAATATGATTGTGCATGCTAGCCTACGATGAGATGCATCGAAAAAATTTTTAAAATTCAATTTAGAGGTAGTCAAAATCGGGTTTTTTGTCGAAATTTGGCCCCCAAAATTTTTCGGGATCACATTACTTCCTTATACTACGTACAAGGAAGTAAAAAGCACAAAAAGTTACTATTGCTCAACACCCAAAGCCCAAAACAAACAATTATGGAATGCAATCCACACCAAATTTGTAATCAGTGCCAGCTGAAGAGAAAGTGTTGTCTAGACTTCTCTAGAACCTCTCTTCTTTCCCCCCACCTCTAGCTTTACACTTTTCTCTCTTCTGCTTTTGTTTTCAAGCCAACTAACTATGAAGGCTCAGTGATAGATTCTATTCTGGTAAGTTATTATTTTTAATTAGTATAAATTTTTAAGTTTAGAAAAAGAACAAAAAATTGCCTATGCAACTGACTATTGACAAACATCAAAAACTACTGAAAATATTCACAGTTATCACTGAAAAATCTCATTAAAGTTTAAAAACATTATGGATTTATTTCAGAATAGTTAAAACATAAAATTATCAAAAACTGTTATTCTATTGAGTACTTTTGAGGTCTTCACTTTCACTCCCATCCTCAGTCTTCTGTATTATATCTCTTACTGGTGTTCAGGGTTGGACTGGGAGCTTGAATGCAGTGCAGAGCGTGGATTTCCAAATGGACGAACTTCAGGTTTATGTAATATAATAAATTGTAGTAACTCAAAGCTCTAGTAAAAATGCCAATAATTCAAATATACTTAATATGGATAAACATGTTTAAAAAAAAATCTGAAAATAAGCTGCTTTTATTTGGGAAGGTCAAATGTTGTGGCAAATGTTTTTGTTAGCCATTATTATATATTTCTTAGCTTTAAGAATTGTTGTACAGCACTGCCACTAATTTCGGGATGCCACTGCCACTTTCAGAATAGCCTGAATGGGTATGCATAGCCTGCGATAAAATATTGTGTTTTTATTATGGCATGCAATAAATTGGTTTACAAAATTAAATTCTTAATTATTCTTGTAAGCCTTAGTGCAATGATGCAAGAATAGACAAGAGAGACATATGGATATGCACAAATAAAATATGTAACAATGCAGAGATGTTTTGAATCTATCATTCAGGCACTACTAAGTGTCGTGTTTTACACAGATTATAGATCGCTATGTATTTGTATTTAATGTAAAGAATACATGTACATGTGAAAAGATTATGAAACATTAAAAAGATATAACATCAAAATGCATAAATATCAAAAAAAGTTTATTTAAAAAATACAAACATTACATAAATTATTTTATATACATAAAAATAGTTTTATCTACACAAATTCTATGAACAAGAACTTCCATTTATTGAGAAGTAACACTGAACTACTTCAAAATATAAAACTCTTTACGTTGTATTTGTGGAATGTAATGTGGTACAGCAACAGCACATTAAACAGTCTGTACTGAATACCTTTTTTCTCCCCATCTTTCGTTAAATTGAAAAATCTCATAACAGCATTTCATAATTGAATGAGATTTGTTTGACTAGCAATTATAACAAAAATTTAACTACAGTTATTTTTTTATATGCCTGTTTTAACAGCTTCCGTATGACATTTCATTAATGACTTGCCTTGTGTACAGAATAACACTGATGTGAGATCAGTAGCTATTTTGAGCAAATTTGCATAAAAAAGCACTTTCTTAAAAAGTAAAAGTGCCATGAAAGTTCATTTAAGCTGTATAATACAAAAAAGTGTAGTTGTTGGCACATTTGCATTCTTTTCAGTCTATCAAAAGTTTCACCGGAAAATAAAATATATTTGAGTTCATTGGATTTGCACACAGACACATATAGTGATTGTTTTCAAGATTTTTTTTGGCAGTGACTTGACTTCATTAAAAAGTTTCATAGTACTTATTATATAGATGCATGAAGAGCATAGCTGCTACCTGTTATAGGAAATGTGTAAAAAAAAAAAAAGCTCTTGAAATTAAGTTTCCTTGCTATCTAGCCAAAGACAACATGATATGTTGTTTGCCACATATGTAAAACTCGAAAGTATTCCAAATAAAGTCCATGAAATAAAAGTAATGGTATGATTATGGAAGCGTGGATTTAATATCAGTAGTGTCACTCAATGTGACATGTCAGTCTTCAGGAGTATGACTTCAAAAATGCTATCAAAACATTTCACTTAAATTATTGTGGTAAACTTCCTAACTCCCCCAAAATTACCCCATCTGCAAAAATGTAGCTGAAGGTCATGAAAATTGTAATTTATTTTACAGAGATAAACTGTACAGTGCGACCTCTTTCTTGATTTAATTTCAATCAAGAGACCAGGATATCTCATGAGATTTAAACTGGAAGGACAAAAATTATTGACTGAAATGAAGAGTCCTTCACCCCCTCCTCCTACGATGTTTTGAACTTCAGTTTACTAGAATTAATGTTTAAAAAATGGGTTATTTTCATTTTACCTATGCAGTTTTGGATATATCTTATATATCTGAGAAAAAATTAAATAATTTACCTAATTTTTACCTTTCGGCAGCCTAACATATTACATATTTGGGTTGCCTACTTTGCTGGTGACTGAAAATTGAATTGGAGCTAATAATATTGGGACACTTCCAAGCTTTGAAAAAGTAATCATATAAATTCACTGTTTTATGTATCGCTCTCTCTCTCTTTTTTTTTTCTAGGAGTGGGGGTAATTTTTATCCAAATGTTAACCACGACTCCACTTTGGCAAGATTGACCATTTTATGGGGATCTTCTTTTTCCTCAAAACTCTTGTGCTCTACTCACTTGATATTTGAG
Organism: Cheiracanthium punctorium; assembly: GCA_038373885.1. Lineage (NCBI taxonomy): Eukaryota > Metazoa > Arthropoda > Arachnida > Araneae > Cheiracanthiidae > Cheiracanthium > Cheiracanthium punctorium. Next base: position 73,032 of record JAWZYV010004456.1, read on the forward strand.
CTGTGAGTAGAATCAGTCGATGAATGAAAGACTTAAGTTTCAAATTCTGTGTGCTTTTAGGAACATAAGTTAGTCATATTTCAGCCTTTTCTCTTACATAGCTGTTTCTAATGGTGGCTGCCTGCTGCTACTCCGGCTGCTACCGCCATTTGAATCAATCGTAAGGGGTGGTGAAGGACTGTGATGACTGTAAGGTCCAACATTGTAAGGCTGCTCTTTATTTTCAAGAGAGCGTTTCATATCCAAAGTTGATCCAGTGGATGAACTCCAGTCTCTGGATATCTCATGAGAGTTTCTTGATGCAGAACGATCAACAAAGCATTGATTCTCATATGTTAAGTCAAATGTAGGATGAACCATGAGATTTGCTGTTCCATTCTCGTGGGCTGCATCATGATGATAACTGAAACAACAAAAATTATAATAAGTAGGGATTTTTGCTTTTTGAATTGACAAATAATTAACCTTTCAGACCTCATTAAACAATTCCTCTCAAATATTTGTATATGCATACTTTTATAACAGAAATTAAAATTTTAATAAATTAAGTAAAATATCCTGAGTATTAAATTCCCATAAAATGCATAAAACTGTTTTTGACATAAAATGTAATAATGTTTCAAAATTTGTGTACTCAATTGTAGATGCCTAACAATCCTGGTTGTTAAGCATCTACAACTTACATGATGCATTTTGTGTTTATCGTATATGCTCAACCACTATTATAATTATCTTGGTAAACAAGATTTTACAAATATGCTGTTTTAAAGCTTAATTTTAATGAGTTATTGAACTTTTATTACAACTCTCTATATACTTAAAATAGTTGTAAATCTTAAACTAGAGGGGGAAAAGTGTATCATTTTACTTTGTAATTTTATAAAACTAAGTAAACTAAATTTTGAAAATTCTATATTTCATTGTAATTACAAAATTTCAAACCAATAATAAATAAAAAAAAACCTGCTGATCTGTTTAAAAGCAATTTAATATAGATGTTCAGCTTTATCAAATTAAATCCTGAACTTTATCAAATTAAATCCTGAATTTAATAAAGTAAAGAATTCTCTATTTTATATGGAAAAAATGTCGGCCAATAGCTAATTGGATAAGACCACTGAACATTGATAGATAGCCGAAGTGTTAAGGTCTAGAGTTCTGGACTACCTCAGCTATTGATCTAACAGTCTGGAATTTTGAGTGTTTTCTCTAAATTTAATGTGAATACCCCTTAACTGTTTGACAGCTATGCAGCGCTATTGCGCTTTTAGAATGTACACCCTCCAAAAGTAGCATTCGAGCAAGAGAGAAATTTCCTACGTTGGTTTCGTATTTTAAAAATTATTTATCATAGAATATGAGTTTGGCTATGCATAAATATGACATTTCATATTTCTATTAAGTTGTGCGTTTTCCAAAAACTCTATTTTTTGCAAATCTAAAATAGGAAATTTCTCTCTTGCTCGAATAGTTTTATTGGAGAGTGTATTAGGATTTTGATGGATAGCAGTCAAACAGTTAAAACCCCTTAAAAGTCCTCTGTCCAAAGCATCTCCATTTAAGCAGATAGTCTTCCTGAACCGAACCGAAGGTTGGGATTACGGGAGTACCTGCGCCGTAGGCGCTCACCTCCAGTGCGAAGTTTAAAGTGTGTTGTTTGCATATCATGAATTTAAAAATATCCCAAAAGCTGACCGGGGGAATAACTCGATTCAGGCTCGAAAATGTCGGGCCAAAAGAATCGACGGTAAAGAGAAGTGAGAGATAAAGAGCCGATCCGGGCTGCATGATATTAAGATGGAAAGTCGAGTGGGATGGCCGACCCGCCTTCCCCCCGCCCACTAGGGACGGACTTCCGACAGGTTGCTCAGCCAGAGACCATAGTTTGAGCTGCAAGCTCAAGGCGGGGCTTGGATGGTCGACCCGCCCAAAGGGGCGGGCTCCAGACGGGTTACTCGACCAAGACACAAAATGGATGCTGAAAAAGCAGTCGGAAAAAATAATGCCGTAAGGCAGAAAGAAAAAGGCTAATTAATATTGGCAGAGCAAAAATTTCAAGAAAACCAAGAAATGGTGACGAAAGTCTACGAAAAACGTAGAAAAAAAGGTCCTATTCAATAGTAGAAGGCTTGAAGCCAAGCATAGTCCTCCGAGGCGAGATCCCTGCAGCATGACAAAATACGGCGCCCTATGTCGCCCCAGAAGGGGTGCCACACCCATAAAGCTTTGATGAATGTCCTCCACGGAGCCCGGCTCGCATCTGTATAGGTGAGCTCTTCTTTAGCAGAAACAATCGCGAAATCCATCCATCTCAGCACCATAGGTCGACTGCCACTCGCGAGCCGAAGACGAAAGCCATGAAGATCTAACCATGTTGAAGTAGGCTTGGTTCCATACAATCTTTGGGCCGATGACTCGTACCAGGATGTTTCTTCCAAAGAAAGTCCGATGGGCGACTTGGAGAGCGTGACATGCAATCAGCGTGACTGTAAAAATGTGGCGAAACTACAGCGTGAAATACTTGGGAGTTATTAAACTCCAGAGTGACTGAGATGCAACAGGCCCCAGTCCCGAGAACAAGGTAGCAGAACTCAGCCGGCGGCCCCATACATTTGGAAAAAACTATTTCTGTGTTGTATGGTAAATTTATACTTTAATAAACATTCTAACATATTCATTCATAGAAATAATAAACATTCTAACAGAAATAAAACAATTTCAAAATAATCACTATTTAATTGTTTAAAAAAAAAAAAAAACATAATTTTTACATTATTTATAAAAACATCACTTCACTATAAAAATATCACTCACCCTCTAACAAATGGAGAAAAGTCACCATTGGCTACTCTAGAGGCACTCGTATCTCCAAGCGTATTTTCATAGCTGTCATCCATAGAGCAGCTGAATCTTGATGCAGACTTTTCAACTGAGTCAATACTGCCATTCATTTTCATTTGTGGTGTTTTAGGTGTTGACTGTCCATCAAATGCTCTTTCCATCCTCCGTTTGTACCCTAGTTCAGAAAATCCTGTTAGGGAACGGTTAGATCTGATTGAAGCTCTGATTGAGTTGCGTCTTTCCAGTTTCTCTCGATAACGCTGTCTGGATTTGCAGAGCCAGAAGCCGACGCACATTGCCACAAATAGTAATGAGAGGCCTGTGATGCTCATGAATGCAATAGTGAGAGGTTCCATGAACCAGAAACTTGCAGTGACTGTGATCTCGGGATCTATAGTAGGAGAAAAATGATAGCTCAATTATAAAGTTTTATAAAAGCTCCAAAAGAACCCAAGAGCATACTATGAATGCACACGTCATATACATCAGACTCTCTTTTCATGGGCGGTGGGAAGATTACTCACCACCTACATTATCTTACAAAATATGCCTGCGGAAAGTAAAAAACCCACTAAAATGTATTTTCCTCGTTTTTACAACGTTGGAAAACAGATTCCCAATCCATTTGGTTCTGCCATGTTTGTTCAAGCAATTCAAACAGAATTGACCAATTTCTATTGATAATTTGAAAGTGTTTATTAGACATGATGTTTTGAACTTTGAGTTGGTGCTTTGATGTTATGTTTGTAAGGCTCAGTAATTTTGCATCATAACATCAGAAGAATTGAAAGAGGGGCGAGGTATACATAGACCCTTGAATATACATAAACTACCTCAACTAAAAAAATGCTGGATACACTCCACACCCCCAGAAGTTAAATGTAAGCATAAAATTTGGCAAAATAAAATATATTTTCTTAAATGCTATTGTTTAATTGGTAATAAAACTCTCCAAAATGTGGTAAATTCAAATGATAAATAAATGATCTGTGAAAGGGTTAAACAATCTATAATAATAAAAATGAATGTTTGTAAATCTGTCTGTATGTGTGCGGTCTCCAGACAAACCTACTGCACGCAGAACTCTGAAAATTTGAATATATAAGCCCATGAGTCCGATAATGTACACCTGAGAATCAGAATTTTAAAATTTTAATTACTTTTTTAATTATTAATTAAAAACCGTTTTCAGGATGCCATGCTCAGCGAGTTTCGCCAGCATGATACTGTGAAACAAAATCGCATGCATTGGAAAACATGAAATGGCACGAAAATTTAGTCAGTTTCGTGCCAATCTATATCAATAAAAATGAATGTCTGAAAATCTGCATGCGTGCGATGTCCAGAAAAAACTACTGGATGCAGAACTCTGAAAATTTGAACATATGAGCCCATTCCTTTGGTAATGTACACGTGAGGCTCAAAATTTTTGAAATTTTAATTACTTTTTAAATTATTAATTAAAAACTGATTTTAGATAGTCATGTTTGGCGAACTTTGGCCTCATGAAAAGATTTATGCTTGAAGTGAGTGGTAACTACAAAAGTAAAAAACCGTTTTTTACGTTGTCATGCTTGGCGAGTTTCGCCCGAATGCTACTATAAAACAAATCGTTTGCATTTGAGAAGCATGAAATGGCACGAAAATTTCATCAGGTTTATGCCAAATCTATCTATCTCTAAAATAATAAAAATGAATGTTTGTAAAACTGTCTGTGTGCGGTCTCCAGACAAATCTACTGCACACAGAACTCTGAAAATTTGAATATATAAGCCCATGAATGCCGATAATGTGCACCTGATAATCAGAATTTTAAAATTTTAATTACTTTTTTTAATTATTAATTAAAAACCGTTCTAAAACGGAAATTTTCTTACCCTGTGTTACGAATTTTGGGAGCAACCTGCTGTACTGGGGTTTAAAATAGTTTAAAATTTGTATTCTATGCAAATTTTTATAATTAAATAGTTAAATTTTGCATTTTGTTGCATTCATATGTAATGTTCTGGAAATCTTGGGTTCTATGGGTCGTAGGTCTTCGAAAACCTAATTTTGGGGACTTATTTTTAGTGCCAAATTTGGCGATATTTCTTTATATGGTGCGTTTTTCCTAATGGGGCCTTTTCATGAAATTTTTTTAATGGTATTTAATACGTTTAATGACCTAACATTTCCTAATTTTCAGAAATTTAAATCAAAAATTGTGGATTTTACATGATAATTTGTTTAATTGGATGAAATATTTAATAACTCCAGCAATTTTAATGCAAACTACACGATATTTCTGGGAGAAATATGTGACGGCCACGGCAGTGAGTTGTCTTTAGTGGTGCGTTTGTAAGTAGGTACCAGTAACTCGGGAACTATAACTTGCACATTCTGTAAGATAATTGCGACCTAGAGTACTAATCTGTGAGTTGCAGTTTATGTGCTAAAGTTTGTCTATGATGCTAAATTGGCAACAACGTTTTCAATTTAAACTATGTATTTTTTGTTTACGATAACTTCTGCACAATTTTCTTGAAGTGGTTTGAGTTTAGTGGTGCGTTTGTAAGTACGTACCTGAAACTCTGGAACCATTATCTGCACATTCTGTTATATAATTGCGGCCTAGAGTACTAATCTAGAGTTGCAGTTTACATGTCAGATTTTGTAAATTGCATAATTTAAGGGGTTCACGGGCAACGCCGTGCGGGTCTGCTAGTATGAAAATATACCCCCCCCCACACACACACACACACCAAAAAAAAATTATTCTAACAATATACAACAGTAATACTATAGAATTTGCTTAACTTGTTGCATGTACTTCAAGGCATGCTCGGAGAGGTATATGGGAAGATTTGAGTGTGTAAGGAAATCTTTCCTTCAATATTGTTTATTTTAATACTAGAAGAAAAAGGCTGTTGTGGAGGTAATAACAAAGAGCGCTAGAAAAAACATTTGATGAAAATATGTCTACACTCAATATATTTGATCTTCGTCCACCTAAAATAAATAACTTCATATTCAATTTTTATTATATACCCAAATTGAATTTCATGCTCTTCAGGAAAAGCGCAGAAACTTCACATTCGAAAGATTTTGATTTGTGTACTTAGCCCCTCTTATGTTAATGCTTCAGCAGACGATTATATTAATGAAAAATGTTTCCTAGAAAAACTATTTTAAACGAATTGGAATCCCAATTGTATTACGTCCTTTTCACTTGAAAAAGGTAATTTTGGCAAATGATTAACTTTTTTTTACTCTAAAAAATAAATAGATCTGAACAGAGTGAAAAATCGCTTAAAAATGAGGGAACAGGTGGATTTTCAGATTTTTAAAGTAGCTCAGATTGTTTTCTATATTTTTATAGATGATTATGAAAATTTTCAAGATAGTACAAACGGCATGAATTTTGTTAATTTTAGACCATAACTTTTTTGTCTGTTTGGATTAATATTTTTAAAAGTTTTGTTTTGAAGTGGTCAGATCGGAATTGTTAGAGAGTGAGTGAGTCAGGGATCAGCATAACTATATAGTAGGATAACATTCTTTTTCCCACAGCATTATCCAGGAACATGTCCATGAATCTGGTGTGTGTGTGTGTTGTGTTAGACCAGAATTATAAAATTCATATTAAAATATTGCATTTTTCAAAACATTTTGCATATCTTAAGCTTCAATAATTTAAGAATGTGATTTGAAGTTCTTGGTGCATTTGGGTTTCCTGTTATAAGAAATACACAAAAAAACTAATTTAGAATCCATCATATACTTCATTAATATAATTTATAACACTCTAACTTTAAAAAATAAGTTTTTTAATGCATTAAAAACAGATACTTTAATAATTCAAAAATATTGATGCATATACATGTATGGCAGTTATATCTTAATACAAGTTAACAAAAGATTTGCTAACTTGTGGAAGGAATGATAACATCTGAGTAAGGGTAAGGATACCTAAAGTTATAACCAAGATATACCAAAGAAATTTTACCCCTCAAGAAAAAGTTAGATTTAAACTGGTACATATATTTAATATAGGTAACATAATTAAAAATATACTTGCCTCTTTCGCATAAAAATGGAAAGTATTCATTGCAAGGATGCCTCACTACTTTTCTGTTGATCAATACAGCACACTCCCTTGGGGGTATATCTAATGATTGAATCCAAAATCTATCATAATAATGTTGGTAATAATATTGTTGTTGGTTCACAAAATCCATCAATTCTTTATGTTTGGTTTTCACATAAGGCATGGATGCATTATCCATCTAAATGAAAAATTAAATACACTACTGTTATAAATTTTAAAAATGTAAACTCAATTTTTATTAAGGTGGTAAATGAATATTTTTAGGTTAGGAGGAAAAAACTAAATATAAAAAATTAAAGCTTAAATTCTTTTTAACAAACCCACAAAAATATACAGTTGTACATCATCATAACTGAGTAGAAAATAATTTGCTTAAAATAAATAAATAAATAAATATAAAAGCTCATATAGACAGTAAATGTGAGAATATTTAAAACAGAGTTGTTCAAGATATAGCCGAAGTTTTGAATTTAGCCCATGGCTTCTGTTTTAGAAATAATTTTTTTAATGGGACATATATATTTTTTTTCAAGGAGGGGAATATAGTAAAAAAAATTCTTCAGAAACAACAAAACTGTAGAAACAGTATAGCAACTTTTTGCTTATGGACATAAAAAAAAAAAGAGTAAGTTAGTGTGGAAATTTTTAATGTCTTAATTTTACAGCCCTTTTCTAATGTGTTGCTTCTGTTTCACTTTACAGAACGCACAGCCAGGGATTTATTTTGACTCACTCTTCAAAACCTGCCCAATTTTTGATAACACCCTTAAATTGTTTTTATCAATACATTTATGGAATGTATCATCTCAATCTAAAAATGTCTACTCCTTCCCAAAATAAATACATAAATAAATAACTACATTCTGCAAGTTCCTTAAAAAAGAAAAACAATTGGTCAACTCTGCTTTATAATATTCACCATTTATTTTCATATATCGATACAATAGAAGGATATATGTAACTATTAGTTTACAGAACATCTACTTTACTAAACACATACATATGACACTCTCAGTTTTAGACTAAATTTAAACTAACACTTCACAAGCTAGCTATTGATTAGTATTCTAAGGCTAAGATCTCGCCAGATGATACAGTGCTGAATTTAAAGCAATGCAATGTTTAAAATGCAACATGGAATGGTTATCTACTTTATTACATTAAAATAACAATTTTCTTCACTGAATTTCTTTTATTTTTGGTATGAGCAATAAGATGTTTATAGAAATCACAACAATATACAATTCTGCCTATAATAAATAAATAAAAAGAAATGTATATAGGTAGCTGAGTATGTAGTCAATGTTTACTCCTAAACTACTGTAATGATCTGTTTGAAATTTTGTAATACAGATATGCAAACATATAAAAAAAAAAAAAAAAAACATGGGCTACATGAAAAATCTGAAAATCCACCCATTTCCTGATTTTCTACCATTTTTAGTCTAGAAAGCTTTTTTTGATGTTAGTGATGATGAGTTAAAAGAGTGAACCTATTAAGTAATAAAGTTAGGTATCATACGTGAGATTAACATCATTTTGAAATCATGAGTTATAAAATGCTTTAGAAATCCAACTATAGTTGCCAGTTTTGATTTAAAACTTTTACCATTGGTGAAATGATTCTGCAGATTCTCATTTTAAATCGAATCTGCAAAATCGTTGTAACTGGGTGAAAAAAAAAAGCTTTAAGAATAGTTATTCCCTCCACAGTTCAAAACGCTGCCAGCTAAAAATGAAATATTGAACATTTTACATTTTATTTTCCTTTTGTTGGGTGCATTTTTTTACTGGAATCTTGCATCTAAAAAATTACTTTTATCCATTAGCATGAAGTCATAAATTAATATTTAAGGATAAGTATCATCTATGGCTAAACCTCTTAAAATGGTTTCGACAATAGGGAGCAGTATAGCCCATACTATCTAGGGAGCTGAAACTTCATGCAAAGAAAATAAAATTAAAAATTACAAGAATTGCATTAAAAATCTGAAGCACTTCTGTTGTTTCATGTTTACATTTATATTTTTCAGTTCTAAAAGTGCTAAAAGTGACTTTTTGTTGGATAGCTGAATTTAATAATTTAAGTGACAATATGGAATTCGTTATTTTAAAAAGACAAAGATTAAAGGAGGGTACTTTTCCATAATTTAAGGTAATTTTTCAGAAAGAAATAACTAGTTAAAAAATTACCACACTTACAAATATAAGTTTTTATAGAACAACTGACATAGACATTTTTAATGGCTTAATAAAAATAGCTTTTAAATCAGTGCATACCGAGAAAACATATATTAGTCCTTTAACTTACCTCACAAAATCTTTTTGCCTCACCAAATGTCATAACGCCCCCAACATATAAGAAACAAGTATCCCCAATTTTTGTCCAGCCTCCAGCACATTTTCCTGTGAGAAAAAATAAACACTTAATAAATAGTCTGAGAGAATAAACCATTAAGCAAATTTTAAAATAAATGCATCGTGTAACATAGAATAAAATACTGAAGGATCATTTTATATTTTAACAATAATTAACATTTCATATGACATACGATATGACAATTGAATGTAGATCTGTTAAATTATGTTTCTTTATTAACTTGCATAACAGTATAACATACAATTCTAATGAAGAAATGTTTCTAAGCTAAACTGTGAAAATTAGCTGTCAAATTTGATGAATAAAGAAGTAAAATTATGTCAAAAATCCGATCCAGTTTATCAAAAATGTTGTTAATATCACTTGGTAACTTTGTATTTATGGAAGTTATAGAAAATAAAAGCTAACATTTCAGATGATCAAAACTTCTTTTATGCTGTAATAAAATACAGTGAAAAATATTTAATGCAAAACTGAGTAGAGCAACATGCTTTTTTCATGTTAAAGAAAAAATCCCTAATATTTACTAAGTCATCAAATTTTGTTAATTTGATTTAATGCTTTAATTTAGAGGCATTCTCAGTTTCACTAAAATAGAATAATTTTATATTACATTCACGCAATCTCTGCGAGTATTTTTTGATGAACACACAACTTGAAATATAAAAGTTATATATAATATGATTCTCTCTCTCTTCATCTTTTTTATAATAAAGAACAACATTTTAAACATGAAACTAACCTAGGAAATTTGATCTACTCTTGAATACTTTTTGAAAGAATGTACAAAATGCTTAAAGATAATGGTCTCCTCGTATAAAAAGTTTTGCTTATAAGCATTAAAGTCTTAGCACAAATATACATAGTGAAAAATGCATGATATTTAATGCAATCTATTTACACAATAATTATGCATGGTCAATCAAAAATAACTTAAAATAATTTTTTTAAGATCTCATATTTATTTACATGTCTAAAATGGATGATAAACCAATTTTTATTTTATTTATTTATTTATTTGTGTGTGTGTGGGTGTGTGTAAAGCAATTTTTATTTTGTGTTAAAAGAAAACAAATGTATGAAATTACATAATATACTGTAGGGAACACAGTATTCTTTTATGTTAACCAATTTTTCATGTGAAGCCTTTTCTATTAAATGTATTTCACTGTAATGTAAAATTCCTTTTAAAAATTCCAAAATGATCCTTAATACAACTATCGATAAGTACTGTAAGATCTGGGACTGCTTAATATTTCTGCTGAATTGCATGCACCCTGCTTAAAAATATATAAATATTTAAAATAATGGATTGTACTCTATTTTACTCAATTAAAAAAGGGGGGGAGAACACAGAAAATTTTAGCAAGGGACTCCAAATATTTAATTCTACGAGTTCCTGGAACCCACAAATTTAAGAAACTAGTAGTGACTACAGAAAATTCAGTTTATGAAAAATTAATGAAAAAAATGTTTATGAAAAATTAATGGAGTACACATTAAACTAGTCTGAACGCTCAAACATGAAAAGTATCAAAGAGGAAGGACTAATATTCACTTCTCAGTTACTTAAATTATGTATATTTACCACTCAAGACACTGGAGTTATCTGCAAGGAAAGGTTCATAGGTTACACTCAGTAGCTCTTCAGAATCTGACGAGTCCTTTATGCGGCCAGATATAGCAGCTCTTTCACTAAAGCCCCACCAGTTCATGGTTGCATGTATGGAACTGCTTGTAGTACTGAAGCTATGATAGATGTTAAACGACTTATTAATGTTTTGATGGATTATAGTATTGAAAAAAATGTAAGCAAATCAACTAATGAAATGTGCCTTTCAGTTTCTACAAAGACATGAAGATTTTAAGATATGAAATTCAATAATTCAAAATGCGTATAATTTTGTTTTGACTATAACCTCTATTCTAAAAAAAAATAACGGCCGCTGCCGCTTTCAAAAGCTTGTTTTTCTATCTCCTCTGAAACCATGGGGATTTGAGTTTCAATGAAGGTGTCCACGCATTCGGAAAATTCCAGGAACCTGATAAACTGACTTAAATTTTGAAAATTGAATGATTTTAGAAGATATTAATAAAAACTGAAAAAATAAACATAATGGTTGCCAGGTTTGGCAATTTTCACCAGCATAAAATCATTCATGCCTTGAATGTTTGCCAGCGTGATGAGGTGATATATTTCGTGGTGCTAAATACGCTAATCTGCAAAGGATTATGTACATGAATATATGGATAGCGGTTTTCCCGGTAAGCTTACATGAGCAGTAATTATCGGTTATGAGTATGTGTAAATCATCAAATAATGAAGAGTCGCCATTAGCAGCAGTTCCGTAGTTTTTATCAAAGAAAACATATGAAGTACTGTTTTCTAAGAGCTAATTATTAACTATACATATACGTAAGTCACCAAATTATGAAGAATTGCCATGGGTGGCAAATTCACAAGGTGTTCCATAGGTTTTACATAATTCAAAATAGTGTGAAATTTAAATTCTTATGTTCCAAGAAACAAGCAATGTGCAGCTCAGTACCATTCTATCTGTTCCAACCTTTGGGTTTTGTCTACTGAAATTATGCCTTTTTTACAAATAAAAATTATTAGGGGTAGAATACCTCATACGAAAAGCGAGCATAGCAAGTCTAGAGGCCTTGGCCCCTAGTAGTAGAAAAAAAAATTGGATTTTTTTTTTTTTTTTAATGAAAGAAAAAAAAGCCAATACATTTCATAAATATTTTACTTCTGTTTCATACTTTATAAAAACCATTATTATATACAACCAACAGAAATAATTAGTAAAAATGTAGAGGTACTCAAGTACACTTTTCATCTAGTATAATACAATATTTAATAATAAGATAGTTAACTCAAGGCACCAAGTCAGAATCGGGGATGTTGGCTCAGAACCCCCACTAAAATTTCCAAAAAGAGGCCTATTTTCAGCAATGAGGTTCTTATTGCCAAGAATAGGGGCCTTTTTGAAAAATTTTAGGGGTTTCTTAGCCACCACCCGCCTCTCTGGCTATGCCGCTGCAAGACACAGATACAAGCAGAACTTTTTTTAAAATCAATCATATTAAGAAGTTCAGCATCTTATTAATAAAAATTATGTACCTTAAAAATTATATATTAAGTCGCACTTACATAGACCGATTCCTGGCTGCTAATTCAAAGTCATTATCAGGATTAACTAAGTAATTTTCACTAAATTTCTGGCCTGCTTTGCTAGCAATAATTGTACTCTTGTCCCAATAGTCTGTAGCGATGTTTTTCCAAAACCAATTTCTAACAGATATCTGATATGATAAAGGTACACGTTCAAAACCTTGAACATGCAGTAGGTGCTTGCCTGTATTATTGGAAGCAATATTTTCTGTGAGGTTTGCAACAACCTGTAAAAGAGTTTTAGAAAAAATGAATTTAAATAACAATTAACAATAAGCAAATTAAAGCTTTATTGCAACAGCAAACATTAAAAGTTAATCTTTATAACTTTATCAATAAATAAATTGATATCTGATACAGAAAGGAAAATACATCAGTTTGCTTTTATATGTTAGATGACAAGTTTTCAAAATCAAAACCAGGGCTTCAAATAATAATTTTTTTCATTTGTTCTAGTTCAACTAAAAAAATTGATATTGGTTCAGTTCTGAATGAATAATTTTATTTTATGTATATTCTTATTTGTAGTAAAAATATAATTCTATCATAATGTACTTCTATCAATATTTAGAAGATTTTATTCTTTTTTTTTAAATTGTTACACTATGTGAAATGACACAATTAACCAGCATGTACAATATAAATGGTGAGCAGAGAACGGCAAGTATTGGCATTGTTATCCAATATCAAAATCGCATTCGACAACTAGGTTCATGATTATGTCGATTATGTGTACCCTTGTCGCTTGACGCCTGCCGCTCACATTGTGCAGTTGGCCTTGCAATAATTATGTAACAAATATGTTTATTTATTTATTTAACATATGAAAATTATCTCTAATTATTAATATATCTTCTAATGTGGTTTCACTGAGATTACTTCTGTTGTCTCGGAGAATAAATTTCAAACCTGAAAATTCCATTTCGCTATGTTTTCCATTTTGTTTTATTTCAATTCAGAATTTCAGAAACTATTCTACTTATTGCTAGTTCAAGTGTAAACAGAGTTTTAAACATAAAAGAGCATAGTTACACTCCCCCCCTCCCCTTTCAAGGACACGGGCGAGCTAATTGCTGGTCCAAAGTTTGGTGTCTTTCCCCGACAATGAAATAGGCATATTTGGTTATTTAGCATAAAAGCAATGTTGAAGCATGGTTGGCTTGGCTTCAGGGTGACTTACTTGGCACAGTCTTTAGGGCCAGCCACTGTGCAGCCCGCAATAGCATTATTCACTAGAACATTCACCAATGACATTTTTATTGTGGAAACTAGCCCTCTCAGTAAGAAATCATTTTTCATTTACAGGATCTTTCTTGTCAGATATTTTACTGTATAATGAATAAATATTTTACTAGTTTATTTTCCTGATTTATAAAATTTGGTGTGTAAGTGTATATATATATATTTTTTAATAAGGTATATTTTATTTTAATAAGGTTTTAAAATAATAAATTTGTTTCAAAATTATGAATGAACATCTGTAAACAATTTAAATAAAGAAAAATTAAAAGTATCAGAGAAAATGGATTTTTGGTTAGCTGTAGAACAATGTTCCTAAGAGTAACATAGTTAAATCATAAGAGCAAAGTTTGTCTGATATCTTGATAATCATTTCCCATTCCAAAAGTTTTCAATACTTAACGCTGTGCACGTGAGAAATATAAAGTGTTCTATGTAGATACATATTTTACTGATACCCATATTTTGGGGTCCCACCTCTAAAATAGGTTGCAAGGCATCACCAGCCCCCAACCTCCCCATGAAAAAATATATATATCAAACACATAAATTGCTATTTGTAGAAGTGTGTTGGAAACAATGCACTGAAACATAAAACTTGAACCCTCCCTCCCACTGAATTTTTTTCCTAGCTATGGCCTACACAATAAAGATCCATCCTTCCTCATTTACAAAAAAAGCTGTTTTTTTGTAGCTGAGGAAACGAAGATCTCTTGTGCCAGTCAAAACAATCATATTGCAGTACCTTTTATTTATCTGTGTTATTTTAAAGTTTCCAACTAATTTTACCTTTAGACACCAGTTTTTTTGTTGAGTGTTCTTATCAAATCATTGTACACTACCTAATATCTTTTTTTTTTTTTTTAAATGTGTGTGATGACAAATCTGTCATTCGCTTCTGAAGTCTCACAAGCCACCACTAATAACATTCTTTAAAATTTCAAGGAAATAATATTGAAAGAAGAGTAATAAAATATACCTGATATACAAGAAGTGTGTTCTGGTATTTTGCATAATTCCTAACAAAATAATTATGGAAGACGTTAATCCACTGAAAAGTTCCAGACTTTCTGCCTTGGAGATTAAGAACCTCTTTGTTTTTATTTTCTGCAAACAGGTTATTCACAATGATTCCATGTAAACCTAACACAGCTGTATGGGAATCCACAGCTATGGAAAGTCCTCCTTGGTTCTGCATAATCAGATTGTTATAAAAGTAAAATGCTTTGGCATTCTGAACATCCAAGGCAACAGCACTCTCCCCAGATGTGAAATTTCCAAACAATTCTTTGCCATTGTTCCTGATACGACAGTATCTTACTGTAATAGCAGGAGTTATCTCCCCAGCACTTCTGTATGCAATTCCTTCTCTACCATTGTTATTGATTTCAGAGAAAGAAATATTGTGGAATGAATCTTGAGCTATTTAAAAAAAAAAATGGAATTTGTGATAACTGACTTGGAATACTGATTAACTCAAGAACAAATAAATAAATAAACGTACATATATATATATATAATATAAAATTGTTAAGTTAAAAAGCATTGCAGAGCTTAATCTATAGTATTAAGTAAAAAATAGTACCAACAAAGATCATTTCGACTGAGGTTGGGTGCAGATAGTACCTAAAAAAACTTTTTGAGTGGTAGTAAGTTGGTACCATTTTTAACTTTAATGCATAATAAAATAAAATTGTTAAGTAAAAATACAAAGGCATAATTTTGATTGACTGACATTTTTGCAAAAGATAAATAAAAGATACAGAGGTACGTGGTGTACTACAGGGTACAGAAAAAAATTCTAAGAGACACTTTTGGATCTGGAGTTTACTACTAAATATAGTATAGGTCTGAGTGCAATTATATATTTTATTAAACACTGCTACATTAGTTAAAAGTTTTGATTTAGCCTAAATTTTCAGACCGTTTTGTTGAGTCAATGAAAAAAGTGATTAATGTGTATGTGAACATAATGTTGCATTAATCTGACACTAAATTAACCAGTAGCTTAAAATGATCATCACTTCTAAAAATAGCATATAGCTTCACTTAAATAATCATAAAACCCGAGAAGAAAGAAAATAAGCAGACTTCGAAAGAGTTTGATTGTCCTTCCTCCAATAAAGCTACTTATTATGAGCCTACTTTTACTCTAAACAGCTACTGGAGTAATCAATGAATGGTTATATAACAAATATCAACATGTCTGTGTGTTTGGAAAATACTGACTACTCATACATTAAATTTCATCAAGAAAAAAGGGTTACTAAGTGCAATATTGATGCAAATCAGAACAGTCAAATAGTAGGAATCAAAATACAATAGTTTGATGAAAATCAGAACAATCAAATGGTAGGAATCATATTAACAATACAAAATCTTACTTTTAAGATGAGATATTGGCACTGTTATAATTTCAGCTATAAATCCATGATCACCACTTCCTCCAATAGTATGCAAAAGTACACTTAGAGTATCATCTGATGAAACATAGAAGTTGGTAGCACTTTCAATTCCAAAATGCCATCCGATGTCAGCTAGCACTGGAGATGTCTCGTTGAAGACATCTCCATCATAAATCTTAATGTTATCAGGCTGAGCAGAGTATTCCGTTCCATTGAAAAGATTAAAGTGTAACAACCTGAATCCGATTTGTTTTCCACTGTGATGAGAACTAAAAATTTTAACACAGTCAACAGGCTGATTGTCATATTTATAATAAAGTAATATTCTATCTTCAATTGTCATTTCTTTATTCGTGTCACAAATATCTACCATTCCAAAAATTCCGTATGATATGTCAACTAATTTCAAAGGATCATACCCTAATTTCGAAGCTTCGGATGTTGATTCCCCTGTTAAAGTCAGAATATTAATGCCAATGCCTACGTTATTAGTGATAGAAGCTGCATTAAATGCCAAATTAGCTGAAACACCAATGACCTCTAAGCCATGTGAAGCGCTTTCAGATATATTAACAAAATTCATAATTACTTCTCTTTGAACCAATTGCACTGCTGGACTTTTTTCATTATGCAGCACACCAGCACCTTTAACAACAACATATTCGAGTTTCGATAAATCTTTGGAAATGTAATTAAGAGTTGGTCGATTTAAAGGAGAATCTGTTGTCTCAAAACTAGCAATGGAGAATCTTATACCTCCCCAATGCTCTTCAGATTCAGGTAATATTTCTGGACCACAATGCACGTACACAAAATCTCCATCATGATGACATTTGTAGTTATCAACATAACCATTTAACCTGTATTCACATTCAGACAGAGAATTTTCTGTACCTACACATTCAAGAGGATGAGGCCATGACCTAACTCTACTTGTCTGAGTTGGACCCATCTCAGGCCGTGGGCCAAAAGATAAATGAACATTTAAGATGTTATAACCTAGCTCTTTACAAACAACTTGTGCATTTCTTTCTGTAAATCTGCCATCACAGATAGGCACCCATTGCTCAGTGGTGCTGTTATATATCTCTAAAAATCCATCACTGCGCTTTACGTTACATTTCTCGTCAATGCAGAGCCTGGATTTTAAAAAATCTGCCTGCCTACGAAAGCGCTTTTCATCAAATCGCTTTGAAGGTCTCATGATGATAGGACTACTTGCAGTTCCATTAGCTAAAATGTCTCCAAGTACTAGAATCCCAACGCTAGGTTGAAACTCTATTACAACACCAGGCTCGATTGTTAGGGTAGATCCAGGCATCACAGTTAAATCTGATGTGATCAAATACGGCTCATTTCTGTATTTTAGCCTGTAGTTGTGGTATAGGCGTCCATTAAGTCTGCCAACTTTGATTAAGGCTTCTTCAGTACTGTTAAATGGTAAAGCTCCAGCATCAATATCCCTGTAACCCAGGAAGGGGTTTATGTCTGCAATTGCATATCCATTCCAATCATCAAAATCAAATATTCTCTCCTGAATTTGTAGTGGATCATTTGAGCCCCACCAGTTATAGCTAACATTTACCTTATTGTTAATAGAATGAGTCAAAATACCAGTAAGCAATTCAAATTGCATATTTGGATTAACTAATATATTTCTGTTAATATTAACAAGCTGAACACCTCGTATGGCAAGGCCATAACTAGTAGGCTCATAACTGGCTTTAATGTTCAAACCAATATCCCTATTATCTGTAACAACATTTCTTCTAAAATAAGCAGGTACTGATCCAAATTTGTTAGCATGGCTTTGCAAATTAAATTCAACCCCATAGATGGCTGAGTTTTCAGAAATAACATTGTCTTCAATCAAAAGTTCCTTTTCCATTCCAGAAAAACTTAATATGCCTTTTTTGCAGGCATTTTCTTCAAACTTATTTTCAGACATGTTCACTCGAGCAAAGTGGCCACTGATAGAAAATTCAAATTTACGATTTTTTTTTAAAGAGCAGTTATGCATAGAAAATGAATGTGTGAAATTTTCATTATACTGCCACACATATGGAAGCCTAATGTCTATTCCACCAGCATTATTTTCAAAATCTGTGTTATTTATTGTCCAGTGAAACAAATTATTGGAGTTGCGAATATCTCTGCTGTAATGCAACAAACCTTTCCCATTAAAATTTATAGAATTGTTGATTAGAGTATAGTTAATCTGTGAAAGGAAAAAAAAACGAAAGAAAATTAGAATCTAAAAAAATTTACACAATTTGAATAAAAGAACATATTTTAACCAAAACGTAATTATAGTGTACATTTTAAAATTTCAATAATTCTTAGATGAAAGCGTTATTACATTTTCTCTTGCATTACTGCAAAATATTAACAATTGAAGAGAACTAAGATGTTTGAAATGTGTTCTGTGTTATGAAGTATTGATGGATCTAGAGGAAGAGAAACTACAAGGGGCTAAAATCTTCTTCCTTATGCCTATTTGGATAAATTTATAAAAGCATTCTATTTTTATTTTTGGTAAAATATTTTAAATATTCCATTTATATACAGACCAAATTATTTTATAAAGAACTAACTCACTTACAAATACATAAATCAGTTTAATTTTTTTTTTTAAAGCTTAATCACACAGAAAAAAAAATGTTCTAATATTTGACTGATACATACTTCTGCTAAATTTTTTATAACAGGGTCCCAAAATGGAGTCCAAACAAATATAGCTTCTGATTTACTGTTCAAAATTTCAGTATTAGTTACAAGAATAGTTTCATTTGTATAGCGATGAAAATGATCCTCCTGTTCACTAACATCTCTATTGTAATGATGACTGGAAATGCCTCTTTTGCAGTTCTTTATGTTGACTGAATCTATGTGAATTAGTGGATGAGTTTCCCAAGGAGCTTTGTTCCTCTGGCCTAGTATATAAAATAAAATTAATAATTAATATATGTAATAATAAAATAAACTTTGCTAATTTAACCTAATTTAATTTAATGTTATTTGAAAAGCCTTCTTTAATCTCGGTTACTCTCACTGTAAAGTTTGTTTCTCGGCCACACAAATATTACGCTCAGAGACATTTTTTGAAGTTCCATAAGAAGTAAAATTGTTGATTCAGCAGTAGTTTCAGTTTTCTGTGGCTTTGCTACTACGTGCTTTTAGAACTCCTGTGTAAGCAGGTGTTTCTCATGTCTTGATTGACAAGCTAGTTAACTAATTACATTTGAGAGTAACGTCTTCGCGATCGTGCTGCACCCTGCCAGCAGGTGTGGTAATTAAGGAGTATTTAAGCAAGAGCGCGGAAATTTTGAGAGCTTCGTCTTAACTTCGCGCTTAGCTTTTTAGGAGTTTGGAACATAAAGCTTAGCTTCGAGCCTTTAGACTGCAATGTAAGAAGATAGCCACGGAACGAATAAGGTCGCCGGCCCGACTCCTGCCCTCTGTCTGAACTTTGAAATAAACTATTTAACCTAGAACCCCAATGGATTTGCGTCAATCATTCCAACAAGGAATGGCGTAAGGCCCATTCCTTACATATATATACACATACAAGAGACTACAATTATTCAATTAAATTCTGATATGCAGAGAAGGTTGTGTTACTGCTATTTCTTGGCCACATTAAAAGATTAACACCGACTGGATTGATACTAATGCATGATACAATCTAATGCAAGCACTTCAAGACAATTATAACATAAAAACATAAAGTGTAAAAAAAAAAAAAAAAAAAAAAAAAAGAATATTTAATTTCTAGAGTGCCCCCCCCCAAAAAAAAACAGGCATAATTGATATCCGATTAAATGAAGTAAGGTAGGTATGATAACTATGCTCAACATCACAGATGTAGCCATGTAGTGGGCCACTGGGGTTCGGATCCCTCCTGAAATTTAGGTTTTTGTTAATTGAATGTCAGTAATTGAGCCTTTATGTGAAAAATTACACCTTTCTGACCTTTGGACTCTCCCATTTTTCCTTTTTTTTTTTTCCTTCCTTTTTCCTACATGCCTGCTCTAATAAAATATTAATGGCTTTTTTCTGAAACAAAGAGTGATCTACGGTATTCAGACTGTCATGATTAGTTAATATTAATCATGTGAACTTTATCAAATCATAGTTGTACTGTACTGTTTTTAAACTATATTATTCTATGTGATACAAGGCTGGATCAGGGGAGGGTGCAGAGAGAAGGGTAAAGGATACACAGTTAAAAAAAAGTCTTGATCCACACACATTGCTGACACTTTTACAGATATTTTTAATGCCCTTCCACAAACTAAGAAACTGAGGCTACCTTTGATGTAGAAAATGATTAAAATCTTTCAGAAGTTTTAGGATTGTCTGAGGGATACAAAATATCTTAACTAAGACATTACTGGTATTGTTAACTAGTTTTGAGTTAAATTGAATCTATAACACATCTAGTGGTGTGAACTATTTGAATTTGAGTTCAAGAAGTTAAGAGTATCTGATCCGATGGAAAATGGTTTTTAATGATAGTTAAGTTACAAGATCATGACCTTTAAGCTGCATAAAAAAAACTGCTGGGAAATGGAAGATCAGGACCTGACACTGGAAGAAATCAACTACCCATGGAAGAATAGTACCAAGTCTTAATTTTTCACGAGATAACTTATTATTCAATGTTATTTTAATTTTAAAGGGTATATCAAAGTCTTGTAACAGTGCACAATCATGGTTTGTAAGAGTCCTGTATTTGCTAAAATTGTGAACTTTTAAAAAATTCTCTGAAAATATCAGATATTTGAGAGAAATTCTTTTGTTACAGGAAAACTTTTAAAATATCAGAACTTTTTTTTCAGAAGTTTGGAATTTTAGCAAATCTAGGACTTATATGAACCCTGGCAACAATAATGAAAAGCATAAGGAAGAACAAGGTATTAGAAATAGAATAAATAGATACAAAATGAGTCTTCTTACCATCAACAGAGGCAATGTAAATGATTCCCTGACCACTAGGACTTGATCCAGAAACGTAATCCACAATTACACCAAATCCTGGAGTTTGCAATGGAAATGCAGTTAAATTTTCCCTTAAATCCCACTCTGGTACATCAATTTCTCTTTTAAGTCTTCCAAATATAGTCATATTTTCAGATGATGCTTGACCAAATGGATTCAAAACAACAATGCCAATGCTACGACCATTAGTAGTTATTATATTAAAGCTTTTCTGATCAATTTTTTTTGTAAAGACTAAATATCGATATTCATCATAATTTAAAGATATATTACCATGTAGATCATCAGGAATCCTTATTACTTTATTTCTTTCTTCTAGATTTATCCATGAAATTAAGTCTCTCTGCTCTGATTTAGAAAACATTGGGTTATACAAAATACCACTACCAGCATTGTCATGTAAATCACACCGATGTATTTTCAAACCTTGTGAATGTACTACTATACCATGGCGTCGATTTTGTAGAATCTGACTGTCAACAATTTGTCGACTCTGTGGAACAAACATTTCATTCCACATAATACCGATTCCAGAATCGGTATTCTCACTAATTTTCAACTTCTCTAAATTATGCTTATTGAAGTCAATTTGCAGTGCAGGTTTGAAGCGGTTAGTAGCATAATCTAATAGACCGGCAGATTCTATAATAACATTTTTTAGTACACTCTCTTCAGCTGCCATGCCTAATCTTAATCCTGACCATGATGGGTGATAGCATCTCAAGCCAACTTTAGTAAAGCAAGAATTTTCAAAATCTCTTTCAGATTTGCATTTAGTAATATCAGTATCTTGAAGAGTGCATTGCAAATTTGAAACAACTATTGGGAATCTTGATCCATGCTCAAATTCAGATTGTTCAAGATGCCAATCTTTTGGATGGAGCACCAGTCCCATTTGGTTGCAGGCAATAGAGGCATCAACAATGTCCCAACCATAATCACACACACTTCCCCAATTTCCATCAATATACACTTCCAGCAAACCTTCTGTTGGACCCGACAGGCGAATATTGTTTTCTTCAGTTATTCTATGAGAAGTATCACTATTAAGTGTGTATGTTATAGGACTATAATTTGAATTGCTCTCACTCAAAAGAACTCCTTGAACCATCATACCAATGGACTGGTCAAATTTTAGAATAGAACCAGGCTCAATCTGTAATCTGCCATTTCCTGGTCGGACAAAAATATCCCGTTTCACAAAATATGTATTTCTTGGCAAGAAGATTGAACCAGGTACTTCACCACCTATTTCTGACCCAGTTTGAAATTGGAGAATTTTGTCTCTTTCATGGTTATCTGATATAGCAGTGACCGAGTCCAGATCCGAACCCACTGTTAAGAAAGGCAGAAACTCAATTCTTGCCAAGTTGTAACGATCTTTGCGGTCAAATATCCTCTCATAAACTCGGCGTACATTACTTGTTGAGTAACCCCAATAATTGTAGGAAGCATTTAAAACTAGATGATGTTTTTCAACATGAGATCCAAGTTCATATGTTGAATCTTGATTGTCAAAGCGATTTCTAATGATTTTTGTATTTTCAGATGACACTACAACAACAGCAGCTACCCGAGACCGTGGATTTAAGGCGGAAAAGGGTTCTTTTACAAAATTTCCTTCCAGCTCATTTTTATAGAAAGACATTTCTTGGACAGATGTTCCTTGGCACACACCGATGTTAGCAACAAACTTTCCTTTGTTTAATGTAAAATAATTATGCTGGATCTCAGCTTTAGCTGGTATGTTTGTGTATTCATCGTCATCAAGACCATTTATAAAGATAACTCCTCTTTCATGACCACTGAATTCATTGTGCTCAACAAGTAGATGTGAATGCAATAAGGGGGATACTTTTAATGCAAAAAAGTCACTTTGTAGAAACTGATTATGGGTGACTAAAATGGTGCTCTGAGCAGCATCCCTATTTGTAGACCAACAAGAATCCACCGAAATTCCACTATCTTTATTATTTCTGAAGGCATTTAGACTGATGTTCCAAAATGAATTAGACAAACACTGATTCCCTATGAGGATTCCATAAAGAGAATTATTCACAACTTCTGAAGCTGTTATGTGGATCGTGTGGTTTAGAGCAATGTAATTGGATGTTTCATTAAACCAGAAGCTAACACCTCTTCCTTCATTGCTTGATATGGAAGACTGGTTAATATGTACGAATCCACCTGAATAGGTTACATTGATTCCATCTCCATTGTTATGACTGATTGTGCTGTTGTTGATTACAACATCCCCACATCCAGCAGACACATCAAGTCCTGCCACATGACCATTTCTTGCCACAATTGAACGATTGACTAATACTCCAGAACGCTGCCCCTCAATAAAGATTCCTTTACCATGATTTGATAAAATACTGCAGTCAGTAACATTAAGATCATATGCTCTTCCTGTTAAAATAAAATGGCCAGAATTAGAAAATTAGCAAAGAATAAAAAAGAAACAGAGAATTTTATATGTATATTATGCTGCAATCTGATACATTATGTAAACCATAATGTATAAGATTGCATTCAGAATATGCCATATATTTCAGCATATAACACACACTTTCAACTTCGAAAAATTACTTCATTTTTTCGTGTGAGTGTTATGCACCGAATATAAAATGCATAATATAAAATAAATTGCTTGACCTATCCTAAATTTACTGATTCATGTTATAGACAGGAATTAGTAATTTTTTAATTTCACACAGATCAACAGTATTGGAATGTATGAAAAAAAGTTGTTTTATACAAGATTATCAAAAAAAACAACCACCCTTTTATCACTTCATTACTCCACACTAATACTTATTTATTTATTTTACTTATTTTCAAAGGCTTCATATGTGTTTATGTATAGCTACAGATTTAGTTGGGCACAAAAATATTTTTGATAATTTCAAAGACAAATGGATTTTTTTTTTTTTTTTTTTTTTTTTTTTTAAGGTGAGGGGGTACAACACATGCATGGTTGTTTATATCATCATTTCTCAACCTGGTAGTCACAAACCCTCAGTAGGTTATGTTATAATCAGTGTTTAATTTTACCAAGTAATAACAGCTCCATTAAAAAGTACTATTTCTTTGAAATAACTAATTACTAATTATTAATGCTATGGTTATTGTTGGTTTTGTTTTTCACTTAAGATAGCAATAAGGCTTTTTATACTAGAGTATATTTTGTTTTTTAAGGGAGTTGTAACACTAAAAAGGTTGAGAAACAATGCTTTAAATAACGGGTGACCAATTGTGGCGCATGCATAAACTTGGCACAGTGGCACATCTCAACCTTATGCCTACTTATTGTTTTGCGACAGACCCGAGACTTTCAAAATAATTTTGAGCCCAGGAATATTTTATTTCTTACAATTTATTATGCTGCTACGTCAGAAGGAAGCAATTGTATATTCCAAAATATGCTGTCACCAAAAATAGAACAATCCCTGATCACCTACTAAATATCTGAAAAATTAATTCTAGACTTCTCTTCCTCAGAACAATTTCAACTACCCAAGTGGTGAAGTGGCTACAGAACCATTCTATCACTCCTTGGGTCTGGGTTGGCTTTCTGGCTAGGGCATTAGCTTGTGTTTCCTTTAATAGGAGGTAACATTGGCCACCCACTGGGTGCCCCCATAATAAAAGACCAATAATTTGGGCCTTAGGAGTGGTGAATGCTTGAGCAACAAGTGTCCGTGCCATAGGAGTGTGTGTGTGTGGGGGGGGGAACAGTAATTTTAATTTTATGTTTACACCAGGGTGCAAATTGAACATTTTCTCCAAGGGGGGGGGGGACATTTGAAAAGAAAGAAAAAGGTGCTCCACTCACATAATATATCAGGTAGTACATGACAAATGCAGTCGCCAACATGTCTGGAAAGTGACTTGAAATCAAACAAAAGTCGACCCCAATTTTCTATGCACATATTCCTGCCTATGTTGACTCTATGTCTAAACTCAAATTCGGCTCACGGCAGAGCAGTGCTTGTTCTTTCATTTTGTAGTCTTCCTTTGATACATGACTACAGTTCCAGAATGAGAAGTGGCATCAGGCATGTAAACATGGGCGCTGGCAGAATATTTCCCAGGGGGGGGGGGGCAAAGACTACTTCAAAATATGGTTACCATGTTGGAAAGAGCAAAAAAATCAAGGGAAAAAAAACACTGCATACAAATATCCAGGGGGGGCATTGCCCCCCCTTGCCCTGCCGGCGACCATGCATGTATAGATCTATTTCAAAAGGATGTTCGTAATTTGCCCCTTTGTCTAGTAAGCAAAAGAATAATTTTTATTCTCATTACTTAAAATCGTTGGGTACTGTTGAAATTGTTGAGATTAACATTTCTCCAGTAGGGCATAAATAATATCCCTGGCAGGGATCAATTAATATTTCTCTAGCCAGGGATATTACATTCTTCAGCCAAAGATAATCCCCAGCATCCCCCCTGACAATTAGCACCGTGGTTTACACATTATTACTTTTCCTCCCCTATATTAAAACCTCCCCATATTCATATTTCCAACTTCAAAAGTGAATATAAAAAAGTGCTTGAGTTGTATTGTGCATCTGAACCTCTCTATGAAAAAATTGGTGCATGATACGCAAAAGGTTGGCTACCACTAATTTAAATGATATACAATACAAATGCTGAAATTTATTTGGTATTTTATACAAGCAGCAGTTTATCAGTATGAAATAACCACTCTTTAAAATAAGTTTTGAGTACTTCATTAAATCTCTAATAAATATTTAAACAAAACTAAATTTTTAATATAATTTCACTACATTTCTTACCTTGATTTGCAAGTATCTCTACAACAAATGCAACATCATGCCTGTTGACAGTTCTATACTTTAAGTGGATCTTTGATTTTGAACTTGTTATGCTCTGAGGGTAAGTATTGTTGAGAATCGGTACAGATGCAAGAAGTCGTATTCCATCAAACACATCAATACGAGATGCATGCTTGGGATCAGTTATGTCACTTGAAAAACCCATGAAATTCACAGTTAGGACTTGTCCAGTTCTGCTGGCAACTTCAAAAATCTAAAAGTGATTTATAATATGTTTAGTCTTGACAAGACACAGTGCAGTAAAATATTAAAATTATGCAACTTATCCACTATCATATAAAAATTATGAAGCATAAAAAAGGTGAATAACAATAATTACCTGTTCACATGACTTAGAAAACTGGTATCTGTCTTGTACATGGCTACGTCTAACTGGATAATTTTGCTCTTCTCCAAAGCTGGCACTCTTACAGAATGAAGGAGCTGTACCAAAATTTTCATGGTGAACAACATGAATTCCATTTCCACCATTGCTTTCTATGGCGACACCACTAAAAGTTATTTGACTCACACTGCTATTTATAAATATTCCATGTCCTTAAAAAAAAAAAATAATAAATAAAATAAATAAAAATGATTAAACAAGAATGTAAAGAATTAGTAATACAAAATGAAAAATATGGTGAATCCTTTTTTTACATTTATATTAAAAGCTTATTTTTAAAAACTAATAAAGAGTTTTAGATTTAATAAGAGGTGTTTTTTTTTAATATGGTTCTTATATTAAAAAAAAAATTATAGGAAATTAAAAAATGTAAATAAAATGGACTTTTTTTCTCTTTTTACATAAGGCATATTTTAACTGATTTGATTTGATTTGAGAGGTTGGTTGACTGAGACTCTTAGCCAGAAGGCTGTCGTCTCGTTTATTCCGAAGCATATTTTAACAAAAACATGTAGATCGTTTGTTTGTCTACAGCATCTCGCTTACGATCGTTAAAAGAAATGAAACCATCATAAAAGTGATTAATATACTTTATACATGGGCGCCGGCAGAATATTTCCTCGGGGGGGGGGGGAGCAAAGGCTACTTCAACGTATGGTTACCATGTTGGAAAGAGCAAAAAAGCAAGGGAAAACACTGCATACAAAAATCCCAAAATCACTGCATACAAAATACCAAAATACAAAAACTACTGCAAAAAAAAATACCACTGCATACAAAAAAATACACCCTTGCCCTATGCTGCCGGCGCCCATAACTTTATACAAAAAATGACCATATCTCATGTTTCTAAAAATGATATTTGATTATTTCAAACTTTAGGATCAAAATTTTTAGACTGTTTTTGAATTAAAGGGGGAAAATATTCAGGTACTAGTTGTGACATATCTGAATGTATACTTCTAACCAAGAACTTAATCGTATTCGATTCGTTCATTTAATCATGTATAATTTTATGTAACCCATGAGTGGCAACAGTTGGTGAAGCTGGCAGATCTCCATTAAGATGTGACTGAGCTAGGTTGCTGTTGTTTGTTAACTTATTGTGTAATTTATTTGTATGTAACTAATAAACCATATGGAATTTCAAAAGTAGTGTTGTTTTAAATCAACAGGAACAAAACACTAGTATAAAAATCAGGCAGTCTAAATTTATCAGTTTCCCAGTAAATTAATGAAAAATAATAATACTTATTTATTCTTTTAAAAATCTTTACATATGATACATGCACAGGAATCTTAATTTCACAAATATATTTACTTGTTTGTTTATTTTTGCGTATGTGCATTCATGCTTAGAAAGATTTCTAGTTATTCGAACTAGTGCTGCCATCTAGTGTTCTATAGGTCAGGCAGAATATACATGGGTCGGGAAATGTGTTGTGTCAATGATGCTGCCATCTAGTGTTCTTGAGATCATCTAGAACATAAACGGGTCGGGAAATATGTTTCAGTTAGTGGTGCTTTCATCTAATGTTCCAGAAATATGTGTCAGTGGCGTGGGTCTATATAAGCCAGTGGCGAAGCAGGGGGAAGGGGCTGTCCGATCTCATGACTAACTAAGCCACATATAGGCAACCCCCGGAGCGCGGGCCGGATGTGGCCCGCCAAGGTTTTTGACAACAATTAAGAATAATATTTTTGAAATAAGACTTCATACAGAACAAAGTGATTCTGAATAAATACATACCAGAAATCCATTTGATAAAAAATACGTGAAAACTCTAAATAGAACAAATTCTTTATATTATGAATTTATTTAAATTAATTCCTGACACATACAGAAAATCTGTTACTGCTTACAGTTCATTTTGGTACACTTATTTTGTTACAATTTTAAGAAAAGAAAAATAAAACTCTCACATCCAAGCCTATTTTCAGAATATTATTTTATTTAAATGTTTTCAAAATTTAAAAAAATGATAATTCTTTCTAAAGCTTAGATTTGTTTACCAGATATATTTGTTTCTGTTTTAAGTTTTCAAAATTACTTTCAAAAGTTTATCATTTTCAAGCCTAAATTTTATTTTCAGACATTTATTTACTTACTTTTTTTAACTTTCAAAAAAAAAATTGTGTGTGTGTGTGTGTGTTAAAACATATGTATGTATGATCAAATGTTACTTAAGAAAAATATTGTGAGCTATGTCGTTGTAAACTAACAACTTTTATACTGTATTGCACTGATGCATTTTACCAGTTGTAATCCAAAATTTGTGCTGTTAAAAAAAAAGGGAAGCCGCAGCCTGCTTGACCCGAGCCTGCGGCTGGGATTCAGCAGGACAGTAGGACACTTCAGGAACTAAAACAGGCCTTAAACCAAATAGGGAGGCCGTTCCTGGAGGTGGTATCCTATGGTGTTCAAGGCTTTTGATCCGGCCCGCGAAACATTTCAAATTTCCATAGACAATCCATATAAACCAAATCAAAATCCCATATAAATCCCACTTACTCGCTAACATCCTAAATTTTGGCCCGCATCTTTCCGAAGGTTGCCCATACCTGAACTAAGCAATAAACCACTGTTCTGATATACCCAAAGAATTTCATACTCCCGAATACAATCGAATTACAGAGTCCGTCTCGGTCTGATCTCCAGCCACACTAGGGCGGGAAGTGTTAGTCATTCTATTATGAGGGAACCTAGTAGGCGGCCAATGTTACTCGCGAAGGGACGACGGAACAACCATTAGGCCAAGCCGGAAGTGGAACCGGACTCATAGATATAGCGTGTGGTTGCTGGCCACCATACAACTCTGGGCCCAATTCTCCCTCAGATTTAGAAGCTAGCTGGCGGTTAGCTTACAAGTTTTCTTGCCCAGTCGTTTGTCAGCGACTGCTCTAGCAACTTTCTGAACCGGTTCCAACTTCGTTTAGCCAATTACAAGAACTGCACCATGTTGACTTTAGCATTAGAGACACTCAAAACCAATAAGTTCCTTGTGATTTGGATACTTTTGGCATCGAGTTGGCTAAAGAGAACAGATAAATCAACATATGATACAGCTCACAATTTCAGCTATAGTGTAATAAGCAAGAAGCAATTACCGTAAATGTACTAAAACAGAATAATGTTGCGAAATAATAACTTAATTTGCTCTCGTATTGAATGCGCCGCCGTGAAACTAGTTAATAGCGAAGTCATCAGGTAAATGGTAAACCTGTGGAAGTAACCCTGTAGCCTTGGCGACAAACTTGGCGATTTGGCAACCTTGGCGACAAATGGTGGCTTCTAGAAAATTCATGTCTCGAGACCATATTTCAATTTGATAAGATTGTTCCAGAAATTTCTCGGCAATTCTGGTGACGTCATCATCTCTATAAAAGCGCTAGGATCTCTCTCCGGCGAGTTCAGTTGAGTGATAGACATTGAAGCGCACGGTTGATTCTGTGAAAAGAATAACGTTATTGTTGTGCTTATTTATGAATTTTGTTAGCGCATTTTAAAGTTTCTTGTATTATTTTGAGCTATTGAGCTGCGAGCCGTGAATAAAGTGTTATTTTTTTTTGTTTACTGTGCTGATTGGACTGTTTCAAAATACACCCACTTGGCGATTTTCGTAACATTGGTGTCAGGAGTGGGGTCTGGATCTGTTTGAATGCCATTAACCAGAGCAGCAGCCATGGAAGATAAAATGGAAAAACTGTTTGCTATGATTCTAGATATACGTTCCGGTCAAGACAGTCTGAAAGAAGATATGTCAAAGATGTCTTTGGGACAAGAGAGTCTGAAAGAAAATATGTCAAATATGTCTTTGGGAATAGAGAGTCTGCAAGAGAAAATGCGTTCAGTACAAGAAGAAATGAAGACTCAAATACAATCTGTGCATGAAAGAGTCGAGGGAGTACGAAGCGAAGTGCACGGACAGATCAGCGACGTACAAGAAAAAATCGAGGTAGTACGAAGCAATGTGCAAGGACAGATCAGCGACGTACAAGAAAAAATCGAGGGAGTACGAAGCAATGTGCAAGAACAAATCAGCGATTTTGAAAAGAGACTTTCTGATCTTGAGAGGAAGCCAAGCAATATTTTGGCAAGTGGAGAAATTATTAATTCTAGACCGACTGTAAAGCATTTAACATTTGACGGCCAAACATCTTGGACTGTTTTTAAGACTCAGTTTGACGTCGTGAGCTCTACAAACGGATGGACGGATAGCTTCAAGGCCAGTCAACTTGTGGCCTCTCTACAAGGATCAGCTGCGGAGATTCTCCTTGGAATACCGAATGACAAGTTGAACGACCTACCGACCGTCGAAAAGGCTCTCGAATCTCGATTTGGAAATAGCCATCTTACCCAGTTTTATAAGACTGAATTGAAAGCAAGGCGACAAAGGCCTGGAGAAAGTCTACAGGTATTAGCCGCCGATGTTGAGCGATTAATGAGCCTAGCTTACGCGGAATGTCCCCTAGATGTTCGAGAAAGTTTAGCAGCCCAGTACTTCGTCGACGCTATCAGGGACGAAGATACATAACATTCAACGAGACTGGTAGACCCGAAAGATTTGAAGGCAGCTCTGGCGTATAGCATGAAATATGAAGCTGCGAGAACCGTTTCGAAAACACCCAGGTATGTAAGGTCTGTGGATATAGAGGGAAACGCCGCCAAGGAAAAGGATGATAAACTGGATTCTGTACTCAAGGCACTCCAGGAATTATCGGATAGTCTCGCTGTTGGGAAAAGGGGCTCTCCCCGAAGGAATCCGAACTTGACCTGTTGGAGATGTCACAAAAGGGGACACGTGCAAAGAGAATGCGACGTGACTTCTCCCAAACAGGAAAACTAGGTCTTGGGCGTCTTGCGGGGCGGAGGCTGCCTTTTCTGAATAAAGCCCCTGAAGAGAAATTGGAAGTTTCCGCACTTAGCGGAGGAGAAACTGGACTTTATGTTGAAGGAACTATTTGTGGCATCCCTTGTTTGATGCTAGTGGATACGGGTGCGAATGTCACTCTTTTAAAATCGGACTTCGCCATGAAACTGAAGGAACAATTGCTCTACACGTCTCCAAACGTCTCTATTAAGACAGCTACCGGTGAAAAGACAGAGATACAAGGAAAACTGGATGTATCCATTGAATGTGGATCCAAGAAATTCCGGCACAGGGTCTACGTGGCTAACATCACTGACCCTTGTATCCTTGGACTGGATTTCCTTCAAAAATTTAACTTTACCGTAGACTTAGAGAAGAACGAGATACGGACAGGAGGGGAGGAAATTCCCTTGTTTTCAGGAAGCGAGCAGTGTTCGAAATCATATTCTATATTCGCGAAAGAGAAGACGACTATACCAGCGAGATCTGAATTTCTTATCCAAGGGGTTCCTGAAGTCTCTGGACATTGCCGGTATGTCGTAACGAACTTTCCTAGACAGTTCTCCTTAAAAGGGGTCTTGGTGGCAGCCGCACTCGTGGATTTAAGAGGGGAAGCTATACCTATTCGAGTGTTGAATTTGGACGATAAACCCAAGACTGTAGAAAAAGGGGCCGTTATTGCGACGTGTGAACCAGTGGTGGATATCGTCGCCCGTCCTCAAGGATATTCTAATAGTCATCATTTTCAACTAATGCTGGAGAATCTTGAAGGACTTAGTAAGGAGCAGCGAATAGCAGTGCAAAAATTACTCCAGGAATTCCAAAACTTATTCTCTACCGGTGACGCTGATGTGGGCCACTGTAATGTGACACAACATAAAATTAATACAGGTGATCATCCACCAATCAAGCAGTATCCAAGGCGTTTGCCTCTTGCAAAGAAAGAGGAAGCTGAACGCCTGATTAAAGAAATGGTGGACGGTGGCATAATAGAGGAATCGTCGGGGCCTTGGGCCTCACCTATCGTTCTTGTTAAAAAGAAGGACGGATCGACACGTTTCTGTGTCGACTATCGGAAACTGAACGATATTACGAGGAAAGACTGCTATCCCCTCCCGCGAATAGATGACACTTTAGATGCTTTGAATGGAAGCCAGTGGTTCTCTACGTTGGACTTAAAGAGCGGGTATTGGCAAGTCGAAATCCGACCTGAAGATAAAGAAAAGACAGCTTTTACCACCGGACAAGGACTCTGGCACTTTAAGGTAATGCCTTTCGGTCTTTGCAATGCCCCCGCTACTTTTGAAAGACTAATGGAAACTGTATTACGTGGACTTTCGTCTGAGGCCTGCTTAGTATATTTAGATGACACAGGGGCGTAGCCACGGGGGGGTTAGGGGGGTCATAACCCCCCATGAGGGATTTTTTGCCATGCAAAATGTATAATTTTCACTACATTATCACACACACCTAGACATATATATGAGTTGTAGTAGTCATAACCCCCCCCCCCATGAAAAATTTCTGGCTGCGCCCCTGATGACATTATTATAGTGGGAAAAACGTTTGAAGAACATTTAAATAATATTCGTAAAGTGTTTCTTAGATTACAAAATGCTAACCTTAAACTAAACCCGAAGAAATGCAAATTTTTACGTAAGGAAGTTACTTATCTTGGTCACGTTATTTCTGCAGACGGAGTTAAGACTAAGACTGATCCATAAAAAGTTAATGCGGTTGTCGATTGGCCTCGTCCGGAAACGGTACATGAACTGCGAAGTTTTCTCAGACTGTGCACCTATTATCGCCGTTTTGTAAGAAATTTCTCAACAATAGCAAGACCTTTAGATAAATTGACTGAAGCCCAAGCAAGTTTTAATTGGAAAGAGGAATGCGAGAAATCGTTCATTAGTTTAAAGCAGGCGTTAACGACGTCTCCTATTTTGACATATCCCCGGACTTACAAAGAATTTATCATGGATACAGATGCCAGTAATGAAGGGATAGGAGCCGTGCTTTCGCAGAGAACAGAAAATGGTGAGAGTGTCATAGCTTACTTCAGCAAGAGCTTAGGTAAGCCGGAGAGGAATTATTGTGTCACTCGTAAGGAAATACTTTCTATTGTTAAATCTATTGAGCATTTCCATCACTACCTCTATGGACGGAAATTTCTTCTCCGGGCTGATCATGCTTCCTTGAGATGGCTTTTGAATTTTAAAGAACCTGAGGGTCAGATAGCTCGCTGGATCCAAAGGCTGCAGGAGTATGAGTTCGAAATCGAACATCGCAAAGGAACTTCGCACGGAAATGCAGACGCTCTCTCCAGACGACCTTGTAAAGAGGACTGTAAACGCTGCGTGAACGCCGAGAAGAAGTACGGGACGGAGACGGGTACTTTCGTGAAGGTTTTGACTGCAACGACTGTGGATCGGTGGGCTTCGAGTGAAGTACAGAGAGCACAGTTAGAAGATTCCAATATCAGGCCAATTTTGGAGAAGAAACTAAATTCCGCAGATCGACCGTCTTGGCAAGAGATCGCGCCAGAGAGTCCCGCCACAAAGCGATACTGGGCTCTTTGGGATTCTTTACATTTTAAGGAAGGTGTTTTATATCGGAAATGGGAGAGCAATGACGGAAGATCAAGCCGATGGCAATTAATTCTCCCACGTAGTAGAATTCCAGAGGTTCTGCGGGAGATTCATGATAGCGCAAGTGGAGGGCATTTTGGAGTGATGAAGACGTTAAATAAAACCAGGGAGCGATTTTATTGGGATCGACTTCGAGCCGATGTTGAAAACTGGTGTAGAGAATGCCACGATTGCGGTGCCCGGAAAGGACCTAAAATAAAAACCAAGGGTCGTTTGCAGCGCTATAACGTTGGCGCGCCTTTCGAAAGAGTGGCTTTAGATATCCTAGGACCTCTGCCTACAACATCGAAGGGCAATCGATATGTCTTAGTCCTGATGGATTATTTTACCAAATGGCCAGAAGCAATTGCCATCCCGAATCAGGAAGCTTCAACTGTAGCTGAAGAGCTCGTTCGAAACTGGATCTCTTATTACGGAGTGCCTATGATGTTACATTCGGATCAAGGTACAAATTTTAATTCAGCACTATTTTCGGAACTCTGCGAATATTTGGGAATCGCCAAGACTCGAACAACACCGTTACATCCCGAGTCCGATGGCATGGTCGAGAGGCACAATCGAACAATTTTGAATCATCTTTCGATATTTGTTTCGAAGAATCAAACCGACTGGGATACATATTTGCCACTGTTCCTCCTGGCTTACAGAAGTGCGGTTCATGAGACGATCGGATATTCTCCATCGGAGATGTTGTTCGGCCGTCCTCTTCGATTACCCAGTGATATTGTTTTTGGACGGCCATGTGATACGCCCTCCTCACGGAATGATTACATGAGTAATTTAGAAGCACGATTAGAAAGAGTTCATTCGTTTGCCAGAGAGCGAATAAATTTGGTGAGTGACCGAATGAAGACTCGTTACGACGCCAAAGCAACGAATCATCAATTTAAGGAGGGTGATCAAGTTTGGCTGTATAACCCGAAACAAAGGAGAGGTCCGAGTCCTAAGTTGCAACAGAACTGGGAAGGACCTTATACAGTTGTCAAGAAATTGAACGATGTTATCTACAGAGTCCAGAAGTCGCCCAATTCAAAACCGAAAGTCATGCACATTAATCATTTAGCTCCATATGGTGCTACTGACCATGATGTTGTGTGATTAGACTGCCGGGTCGTCAGTTTTTAAAGAGGGGAGCAGTGTTGCGAAATAATAACTTAATTTGCTCTCGTATTGAATGCGCCGCCGTGAAACTAGTTAATAGCGAAGTCATCAGGTAAATGGTAAACCTGTGGAAGTAACCCTGTAGCCTTGGCGACAAACTTGGCGATCGTCATGGCGACTTGGCGACGGATTTGGCGACCTTGGCGACAAATGGTGGCTTCTAGAAAATTCATGTCTCGAGACCATATTTCAATTTGATAAGATTGTTCCAGAAATTTCTCGGCAATTCTGGTGACGTCATCATCTCTATAAAAGCGCTAGGATCTCTCTCCGGGGAGTTCAGTTGAGTGATAGACTTTGAAGCGTACGGTTGATTCTGTGAAAAAGAATAACGTTATTGTTGTGCTTATTTATGAATTTTGTTAGCACATTTTAAAGTTTCTTGTATTATTTTGAGCTATTGAGCTGCGAGCCGTGAATAAAGTGTTATTTTTTTGTTTACTGTGCTGATTGGACTGTTTCAAAATACACCCACTTGGCGATTTTCGTAAAAATAATGAGGCACCCATGTACGAAGGCGGGGTAGAGTTAAATTAGCTTTCCAACCGATTCGGGGAGAATGGAGTCCCTAGGGCGACTAGTAAGAAATGCCATTCAATAAAATAGAACTCACCCCTGTTGTTCGAAATGCGGCTGTCCGTGAAAGTGAAGGCATCGGTGGGGTAGAAAACGTGGACAGCATCGAAAGCCGAGTACTTGATCTCCGAATTCCTCAGTTCCGGGGGCAGTCCGTACACTTCGAGTGCCGGGGCGGCGTTTCCGTAGGCGTCTCTCCCGGCGTACAGTATACTGACGTGCTCCAGGGAGGACGCGGACACCACGCGGTTGACCTTGTTCTCGATGGGCTTCCTCTCGAGGCTCTTGGCATGGTTGAACTTGATCCCCCTCCAGTTGGAAGAGCTCTGCATGTTCAGGCGCCTGTCGCAGCGGATCCCGATGTCGTAGTGGAAGTCTGGAAGAGAGAGAGAAAGCGCACGTTAAGAAAAGTGAAAAATTGGAGTGTTCTTTAACCCTTTGAAACGCAAGCATTTTCGCATTAATGTAGAGGACCAACCGGATGATCTGTCCAGCGCTGAAAAAGTACAGTCGTTGCCATCGATCCATTTAACTACCGACACCATGGCGGTCGATCGAATAGCCCATCTGGCGTCACAGAGCTAAAGAGGTTTTCTGACACAGCTGGCTGTGTCGGATTAACTCTGTGGCGCCAGATAGGCGATACGATCGACTGTCATGCAGTTGGTAGTTAAATGGATCGATGATAACGGCTGCACTTTTTCAGGGCTGGGACCATTAAGCCGCATTTTTTTTTCTCTCGACTGGCAGTGAAAGCACTGAAATAAGGTAGTTTCACGGAGCAACCACCGAGCGTCAAAGGGTTAAAAGGACAAACATTGAACTCGGTGGCACAGCAGCCCACGTAAGGGCCAAGGCCTGCGATGCCCATCCACGCTTTCTGGACCGAAGGCCTTGGAATTCAGAAGCAAGTCCCTCGATAAGATGGTTGAATGCCGCGGTTTCCAAAGCAAGCTTGGTCACCATTTTATGGACCCACTTAAAGGGTGGAAGGCTGAGTCAACTTTGCCCAACCCCAGGATTGAATACAGGGCCTGTGTCATGGAAGCACAATGCGCTATTATTACGTCACTGGGCTTTGTTTAATAATGTGATAATAGAAAAAAAAAAAGCATCAAAATAATATACTTTATACAGAACAGGGGCGTATCGCTGCCATGGTGCCAGGGCAGCCAAGAAATATTGGATTTTTTTATGTCATTAAATCAAGCAATTTTGTAAGAAATTCTACCTTTTTCATGCTTTACCTCCCCCCCCCCCCGAATTTTTCTTTCTCTCTACGTCCATGGTATAGAATGTTGTAGGAAACGAACATTCGTGCAGAGCGCATCGATTACACAACATTCTGTGCATGTAAAATAAATAAAAACTTTATGAAAAAAAAAAAAAACACAAAGGTTACTTCAAGGCGTAACGATCGTTTCGACCGAAAATTCGTTCGGTCTTCTTCAGACAAACCCTTCCGTCAAACAGAGCAGAGGGAACTGAAAAAGATAAACCTCATTTCGACCGAAAATCTGCTCTGTTTGACGGAAGGGTTTGTCTGAAGAAGACTGAATGAATTTTCGGTCGAAACGATCGTTACGCCTTGAAGTAATGTGTTTTTTTTTTTGTGTTTTTTTTTTTTTTTTACAAAGTTTTATTTATTTTATCTTATAACACCAGGTTTTTGAGTGTTTATTTTCATTCTGTGCATGTACTTGCTGCTTAACATATAGTTAATCTGTTAACTCCTATCATCAGCGTGGATTCCCCTTCTTGTGCCCATCATTACTTCCCGACATGAGCGGCTACGCTCACGCGCAAATGCTCTGCTACAGCGGGGGTGTTCAAAGGCTCAACTGAGGAAGCAATGGTGAACACAGAAGGGGAGAATTGCTGGTGTCGCACCTTTGAAACTATGGGAGCGACAGGATTACTCCAGATATCCAAGTTCCTATTTCCCCGACTTTTACCGGACTTCCATGCAACTTTGTCTTGAAATTTTATTTGTCATTTTGTTGACATTTTATTCCTATTATAGATGTGTTGCCACTTTTTTTGCGTTATACAGTTTTCATTTATGGCAATCTATTTGAGAAATACCCTCGAATGTTATTTGTAATCTTAAAAACTACAGTAAATTAAATATTTCAGCATATACCTAAATTAGTTACCGGATGTGAAGAAGATGCAGTATTTTTATCTCTTTGGGTTGTTTAATGAGTAAAATTTCAGTTACAAAGTGATAGAATGTAGCACTATATTCTATAATTACTGCATCCATTTCTCATTCCAAATAATCAAAGTAAAGGTATTATAGTTTTTCCATTTTAGCATAACTCAACCCTATTAGAAATGACGCTGTCTGTTCAATTGAAAAGCATTTGGAATGCAGGAACAAAAAATTGGTATTAGAACAGACACTAGTTCTTAGCATTGAAATATGTCAAAAACCATCAAAAAAGGAGAGAAAATATAGGAAAAGCCGGTAAAACTTCAGTATTCAAGGCTTAAAGCTGGCTTTTCTAGGTTTTTAAAGAAAATTTTAATTTTCACTGAGTCTTCACTGAGGACTAATGTTTAATTTCCCAAATTTTCCGGGTTTCCCTGAGAGCGTGTGAACCTCACCCTTGCATGTTTTATTTACTTATCTTTGTCTTGCCAACACATATTCCATTATTTTAAATTATTATGAGAAATTTCTTGCTTTTATTTATCTTTTAAGTTCGGTTAAATAGAGCAATTCCGGTACCTGTGTTTTGCGACTTTAAAAATGTATTTTGCAAGTCAGGAGTATTTAACACGTTCGCTGCCGATCACGAGATAACTCGTGATAGTCACGAGTGTAAGCTAAATTTTCCATATCAGTTTTTTTGAATAACTAATTAATTTTTCGAAAAACACGCAGTTTGAAAGAAATATATGAAATTTTTATTATTCACGACATGAATCATTTATTATTTAAAAAAATTATCAGTGAAATTGACGTGAGAAATCAATTTCCGTATAACAGAGATTCGAACAATCGAATTTCAGCATTTTCATACCATTTCACGAACTATAAATTCATGGAAATACAAGGTGTCTTGCTGTTTGTTAATCTGAAATTGCAGTAGCTATGGAAACGAAAACAGACTTTCGAAAATTCTTTAAAGAGCAACATTAAAAAAAAAAAAAAAAAGACAAACCAATAAATTTACGTGAATAGACAGTAAATCACAATAACACAAAGCGATAAAATAAGTAAATAAATAAATAAATACTACTACAGCGGAACATATTGTGAATGCATTTCCACCCGCAACTCCCTTTCAAAAGATGCTTGATTACAATAGTCGCGAAACAGAGAGAAAAACCTTGCACCAAATCATCAGTGG
Source organism: Cheiracanthium punctorium (assembly GCA_038373885.1). Lineage (NCBI taxonomy): Eukaryota > Metazoa > Arthropoda > Arachnida > Araneae > Cheiracanthiidae > Cheiracanthium > Cheiracanthium punctorium. The sequence continues at coordinate 112,031 of JAWZYV010004456.1, forward strand.
TCATTGAAAAAAAAAAGAAGAAAAAGAAAAAGGTCAGGGCCGATGGCCTAGCTTCCTGGATTAGAGAAACGAGACATTTGCTGGTGGGAGTCATCACAGGTAAGCTTGGGCAATTAAGCGCAAAAAATGATGGGGGAAGAGAGAGACAGGAAAAATAATAATGTGAGAGGACTCAGTACTTTATGCGAGAATATGCGGCAGCCAGAAATGGTCAGTGACCCCTACCTACATTAAGTCCTAAAATATTTTTGAAATGAGGCAGGCTGCTAGATTAGAATCATTAAAAGCGACTTACCCCCATACACACACACGGTTTTTCTAATTTTTAAAAGGAGCTCTTTCGTGTCAAGGACCTTTTTTTCATTAAAATTTTGAACACTGACCTACAAAACAGACGTATTTTGGAACGGATTGAGAATTTTTGTATGCTCATATTCTATTTACGTAAACCACCTTACCACAATAAAGTGAGATCGAGAAATATAAAGAAAGTGACAGAGGCTATGACTGTCACTATGATTATGATGGGGGAGGGGAGGGGGTTTCATGTTTTATGTTTCAATGTGTTAAGCTGTTGTTGTTGTTGTGCTGTTGTTTTTTGAAATTGCAGTCTTTTTAAAAAAAATATTTTGTCACAAAATAGTACATTGTCTTGTGCCTCCAGATAGTGAAACTCTGAAATGAATCGCTGAAAAATCCGCTTGCGGAAAGATAAGAGAGTTTACTGTGTGCTATGACAGGCAAATAAACGATGCAATGGACGAGAAATGCAGCATATGTTGCTACCACCCATAGCACCTTTCTACACCATGGCCACAAATCAGTACATTGCTTCAGGAACCATGCGTATTTCTAGAAATTCATTCTGCTTTCATCAAATGAATGTAGTTAAAACTGAAAAGGAATACGAAATGAGGCCTGCATCTGAAAGTGAGACACGTCTGAAACAATAAAAAGGAACGAATAAAAAATATAAAAATTCAACACCTGCAGGTGGCAGCATGATCGTTACTTCCTATGTAATAGGGGTCAAAACTCCGCAGCTGAAGACAAATGTACTGTCACAGAAAGGGTTTTTGACAGCGTGGGAGAAGATAGTGAGAATAGCATGAAAACACGTTCGGCTTCAGTTGTAATTGTTAAATTACAACTGAAGGGTGGGCAAATGCCCACCTTTCAGTTGCCCCACCCTGCACTCAAATGGCCACCCTGCAGGGTGGGCAAATGCCCACCCTTGTTTGAGGCAAGCACGCAAAATTATAAATAAGTATACAAAATTTGAAATCTGATCTTATTTGTTTGGTTGATGTTAAGCAAACCTGTAATTTTACTTAAATTTAATCACAGTCTACAAAAATACTATAATGCGTGTGTATGTGCGCATGTGTCTTGTTCTGACATTTTGCCCACCCCCCAAAAAAATCCTAGCGACGCCCATGCAATCATCATCTAATTCATTTCAAAAATATGCTGCCTTAACATTGAATTAATAATACAAGAGAGGGTGTTTCTCGAAAACTGTGCATCAAACTACCGTTTCCAACATTCAGAGGACAAAAGTTGGCTGTTATCCAAGCAAGATAACAAGGGTAGAGTGTTTTGGTAAAGTTTTCATATAGTCCAATTTCCAATGGGAGGGGGGGGGGGAAGCAATGCATTCGAAGAAAATCGGCAAAATTCAGGAAAGCCAACCCAACATAATTCCAAGTTATCTACCAGTATAAATACAATACTAAAGCCGATGTGCCACCGAATAATAATTAAGGGAACGGCCTTTCATTAACACTTTCAACTGACACTGAGGTATCTTTTGCCTGATGTTTAGAATACTGAGTTACAGAAAACCAGTGTATAGGTTCGATGGGCCTGGAACCTGTAGAGAAATCTTCATTTAAAATGGCATCGGTTGCATATCTTTAGGCTATCAATCAGTTACTAGAGAGGTCACTTGGTGCAATACTAGTTTCAGCATTTTGACAATGCGTAAAATTTCACACAGCAGCGCAACGGAAACCAACTAACTCAAAAAGATGAAAAATAAGAAAGAATTGCAAAAAAAGCATTATTACGCGATAGAAGTCCGGTCATTGATTTCTCAATCAACAGAAACAAATTTCCCTTTTACCACACTCACCTTCGTTAATGCAAATATATGATAGAAAAAGGAGTTAGTGACGTTGTGTCATTCCACACATTGTTTAGGGCCGATTCAGTCCTGAAGCTATTTAGGCGTGGTTCGCGTACGCACGCAAGGTAAGGTAAGGAAATGTATGGTGTCAGTTTATTTACTGTTTCTTTTACAGCGGATATTACCCAACGAAACAACCTTTGCTCACTGCTGGGACCCCTATTGCAGTGGCGTCGCGAGTGCAGTGCGGGGGGGGGGGGTGCGGACCGCACCGGGTTACACCAAAAAAAAAAAAAAAAAACTGATTTTAAAATTTTCAATTAATTTGAAAAAAACCCGATCTGACTTGGTGATGAAAAAGACTTTCGAGATTAGAAATAAGAATAAATATAATGAAAGACACATGTTCTGCGCAACTTTAGAAATAAAATATGTTACTTCATCTCAACTTTCTTTTTTTTTTCCAGTTTAAAATTTTGAACATTTTACTCATAAAACAGAATATAGAGGGTGGTTCTCAACGTATGTGCTGCCATTTCATCTGTATCTTGGACAAGGGGCGCGAATGAGGAACTTGAATAAACTGGGGTTGCAGTAAAGATTACACAAGGTCAAGTCAGGGTAGTAATGTACAGCAATGCAGTGGCTGTACATTACTACCCCGTGTGAGCGCCTTGTGCAATACATCATGTAGGTGGTGTGGAAAATTGCATAATACCCTAGCAATGTTTGAAAGAACTTTCTTGCTATTACCAGAATGATATTTTTGCAGAAATGAAACATTATTTGTGTAGTATACAAAGAAGAAATATTATACAACCAATGCTGTTAACGATTTTGCTTATTCTTATGCAGAACTAACTTAGACTGGCCTGTGTGTGTGGAGGGGGGGGGGTGACACCGGATGTGCCCGCACCGGGTGACACCATGTTTAGCGACGCCACTGCATCGTACTTTTCTAAAATGAAATTTTAAAAATTCCTTTTTGAAATAAGAATTTAGATTGTTAAAAAATCTGGAGTGACTCCACTCGACTATCCGAACACTTGATCGTTACCAAGCGTGCGTCTATAGGGCATAATGTATAAAAATTCTATTTTGTAGCCCTGTACAAAAACCGTTAGTCCTACACATACCATAATTATTACAGGTTGTGTGACGGTAACCTATAATGCACATCTTCAATTAGAACTTCTTCGAAATCAAACCATTTAGACACTAGCGCACTTCAAATGACTTGCGTCCATAGGCCGTAATGTTTAAGAACCTAGAGGTATACCATTACATTAAAGTACCGAGACTCCATCGTTAAAACACAGAATATTCTGTTAAATTTTTATTTCATGGACTATAAAACCGTGTTTAACGAAGTGGTATAATTTGAGTTAGGGTAAGAGCGAAAAGTCACGGGTGGTATTTAGGCAATAAGATGCGTTGCAGAAATGTGATTTGATCATCCAAAATTGTCTTCTAGATACACGATGTACTTTTCTGATAAGAAAGTAAGCTCTTATGGCATAAGCAAAACGACGAGTCGTTAGCACATTTCACTCGACAATTAAAATTTAATACGATTGGAAGACATTTCTCTCTTATTTCGATTGGACATAGTCTTTTACAGGGTGTCTCAAAAAAACACTGACCCAAGTTTTTATTTCTTAAATATAAATCATAGGCATATACAATAAATTACATAGTTGCATAAAAGAGGTACAGAATTTTATGGTATACATTAAAATTTCTTGGAGATTAAATCTAAATAAATGCAAAATTTGAATTTTTATACAGCCTGGGGAAAAAAAGTAAAATGTGTCCCATACATTAATTGGGTGATGTACAAAGTTTCAGCCTTTCAGCATGAAAACAAAGATATGTTTACACAGTTGCTGAGAGGATATACAATATCAATAATAGCAGAATTATGTACTTAAGCAATGGTTGTTTTCTTTCTTAATTTGTGTACGACTCCTGAAACGCGGCCGTGATTTTTCCTCTTCGAGAACCACTAAAACATGGTTTAAGTCAGCATACATATATTTTCATATCTCCGAAATTTTCTAGGATAAAATGCTCGAATTTTGTACACTACCTCATTAATGAATGCATGGGCACAGTCTACTAACTTGTGTGTGTGTGCGTGTGCGCGCGCGAGTGAGCGGGGGTCGTATAAAAATTAAAATTTTATATTTGTTTAGATTTAATCTTCAACAAATTTTAATCGATACCATAAACCTCTGAACTTTCTTTTACGTAATCTATTGTGTATGTTTATGATCAATATGCATAAGGAATAAAAGCCTAAGTCAGTGTTTTTAGGATATTCTGCGCATAAGCCGATTACCAGGATATGTAAATAATTAAAACTACCATAAACAAAAAATACTAATATATATGTAAGAATTGCAAAATTTAGCGTGTTGCACTATGATCGATAATCATAGCTGGTAGGGGAACAATCGATAGGAACAAATTTCCATCGAAATCAGCTGCAAACTTTCTTTACTCACACGCAACTGCTGCAGATTCAGTGTAACGCAGTGATTATTTAATTCCCAATAAGTATATGAGTAGCGTGGGAGTAAAGTAGAGCACAAATAGAGGCAATGACTCATACTTGATGCTCAAAATGCTGTAAGAGCAAAGCTGAAATAATTAGAGAAAATCAAAAAATTACTTGAAGGAAATTTACTCAACTTTCGTAGGTATCCTTAAAATAATATTCCTTTAACCCTTTAAAGCGCAGTGTTCCCGCTCTGTGAACACCAAACTCTGACGTTTTGACTGTTGCCAGTCACGAAGAATAGATTTGATTTCTATAAAAATAGTTGCGGGTGACGGGAGCGGTAAGGGCGGCTAGAAGGTGCGTGAAGCTCTTTGGGTATTTTAGAACGGCGGTTTATATTCCTTAGTTAATCATCAGATCCGACATTTTTTGATAAAGGATGGATACAAAGAATTAGAAAGTGCATTGGGAGTTGCAACTATATTTGTCTTTAATTTGCACAAACGGCAAAATTTATTGTATTCTATCAATGAAGTAATTGAATTTTTTTTAATCTTTAGCTGAAATTTCGGGCTCAGGCGGGGTCGGGCTCCGACTTAAATAATATTGCTCGGGCTCGGGCTTCAAAAAATGAGCCCGAACTCATCTCTAATACTTAGGGATTTTGCGAGACGAGCCAAAGCTTTGCAAATGCTATGCGAGATGAGGCAGCTCTATTTTACGTTTCACGTCTATCCCTAGCAGTCAATTATCAGATTTGTTAACAATTAGGTCAAAATAAGTCTCATTTGCAGTCATGGGCGCCGGCAGCATAGAGAAAGAGGGGGGCAATGCCCCCCCCTGAATTTTTGTATGGTGTTTTTCCTTGTTTTTTTGCTCTTTCCAACATGGTAATCATACGTTGAAGTAGTCTTTGCCCCCCCCCCCCTGGGAAATATTCTGCCGGCGGCCATGTTTGCATTGACTGTTAAAAGTGTTCCAAGTAAGATATCAGGATGTGATCATAGGTAAACAATATCCTAGGAAACACCAACACAGATCCCAATAGTGGGTTTTGATAAATATACTATAAATGCGCATTACATTATTGTGCTTCGTATTGTCTAATTGAGAGCAGCCCTAGAAACACAGCTAGTTCAAAATATGTTCACAGAACGTTCAAAGAACGTATTTTGAACTAGTTGCAGAGCCTGATTATGGCCAACAGGGGCCGCGGGCATTGATGAATTTGGGGGCTCCATCTATGAAATTTGTTTTATTTTTCATAAAATTTCGATATGAAAAAGAATATTTCAGAACAACATTTGATATTGGGGCCTTTTCGAGCCTGGGGCCCTGGGCAAAGTCCCGATTTGCCCATGCGATAATAATTAGGCTCTGACTAGTGGTGCTACTGGGGAGACATGCACTCCATGTAGGATAGCAAATTTTCTCAAGGTCTATCTATATTTACGTTCAGAGTGATTAAAATTGCGTTCAAGTAGAATTGGTACGTTCTATATAGCGTTATACAGTTGATCTGATATAGCATCTTCGTCTGGACATGGTGATACCATTCAATAATAATATGCAATAGCACGTGCTACTCGATGCAATAAATTTACTCTTTCTTGAAACGATTGAATTGGATGGTTGATCACGACATCTAAATATGTTTCTTAGGCCTAACAGAATGCATTATGATGACATGTTTGTGTTGTTTGTTGGCATATAATACCTGAATGTTCTTTTAAAGACAAAATTTAAGTCACCTATTTTTTCGGGCTATTCAAATTAGTACGGCGTTATAGTAAACATTAAATAATCACCAACACCATTTTTTAAATAAATAATTGCTGTTAAAATACAGTTCATTAAAATAAATTACTTACAAAGATATATTAAGAAAATGACATTAGTAAAGTTCGATGATCTACTGTTGAACCAGTCTTAACGCTCGCAGAATTAGATGCGGTTTGTATTTTGCCTGAATAGTTAATTTCTTTAATTATTGCAATCTTATTTTTTTTCCTTACAAAAAAAAGTTTAAGATTTGTTTTTTATTAGAAAATAAATAAACTGGAAGATATACGGAATGTGCTTAGGTAATCAGCGACTACAATGTCCTCCACCACAGCAATAATTATGAGCAATGAACCATTTTTCGGCTGTAAAAACACTTTCTAATGAGCAACCTGACTTCATGGGCAAACACTGCGATCATCAGATTTGCCTATTTCTTTTCCAACCTTACTTTCGCCTCACCCTCGTCCTACATTTTCCTGTACCTGACTCAAGCTGCTGATGACCTTTGATCATTTTTTCTCTCTCACTAACCGGAATCTTTTGTAAAGAAGCTCTGTCTAGAAGACTTTATAAGTAAAAGGCGTTTTGTAGCGTCACAATGAAAGGTGCAAGAGATGCACCGGGTGTGGCTGAAAATGAACAATAATCCAAAAGATTTTCATTTTAAAATGTATAGGTGTATCAGGGGCGTAGCCAGGAAATTTTTTCGAGGGTTGATATGAAGTATAATAAATATAATTCTGTTTAATAAACGAAATTTTTGCAAGACGAAAGAAATCTGAAAGCCAGCGCATGATTAACAAAGAGACTCCGGAAATTTAGGGACCATAGAATTTTAAGGGTACTCAAGGGGTAGGGAGCAAAAATGACTGAAAAACAGCGATTAACAATTCGAATTTTTGTTATTATTATTAAATTCATTTAAAAAGCTTTTAATTTTTTTTTATTTAGAAAGTTTGCCGAAGCAAGAGAAAATGTACACTAATTTAGTATAATAGTCTGTTATTAAATTGGAAAACCTGAATTCGTTTGAATCAATTTTCAATATTTTAACCAATCAATCATATACTGTCCTGATGCTTTAGTCCCAAATTACTCAAAAAACTAAATATCGATACGAAAATTTGGCCAATGTTAGCTACAAAGTCCTTTTACAACATTCAATTAATTGTCTAATGGCATTCTAAAAGCATGATAGATCTGATTCGACAACTAAACTGTAGAATTTCGATGCAATCATATGCAACTGTCCAATATTTTTATATGTCAGTATGCGTGTGAGGGGAAAATAATTAATCTAAATTCTCTGTGCTGCGCCGCTTTTGGTAATAATACTTGTAGCTTTAGTGGTTTTCGTTTCAATGTGCGTTTATTTTAGAAAATTTTCTCCGAGCAAAAAGGTGGGAGGGGGCAAAATGAAACTGGGCTTCCCTTAACATCAAAGGTCAGTCGGGTCCTGCTGAAAGTTCATGTTAAATGATGTGAAATGCGGAATTGCGAGGATGTATCCCGATACCCTTCCGCCCCAGCTGCGCCCCCTAGGGGTGTATCTAGTATTTTAAATAAGAAATTATAGATAAATAAGAAATTATTCTTAAGATGCCAAGCACATTTAGCGCAAAAGAAATAATCCGCTAATACAGAATAGCAGAGAAACGAAAGGTCAATGTCTTATGAAGCAGAAGTTTTTCCGCATAAAACACTTAACCAAGTTTTAAATTCCAAAATGGAAATTGAAATAATCTAGTATATGTAGTCACATTCCACACAGATTGTTCTAAAAACCAGACAAAAAGCAATTTAAAAATAGCAATATCCCATTAAAAGTCTCAATCGCAATTATCTTTTACAAATAAATAAAAATGCTTTAAAATGTATATCGTTTGCATTCAGTTAATTGTTCATCTTCTTTATATATACATATATATAAATAAAATGCTACAGTTTTTGGATTGATTTTCATTGTTTTCTAAGTTCACACTCGTACATTTCATCTAAAAATAAACAAGAAAAGCACGACTATCATCCAGAGTTTCAGTTATTAGTGCGATGTAGTAATTCTATTACATCCATTACATCCATTTATTACTTGTTTATGATCTGCGTTAATTTTTATGTTTTATTATGCTTTTCAAGGTACCTCTCTTATATGAATTGTTTTACTGGACAAACGAGTCCCCCCTCTCTCTAAACAGAATCATTATATTTTTCACATCTCTGGAAAATTTAGAATCTTTGATCTTCAGTAGTATCAATATTTTTTTGGTCGTTTAAGCATATTTGCTTATTCAGATTGTTTGAAGTCCGATAACAGATAAGTTTAGAATTCTCGTGATTTTCTGCGAACATACCGATGGATGAATCAGCTTAAAAAAAATTCTCTTGACAATAAAATACTGTTTAAATCCGACTACTCGAAGATTGTTCTTTGGGATCAAGCACGAAAATCTGAGAGTATATCCGATTCAAAAGCCCAAGACACGTGTAGCTTCATTGCATGGGTAATTTTTTTCCCCTCCAGTATCCTCTCAAATATAATTCTGTTTATTCCACGCAAAGCTCCCCGCCTAAATTATGCATGCATCACAACCCCCCCCCCCCTAAAATTCTTATAAAAGGAAGAGAAATCTTACAGGTTATAACAGCGAAATGAACTTGAGCGAAATGGCCACTCTCAGAATTCTAGATTACAATCATGTTTGATTTCCAGGAGTCACGAATTTAAGTCTCTTCACTTTTTCTTCTTCAGTGTCCATCACGCTGCTTCGGGTAGAAATAAGATTGGAAGTGTGGCCACTGCGTAAACTATTGCGCTCTCCCGTCATTTAGCGTTGCAGCGTGACGGCTATCTCATTATAAACAATAGGACAATTTGAAACCGTTTACTTACTTTGTATAGAAAATGGGCAGCAGTTTTCTGTTCAAGTTGCCTAAAATTATTTTCAATTGCAGTTGCGAAAATAATGAAAGGAATGGGGACATTAGAATAAGTGAATGCTGTTGGAGTAATGGGATTTATTTATGTATGTATTTTTTCGGACGCTTAATAAGATTTTAGACCCCAAACCAGGTGATTGTTACACAAACTAACAATTAAAGAAACAATTTTCTATTTACAGTTATTGCAAAAGCAGCCAAGATACACGAAGATCTCTAAAGATCTCTCGGATATGTGCCACATACGAATTCTAAAACTGTTGCGACAGATATAACAATAGTGCATCAAGAAGAAGGGCGGCAAATAGGGAACACGAGAGGATGCCTTCGTGTCCCAAACCTTTTGACCAGAAATTTACCCTTTTTTCCTGTTGAAAAAAGAGTAACCAACATAATTTTCAATATTATATAAAAGTCATATGCTCAGAGCCTGATCATAGATGGTCGGGGCCTCGGGGCAAGAGGTTATTTTGAGGCCCCTACTATCACAAGCATTTTAACTTATTTTTGTTTGCTGTTGCATTTTCCCGACATAAAAATAAAACATTTTTAAAGAATACTAAAATTGAATTAAAAATTACCTATTTATTTATGCTTATTTAGAACAAGACTAAGATTTAAAAGTGATTTTAATATTTTTTTAGTGCGTTTGCATTACTAGCGCATGGGTGCGCTAATTCAAGGAATGCCAATTACGAGGCACGGGAGCAAAGTTTCTCACTCCAAAAAAATTTCTTGATACACCAAAAAGTTCGAATTTTTTTTTCCTTCATCACGAAATAAAAAATGCTAACTAATGGATATTTTGTGACGAGCATATAATGGCCATACCATACGTTTTCAAAAACTTCTAAATTCTTGTTAATTCATCCATGAGTCTTAGACTATTGAATTAGAAGAACAGAAAATCTCTTAAGTCCAGCTATTGTTAAAAATTATGCTATAGATATTACAAAGGAAATTTAGTTGAGAGATTTGGGGGCCCTTATTTTTCCGGGGCCCCGGGCTATTGCCCCGTATGCCCGTGTGATAATCAGGCTCTGCATATGCTCCTTGACATAACATTATTAGTTAAGTCGTTTTTGAGTGTCGAAATCAGTTCAGCCGGATGTGATAAGACTTTTTTGGGTCTCGGGATCCTGAAAAGTTGTTTTCACTGTACGATAGGATAATTTTTTCAGTTTCAGTTGTTTTAACTATGGAACAAGAGCCTGATTCAGTGCGGTAAAAACTTAAATATTTTAAATTTTTTTTCTTCTTCCCAGTCCTATAAATTCGTGTTTATAACGGATATTAAACATAAATATGCACATTTAGAAAAATTGCGCAGCAAAAAATTTGATGGAAAACGGATTATAAAATTAAAAGATAGTAGTAAAAATTATGGTAAGAATTATCTTTCTCAGCACCAGTATAATTGTGTGATATCTGATGAAGTCTCTTGTTAACAAACATTTCCCTATTATAGAATTCTTTCTCACACCGCTAAATAAAATGTCAAAATGTCGCCCATTCTATAGGTTTCTCTTATCAAACAGTAACATAAATATCATCAGACACTTGTTAATGTTTTGAAATGCTCCATATATGAATATCAATCCAACAGCCTTTAAGTAATCTTACATTCAATTTCATCAACAAATATTGCTATTAGGGTAAGGTTAACGGTTCATAAATTGCGCTTTGCGGAATCGTTGTATTAGAATATACAGTAAATTTTTGTGTGTGTGACATTATTTTCTCCAAGGCATAAAAAAATATTATGATCAAGACATTTCGACATATATTTGTTCTAAAGCCTATCTGAGTTACTCAAGAAAGGCAAAAATAAATTTTAGCTAAACCTTTTTTAATAAAAAATTTGTTGGAGTCATTTCGTTTCAATCAACAATTTTACACGTGTACTCTTTAATTCATATTACATTTATCTTCTTAAATTCGGATTTTAAAAGTACTTTAACAAAAACTTAACAAGGAAACATGCTCGGATATTCCTTTCCTTTCCTCTAAAAATAAAAATAAAATAATTTTATTCCAGAACCAACCTACAATATCTTTTATATCTTTTAATATATTTAATGAGTTTTATAAATAACAATCAATAATTATTAAATCCTATCGTTGATGCTAAATTTGTTGGCACGGCTATATAAATAATTCAGAAGTTCACTTCAGACGTCACCAATATATTTAAATTTAAATCACAATCGCCGAAAAGTGGCATCAAAAGGCTACAGCTTTGTTCACATTATTCACAATGAACAGAACATGAATTTCTTGAAAACAAGGTTTCTATAGATGTACTAATTTCAATTTTATTTACCATCTCTCATTTTTAATAATTTCCCCAATTTTTCATTTGGCATGTTTTACTATTAGTATATCTTCTGCTTTTTAAAGTAATTCTCTGAACACTTTATATGTTACTTTTTACAGTTAATGAACACATATTTCTTGTTCATTTTCTATTTCAAGTACTTCCATAAGATTTCAGACCATCAATTTTCTTAAACTATCATCAGGCAGACTTTGATATGTTAGGCTTGTTTTACGACTTAGCTCCAGATTTAAAAATTCCCCAGAAGCCAGTGGCTAACGACTCCACTAAGTTCAGTGGCCACTTTAATTTAGTAGTGGCCATAATTTTCGCTACTCCTCTAATTTTCAATTTCGAAGCACCTACTCCTGCCTGCTGTATATGCTATTTGTTATATACAGTAGTCTTGATATTAAACAGAGTTAGGGTGGGATAAAATGCACAGTATAGAGAAAACAGGCAATATAAATGCGTTGGTTTGTTGACATGCTAATATTTTTTTTAGTTCATTTACATAATAAACAATATTTTTGGACTAATTTATTTGAATAGGCGATATTCTTTTAGTATATAACGTCAACATTTAAAGTTTCATGTGAGACTATCCTTGGAACGCAAAAATTTATTTCCATGGCATGTTCCCAAAGCATGTTCTGTCTTGGGTAAGGGTTGGTACCCATCTCTAAATTGTGCTCTAGCTTACAAAAAGGTCAATTTTGCAGATCACCAATTTTGGCGATCGTCAGACCGTTTTATAATCATCAGGAATAATTCTCGCCACTGGCGATCTGGCGACCGCTAATCTGAAGCTTTAAGACAGGTATGGGCGACCTTTGAAAAGTTGCAAGCCAAACTTTAGGAAGTTAGCGAAGTCGCGGGTCAAACTTCAGGATGTTAGCGAAGTCGCGGGACGTATAGTTGGGATTTATATGGGATTTTGAAAGGTACAAGAGGTTCCAAAATGGAAATGACTGGAAACATCACCATTTAAGATATCGGAAAGAGTGAAAGGTTGCAGTAAAAAGTTGTTTACCCCTATGGTATCAGATGTTGGTGGATGATACTGTCCTGATTTCAGAAAGCTCAGGTTCAGAATATTGATACGAGCGCATCAATAAATTTATTATGAGCAACTCTAATTCATTATGAGCAAGGAAACCTAAATTACTTAGCTCTTCCGAACAAAACAAAAATTAAAGTTCGATTTTATCTCTTCCCTCTCCTCTCTCTCTCTCTCTCTTTTTTTTTTTTTTTTTTTTTTTTGAAATTAACGTTTCCTTCATTCTATTATACGATTGTTGTGAGGTTAAAAAAAATTATTATCAAGAGCAACTACCACAATAGCTGTTGGACATGATAAACGTAGCATGGGAGGTGGGGCCCAGGGGGAGCACGTACCTCTTAAATTTTGCTTAGAACATCATTTTTCTTTAAAGGAAAAAGTGAAAAAACTTCGCTATTTTCACTCTTAACCCTTTGAGGCGCAATCCTTTCCCAATGCTGAAAAAAGGGTAATCTATCCAGCTGTTCTCGCATTCTTCCATTTTTCAGCAGATGTCAGTGCTGTTTAAAAATAATCGTGACGATTTTTTACGGGAAATAACGTGCTAAAAAGTAAAGGATTCTCGTGGAGCTATGTCACCCGCAACTATTTTTACAGAAAATTCATCTATTCTTCGTGACTGTCAACAGTCATAACGTCAGAGTTTGGTGTTCCCAGAGCGGGAACACTGCGCGTTAAAGGGTTAAATATGTCATGTGGGCTCAAAATTTTCGGTCACGTCACGCTTATGCTATTGGACTTTAAAACATTGATATTTGTGATGATTCAGCGAGAGAAATATCAACCATTTCCCTTAACTTTTTTCTTCATTTAACTGGCTATCCGCAGATCAAAATCTACTTCCCTGATTTTTTCGGTAACTTTCTAGGTTTGTAAAAACATTTTTAAAGATAATTGTAAGTTCGAGACCGTCATTCTTATTATCCCTCCACCTTATTATTATTTCCTTGTTTCTGGTTCCGAGCTAACAAGTGTTTTCCCCCTTCAATCCAGGGCATGAAATTTTAAGAGTAAAGGCTAAGTTCCTTGCTTTTAGCGTAAATCTTTCACATTTTTAAGTACGGTGTGATCGGGAAATATTTTAGTTATTAATGAAATCAGGAAAAGATCTATATATTTGGGCGCCTATGTGCAGTTATTATTTGGATCCCCCTTTTAAATAAATATTCATGAATATAGTGCAGGAAAAATTTTTTAAAAATTGTGTAACAAAAAAGAAGAAGAAATATATAGAAGAAATATCATAAGATTGCACCAGAAGTAAGTGAAGCGAATTTTACTGAGCGAAGATTGAACTATCAGGTAACGCATAATCAATATACAGGGAAACATATGCAGATGCGATGCTTTAATAATGAAATTTAAAAGACTTAATAATGATTGTGCCTTGATAATGCCAATAACAGAAATGTTCGAAAACAAAATAGGTGTGATAAAATTTAAGAACGCCTTAATAATGGTAATGCCTCGATAATGCCAATAACTAAAATGTTCAAAAACAAAATAGGCGTGATAAAATTTAAGAAGTGTAATTTTAAGTAATACTATAAAAGTATTATCTTGTCCAGCGGTTCCTAACCTTCTTTCTTTCACGTACCTCTTACTTAGCTTTTTCTTTTATTACCTACCCCTTTCTCATAAAGACATAACCTACCTACACAATACAGAACTTTTTCTTAAAAAATAATCTCACTTAAAAGAAGATGAACGACTGCATTCAAATAGGGATGTTTTTAACGTGCAATTACTACTCTTAACAGGAGTACTTAATAATTAAAAATACTTCATTTTAATGCTTAATTATTTCCATCATCACAGATAGTCTTTTCATTCATCCCCAAGAGCTTCTTTACGTGACCCCAGGTTGGGAACCGTTGATCTAGTTGACAGAACAGGATTTCTCGAACAGTGCTCCATGCGAAGATAGCAAGTGCTCCGTTGAAAAGCAGTCTCGTTGCCTCAGACTCTTTAAATCACTGTCACTCAGATTTACACCAAGTGCTCCGTGTGAAAAAAAGTTTGAGAAACCTTCTGATAGAATAAAAACAGTAATAAGTAGATTTTGGTCGACTACCTCCTTATTTCGGCTGGCAGTGTCCGAGCGCGCCTTGCACGTATGGCAGAACCGGCCCTGGTTGAATTAATTCAGCAATGTGCCATAAATTTAGAATTAAAAAGTAATCCCTTTCAGCAACTAATTAATTATGAAGTGTTTCTTTCAGCTTTACTTTTATAGTGTGGGGAACCATAAAAAGGGTTTTGTAAGCTAATGTACTTCTTAGTTTTTTAATGAAGTTCGTTAAAATTCTTCTGCATGTAAAATACAAGGCGTGGTCTCTTTAAAGAAGTAACACAAAATGATCGTGAGAGGAAATGGTCAATTTTCCCCCTTCCAATTTTCTTATCCTATAGAACCTATTCGAATGATATTCAGGTTTTAGTTTTTTCTGTAGCTTCATTTTTCAATTCTAGAACTGTAATTACTACCTGATTTGTATTTTCACTTCTCTTCGGAACGAAAGCTTTTGTAAACCCTCCATTCTTTGATACTTCCCAACCATTGGACAGGGCGGTTATTTGCAAAGCGAAATAAAAAGAGACACAAAAGAAAAAAAAAAAGTGCTTCAGTTTGTTTCAACTATATTATTCATCGCCTAGCGTTATTTATTTAAGAAACAGAAACGCTTGGCTGATCCGCACATTGCAGTTGTCAGGCTCGCGGCAAATTTCGTTTAACCTTCCGTCTTGTTTGCTTAGTACTTCCAGCCAATGTGATAGTAGTGGGTGAATAAATATATTTTTAGATACAGTTATTATTTATGCATCAAACTGGTGTGCTTAACCGCTTTATGATATATTTTTATCCTATAAATACAACTTTTTCTTTTGAAAACACATTATTTTCCCTTTTTATGATACAACTAAAAGAAAAGAAAGAAAAAGAATTCGATCAGTGACAAAAGCTAAAGGTCGAAGAAGTTCTTATATTTTTCAGCCACTTTATCAATCCATAAATAATGTTAAACATTCCACACAGCATCAGCTGTAGTTCTTATGTGCTTTTCTCATTTTAAACAGTAATCACAATTTATTTATTTTGAGCGCAGATAATATTTAGGTTTACTGGATATATGTGACATCATATACAAAATAATTAGATTTCTTACACTATAATCTGATTACTTCACAAGTCAATTAGGCAGCGGCCTATGGCCCCGAAGATTTAGGGACCCCAAATGAATTGATAAGAATTGCTTGATCTATTCTTAAAACAATTAGCATAAAAAACACCGGAAACAATAAATAAAGAGGTGAACTTTTACAACGCATGCCACCCCGTGCTAAAATGTTTGTTTACGCTTTGGAGTTAAAAAGAGTCATGTTAAGTTCCAAAAGCATTCTACTATCAGAGTTGGGGAAAATAGATAGAAAGTGCATTTTCGATTAAAAATACAAGGCTCATTCATACAAACACATTAAAATACAAAATACTTTCTAAACTGAAAAAATACGAAATACCATATACTTTCAAAATACATACAAAGTACATGTAAAGTTTTTAAAACATTTTAACTGAAAAATTTTTTCCACCGAAGATCCCAGTTTGTTTCATTCAAATATATTTTAACGTGACAAACAAAAACAATTGTAATAGTTGTACAGACAACCTACCATTTTTTTAAACAGAACCTTTCAAAATTTTACCAGTATAGTAATAGGATCCGAAACAGACTATTTCTGAAAAATTGCACTGATACTCAAAACATAACTAAACAAGTATGACTTTTACGCATGTGAAGAATATACGTCAGTTTGTTCGAAAATAATTTTTAAATAATTGAATTTCCAAAAGTCAAAATGCATAAAATAAACCTCTATATGCATATTCACTTGTATTGATTTCAATTAAATGTTTGAACACAAAAACCTAGCTTAATCAATTTTATTATAAAATTTAAGTTCTATCTTTACGGGAGTTTTAAAATGTATGGTAGATTTAAATATTCTGCATATTATCGAAGTTTTCACCTTTCATAACTAGCATTGGGCCTTCACTTTTTCGTTTCTATCTACAGATAAAATTTATCAACATTTTCCACTAATAATTGCACTACAGGTTTCAAAATCATCAAGAATGGGACCTTGATTCATCCCATCCTATTACGCGCGGCTATCAATCTAATGGTCTGGAGTTTGGAGAGGTTTCGCCATATTCAACGTGAATACGCGTTAGAATCCCTTAAAAGGTCTTCTGCCCAAGGCATCCCCCTTTAGGCTGATAGCCCTCGTGTAGCTTTGTCTTAACCACAATAACCAACAATCCATCCTAATATTGCATATACATTTACAGTCATATTTTTCCGATAACTGCGCAACACAGTTGAAATTGTTTATAAACTTCCTTAAAAATTTCAATAAATACTTTTCAAACATGCTTTCACTTCTTTTGGCTTAATTTCATTTGTAATTCTAAAAAAATTCATTGACCAATCATCATTATAATGTTCTGAATGAGAGCATTTGAATTTTAAGACTTTTTCCCCCCTTTATCCTGTTAAGTTGAATATAAAAAGAGATCCTTACACTTCTTCCAATACTACGTATAATGTTTGTGCAGCTCATAAATTACATCAAGAAGGGGGGGGGATATCAGTAATTTTATCATTTTCATTCGTACAACCTATCTGAGCAATCTGCGGTATCAGGATTAATTTAATGTCGGAATACAAAATGGATTTTCGGTGTTTTGAAAATACAAGATGCGTTGAAAATGTATTTTAAAATGTATTTTCAAAAAACTTTGCTGTTTCCTCGTGAAATTAAAAAATACAAGATATAAATGTATTTTTTGAAAATGTAGTTCAAATATATGTATTTGCGGAAGTGCCCAACGACTTAAAATTTTTTTGACAAGGGGGCTATAAAATAACTGTAAAATGTCTACAAGATATGAGCGTAGAGTCCCCCCCCCCCCGAAAGTGTTAGAGGACCTCTGAAAGTCTTCTGGCTCAGATTTTTAGAACATCATCTGTCCATTTGAAACCACAGCTTAAAAATAGACTTTGTACGTGTCTAAAGCTGTTGCTACTCTAGTCAATATCGTCACACCTAGAATCGATCAGCACCTGTTCCAAATCGATGCTTTACAAAGAATGCAAATTTCATCTGGGTGTGACATACCGATCAATAATCGATGTCTCTCTTATTAACCGTAAATATTTGGCCTTTCTCTTTAAACGCCTTTTCTTATGCTTTTGCAACCCCATATCAATAATAGTTATTAAATATAAAATTTCATTTATCACAAAATAAACAACGTTTAACTATCAAAAGCCATTTTCATTTGTGTAAAATATCAAAATGCTCTTACATTTTTGAAAAGCTACAAATATTTTAGTTTCTGAAGAAGATCTTGAGAACTCTTATAGAGTTATATGACATCACACACACTACACTTAGTAGCAAAAGAATAAAATGAGAATTTTCTTCCTCAAAATATATCAAACCATTACTACAAAAAAAAAAAAAAAAAAAAAAAAAAAAGGAAAAGAAATAATTTTATTTTTCGCGTGTAAAATTAATTTTCATAAATTACATTTTAGACAAGTCAATTCTGAAGTTTACATAAACCTATATGAAGACCACAAAACCAAAAAAAAGACGGCTTTTTGGGGAGGTGGGGAAGTAGATAGTCGGCATTTGTATTTTAAAGTAAGTCGTTATGAGATACCTTTTATAAAATATTCTGAAGAAAAAATATGCTTTTTTTATGTTGTAATTGATTAAATATTTTGATTTGCTTATTTGATTTACTTATGTCTTAATGGTAACTTGCAGTTAAGATCGGCACACAGAAAAATGATTGCTACGAGTTTTAACTAGGAATGGATGGAGAGTTCTTAGCTTGTGTTCAAATAACATCCGAGTAAAGCCGGCCAAATCTATGGACTGCAAAATCCTCTTTGCTGTGCACTGACTTATAAATATTGTAGTCGAATTTCAAATCGAAGAATAGAAACCCTAGTCCACAGCTTTTGAATCGCGAGTGAAATTAGCAAAACTTTGATTAATAATTTTGCAGATTATAAGATAATAGAAAGTTCTTCTCATTCCGTCAAACTGCACATTTTTCATCGTATCTTAAAAAAAAATCAAAATCCAAAATATATATTTTAAGTTGAGCATTTATCATGATACCAAATTTCATTTCGCCCACTTCAACCGTTTTCACATGATAAGAGAACAAAAAGCGTCACGAGCAGAAAAGCAGGAAAAATATATATTTTGTAAAGTCTTTTCGGTTTCCTTGATGCATTAAATAAATCTCGAAATTCTTCTTGAAGCGTAATTAATTTAGAATCTTTCGTAAATTCTGAAATTCACAAGTAAAACGTAACACCGCCCCCCCCCGCCAAAAAAATAAAAATAAATAAATAAATAATTTCTTTGGGAAGCAGAGTTCATTACATAATTATCCAAATAATCTCTTCCTAACTTCCTTCTAATCTTGACAAACCTCTGTACATCTGAACAAGCAGGGATTAGTAGAGAAATAGAGAATTGTTAGTTGAATAGAACTGGTATCCATAACAACAGAATCAAATAAAAAAATTGGTTTTTAAAAAAAAAGCTCCGCCCTTCTCTTTGACAAGCAACATCGGAAATATCTGAGGAATCGTGTTTCAGAGCCACTTATACATCTTCCTTAACTCTTGTAATGGAGTCATTGTTCTTAAACTAACAATTCTGTAAGACATTTAAGCCATTCCACAGTTGTCGGAGCTCAGTACAGACTATTGTTCATTAATGGGCTTTCTCAAACGAACAGTCTTTTCATTATAAGTGACTGAAGAGCTATAAGTGCATAGAAGAGGAATTAGTGTGTAATTACACCGTTGGTTGTTTTCACTGGGAAAAGGAACAAAAATTCCCTTCGGTAGGCTAGACCAAGATTTAATTATTTTTTTAACAATTTTTTATATAAAAAAACACCAAATTCCAGAATTTAAATTAAATGCATGAAATTAATTTTAATGAACCGATTACAAATTAAATTTCGTTTACATTTTTTATTGATTTTAAAATTTTGAGTAAGCGGGGAAAATGCTGCAATTTTTAAATAATAATAAATAGTGCTTTATAGTAGAAACATGCCATCAGACACATGAAACTTTTATTTCTTTTGTTAGAATATTTTGATTTCATTAATGCATTTGTTTCCTATCCTCGGCTTTCAATATATTTTTCCAAAATTATTTTTCAAACTTTAGAAAATTAAGTATACATATAATGTATAATATTTATACTGTGCAATTAGGTAACACACAAGATGAAAAGTATATTACAGTAGGAAAATATATCTACATATTGGCGTATCTGATCAGAGTCATTTAATTTTTTCCTTTCAAATATATTTTTAAACTGATTTCTATGAAAATGAGTACTGCAAAAGGCTTTGCAAAAATGTACGAGAAACTAACTTTCAATATGCAGTGAAATCATTTTTATAGTGAATGCAAAAACTCTTTTGATTTCACATATTGCAAATGATTACAGGTTTTGGAGTTCTTGTGAAAGTTTATTATTTAATCTAGAAATATATACGTATCGTATCTGCTACAGATGATTTTAGACTACACAGACCCTAATGTAGTGAAAGGCTGTTGTGTGTCCCTGTAAAACTTTTGCTAATAATATATATACAGTGAAACTTCTCGGGAGCGACCACCCTGCGTTCCGCGAAAAATCGATCGTTATGAGAGGTGGTCACTCAAAGAACATTTGGTAGCTAAGAAAAAAATCTGATGTGGACAACACATGACTTCCTTGCACGTCTATTAAATCAAAAATATTTTTCGGCGCACTTCATCGAAACTTATTTTGTTTCAAAGAGATAAAATATCAGTAATAGTAAAGTTCAGCGGTTTTTCGGTAAAACTCGCCAAGGTAGACCGACAAATGGCGAGATTTTGGGCATGGACCAAACAATTGCTGACTATCGCCAAATATGGCGATATTTTGGACATGGACAGAACAATGACTGACTAAAGATGTAATGTATTGAAGATATCCATAGGCTTTATGTATTGAAATCCTTTTGGGTGGTCCTGTCAATAAACTCTCCAGTAGATTGGAACCAAAAATCGACATGCAAAACTAGATGTTACAGCAATCTTATGTATGAAATTTCAACATTCTACGACTAACAGTTTTTGAGATTTCAGAGTTAAATACATACACAAGAACACTAAAAGTCGCCAAGCTTGGCGAAGTTTGGCGTAACTCTTGAGGGAGGCACGTGACCGTGGTCGGACCATTACCTATTTACTATATGGAAGGACGGTATAGTGCTTGAAATGGATGAATGTCCCTAAATTGGTCACTGACCATATTGTACTGGAAATCTTTTGAGTGTTCCTGTAGCAAAACTGTAAATGATGAAGACACTTTTTTAGATGGATAAATTCATTTTGTAACCCTTAACAGCATATATCACTTCTAAGTCGTTTGAAATAGCCCAATGCCTCTAAAATACGCTTTAATGAATTTCTGACCATAGAGCGTAATGTATTTAAAATCTTTCGGGCGGCCCTGTAGATAAACTATATCCAGTCGAATGGAACCGAAAGGGGAGCTGCACAATTGGATGTTAGCACAATCCTAAGTATAAAGTTTCGACATTCTACGCCTAATAGTTTTTTAGGCATGCGAGTTTAATGAATTTCGGCTCATAGAGCGAATAAGTATTTAGAATCTTTTGGGCGGCCCTGTAGATAAACTATCCAGTCGAATGACACCACAAAAGGAGGTGCACAATTAGATGTTAACACAATCCTAAATATAAAGTTTCCACATTCTACGACCAATAGTTTTTGAGATATGCGAGTTACATACATACATACCTACAGACGGCATGGAAAACTGGTCAGACTCGCCGTTGGTCAAAATGAGTTAAACGCATTTATATGAACGCACATGCTAGCGTACGAGGAGATGCATGGAAAAAATTCTTAAAAGTAAATTTAGAGGTAGTCAAAATCGGTTTCTTAGTGGAAATTTTTCGGGATCACATTACTTCCTTATACTCCGTACAAGGAAGTAAAAACAGCACCATACATATTCCCCAGGGTTGAAAGCCGCATTTCCCGGCCTTGAGTATTACGTAGGCAAAGCTTAGTATTTACTGCCAATTTGGCTCAGTTTGGAACAACAGTTTTCTCACAATCAGGCTCTAAACAGCTCAACTTTAATTATGGTCATCTCGTAATACTCTTTCTTGTATTCAGTAAAGTCTCTGCAAACTGAAAATAGCGGGAAATCGCTAAAAGTCAGAGAACAGGTGGATTTTCAGAATTTCGTATTGTCTAGGAAAAGCATACGTCCTTTTGATGTCACGAGTTTTAAAGTGCATTAAGTTTCTGTTGCAAGTTTAAACTCGTGACGTCAAAATGACGTCGATTGTACCAGCAGTTGAAGACGATGTTTTGATAATAACCTCCAATGAGACGCAACAGTATCATAAATGAAAAAGGGAGAGAGATCTTAAGTCATGATCTTTCCGATAAGGGAATCCGCAAGGTGAAGAACACATGTAAATCATAACGGCTCTGTCCCCCCGAAAAAAATGTTTACACACAAATAATAAACTCGGCTGCTCGAGCCTCGTCAGTGGGTGCCCCCCCCCGAACCCCCCTAATTTTTTAGTTTCATTATTGCCATATTAAAACGATATTAATTGACTATGTCATTTTATCTCTGATCTTTCGTGTATTTCACCTGGTAACCCATGTTGGAATTTTTGTGATTGTAACCTATTTATAGAAAAATACATGTGATGCATATTCTACAGCTTACGAAATATTGTAACAATAGATTAAAGCTGTTGTGAACTAATAGTATTTAAATATATGTAAAAAATACATGGGATTCATATTCTACAGCTCACGAAATATTGTAAGAATAAATTAAAGCTGTTGTGAACAAATAGTATTTAAATATATGTAAAAAATACATGCGATGCATATTCTACAGCTTACGAAATAGTGTAACAATAGATTACAGCTGTTGTGAACTAACAGTATTTAAATATATGTAAAATTATGTCGCATTTTAATGTCGCGTTTTTGGGACAATTTTCAATAAAGGGGGTGAGAGATAAATGACATAGTCATTAATAACGTGCTTAGGAATTAACTAAATGATGAAAGTAAAACGGTGGCAACTTTGATTCGTTTGTTTACTCTTTAAAACTTGTAAAGGAAAATTTGAATGCTTGACAATTATGTGGCAAATTAAAAATCAAATCCGCTAATTTTTTTTTTTTTTTTTTTTCATCAACTCTAAACACAAAATTACTTTAAATTAGCAAAATATTTGCATCCCGGCTTCGGATATTCTTGCCAAAACGGAACATGACTTCTCTCAACTCCAATGCACTGGCGAGCGATGGAAATCTGAAAAATATCGAACAGATCGAATTTCCACCATGGTCGGAGCTCCCAGGTCTGGTCGTAGAAAAAATATACTCTTTTCTGGATCGAAGAGATCAGAGAAGCATGTCGCTGGTTTGCAGCGATTGGCGAAGAGAGTACAGTGCTCCGAGCCTTTGGAGAAGGGTAAAATTCGATTTCCCAGATTTTGAAAGTTGTTCAGAACTATGTCCAGATGTCATATCCGCCATTAGATTCGGGAACATGTTCCATCACGTAGAGATAACTTTCAAAAACTATCAAGAACATTCCACGGATGCAGATGAAGTCCAAGAAGACTCTGAACAAGACATGGAAGAAGATTCTGCAGAAAATCCTGAACTAGACGTGGAAGAAGATTCCGCAGACGTCTCTGAACAAGATTTAGAGGATTTAGATTTAGAAGAAGATTCTGCAGATGACGACATAGAAGACTACGAAGAGAATTCAGATGAAGACTCTGTGGAAGACACGCAACCCTTCCTGTTTTTGGCCCCCGATATTGTTCACAGGCAACTAAAATTCTTCCTACAAGCTCTGATGCTTCACTCACAGCTGCTCTCGCTCAAGTTTGCAAACATTTGCCAGTATTTGCAAAGAGTGGACGATGAAGTTTCAACCGACGTTTATAAGTCGATTTTGGACTTGTTAAAATCCCAGAAAAAAATGTGCCGCGTCGAGTTCGTGCATTGTAAATTCAACAAAACTCAAGTGGCAGAAATCCTGGAGGCCATCTTCGCGAACAGTGCCAAAACATTGATCCATCTGAATCTAGCGATGACCGACCTTGAAGGGCGTGAGGACGAGTTGGCAAACTTTACCTTGGACGAAGATATAAATTTTCAAGTTTTGATGAACTTAGAAAAACTTGATATTGCTTACACGGAAATCTTCGAAAAAATGATACTTTCGTTCTATGATTACACAAAGAGAACAGACATGAGCGGAAGAAGAGGACGTCTGAAAGAGATGAAATTAAGCATCCACAGTGACAGAGTTCATACGTACTCGGGAATAGACGCAACCGTCTGGAAACATCTAAAGAACATCTTTCCCGATTTAACAATACAGTTACTTTTTTTTACTCCGAGGAATTCCACGAATCTGTCTAAAATGATAGTTCCTGATATGCCCCTCCGATCACTCGACATCCTTCCTTATCTACGTATCCCCCTTGTCCTGTACCTTTCCTGGGACGATAGAGTCGGCAAGCTGCTGCGCCACATTAGGTCCTGCAGAATCAACCAAACCCTCGAAGAGTTGAACATTTCGGTCTGGTGTGATTCTTCACCAGACTTTCGTGCTCAAGACCTGATAAGTTTCACGAACGTTTGCTCCAGGTTGAGAAGATTGAGACTTTACTTCGTGCCTCCCTTGGCTGCGCTGGATACCGTGCTCAACAGCTTTTTGGAAAACCGACCGGCGTCGTTAGAGGACGTAGACATCAAGATATTTCCGATTATTGGGGCAGAAGAAAGGATGACATATATAAATCTTCGCGAATTTTATTTTGAGATATTGCAATCAGTTGGAATCACGTTGAGGATAAATGTTGCAAAAAATTGCATAGGCATATAACTGTTATCAATCATTCAATAAATATTAAAAACCTTACAGTATTAATAAGTTAATGGTCAAACGACGGACGCTGGTCAGTCGTGTCCCTCCTTCAGAATTATACCAAAAGTTACCAAGCTTAGAGATTTTGGGACTATGGAAAAAACATTCAAAATACTGGTGCTAACGATAAAATAAATAAAAACTTTGTGAAAAAACACGGATAAAATGTTACTTATAAAGCGATACGATCGTTTCGACCAAAAATTCTTTCGTTCTTCCTCAGTCAAAGCCCTTCGTCTCACCTCTCTTTAAGCGCATTCTTCAAATGCATATTTCAGTCAATAACTACAAAGTTTTCGTTTTATTATGGAAAAATCTGGAGTAACTCCGCTCGACTTTCCGAACACTTAAGATTAAGATTATTACCAAGCATTTAAATAAATTTTAATCGATGAATCATTCAAACATATATACCAAAGTGAAGCTCAATCGAATGCACCGTTTAAACGCTAGCGCACTTTCAAGAATTTCTCTCCCATAGGCCATAATGTAAAAGAAATCTTTGTCGTAGCCCCATAGAAAAACTAAAATCTGATGTGGACAACACATGTCTTCCTTGCACGTCTATTAAATCAAAAATATTTTCGGCGCCCTTCATCTAAACTTATTTTGTTTGAAAGAGATAAAATATCAGTAATAGTAAGTTTTAGCGATTTCTAGCCAAATGTTTCGATATCGCCAAGCTGAGTACAGTTTGAAAGATTTCCTTCTGATACTTTATTTGGCGATATTTCACCAAAAGCCGTCAAGCTTGAGATAGTTTGCGAGATTTTGGGGATAGACAAAATAGTCATTGACTACAGACTTTCAATGAATTGAATGCATCCATACATCTTAATGTATTTAAAGTCATTTGGCTGACCCTGTAAATAAATTCCCAGTCGGTTGCAGTCAAAAAAGATATTGAAAACATTTAGATATTACAATAGTTCTAAATACAAAAGTTCAAAATTCTACGGGTTAAAGTTTTAGAGTTATACAAAATACAAGGGGTGGCAGCGTCGTCAAGAGCCGGTAGAAAATGCATTAGTTCGCCGGGTTATCGGGTGTCTCCTTCCTCCGTTGACGACAAATTCTGAATTAAGCCCACTTGAAACTGATTTTCAATGTGAACGATGCGGATTTTTTATAAATTCAAGCATTGGTTTCCGCGTTTAAATTTTTGAAGTATATTTTTGAAACTGAATATATTACATTTACATGCACTGAACTAATTCTCATTGGAATATTTTCTACCTAGCTTTTAAAAATTTTATTTTACAGTTGTTTAAAATATTTTCGGATTTTTTGAAATTGCATTGAATATAATCGAATATTAATTTCATTAAGCTTTTGTAATCAAATAATAATCCTTAATGCTTACTAATAATTAAAAAATAAATGAAATAATCAAAAATCTTTGAGTATTAGACAAATTTTCAGTCCATTATTGCAATAATTTTTTCTCAATTTCGATTTTTATGATATACGACTGATTTTCAACTTACGCTTCAAAAAACATTCGAATAGCCGAAAACAGTCAATTGCAAAACAACAATATTGCACAAAATACTATATTTATCAAACATTAAAGATATTTTACAGGTTTTTTTTTCATTATTTAAAGATGTGTTTTTCTGCCAAAGTAAATGATATACTCAAATTTAATAACAATTATTGCATCAACGCAGCATTCTTGGTTACGCCACTGTGAGAAGGTCCCGGGTTCAGGTCCCATCGCGCTGCTGTCGATCTAACGGGTCTGGAGTTTTGGTAGGTTTTCTCTAGATGTAACGTGAATACGCGTTAGAACCCCTTAGAAAGTCCTCCAACCAAGGAACTTCCATCCGTGGCAGATCGCCCTCGCGTATCGTTAACACAACACACCCAGTTAGATATTGAGACTTCTTTTAACACTTTTTTATTCCTATAAATACGCATTTAAATACTAAAAACAAATCCCTTCCAACAAGATGGTATTTAGTAAGACAATATATTAAAACATTTCCAGAATTATTCAATTGGATATTAATTTTAAACAATTCGTCGAATTGAACATACACTAATCTTATTATGACTTAATGATGTTATAAAATAAGATAACTTTATATTTTTTAACAAATTTTTATTTTTTGCTATTTAGAACATTTGTCAGAATTATATTTACTAGCAACAAACTCTTCAATGTAACTTATGACTGCACTCAAATGCAGAGGATATACCGTTAATAATATCTAATAATAAAGCTAATACAGCTTAAAAATCTATAATATAATGGAAAAAACACTCAAAATACTTCGTCTCAGACGAAGGGCTTTGACTATGAAGACTGAAAAAAATTTTCAGTCGAAACGATCGTATCCTGTTATAAGTAACATTTTATGTGTGTTTTTTCACAAAGTTTTTATTTATTCTATAATATAATGTTTGCTTAGTATAATTAGTAGTAATTTTTCGAGAAAATTATTAAGCTATACCTAATAAATATAATAAAAGCCTACAATAATTTAGTTTATACTTCGCGTCGTTCAAATATTTCTTAAAAACTTCCTCATTGCACATTTTCGGGGGTCATTAGTCAACATTTTCGTTCCTCTCTTCCGCACAGTTAAAATGAAATTAAAAGACATTTCTGAAGAAAATATAAATTTAAAATTATGTACTCAGATAACATAAGAATAAAAGTAATCACCCAGATTAAAAATAATTTTACTTATCGATGCGACGGGATTCCTGATTTCTTTTGCAGTTCAGACCTCGTTGAACACCCCACGATACAACAAATAATCATATTAAAATAAAGTTAAAAAAGTGTATGCGTGTAATCTTTACGCGCGATTGAAGTAAAACTTCTTTGACGTTTACGACACATATCACTGAAATGATTAAACTTAAAATAAATATCATATTATAATTTAATTATATTTATTATTCATGTACTTTACAAAGATTATATAAATGTTATATTCATATTATTCATTGGAAATAGGTACTTGGATGTCATCATAATTTTTATGTATGAAATTATAGGTTTGTGGTAATTATAATGTGAAACACAAATTTAACTCTCTAAATTAGCTAATTTTCTTGAAAATACAGCATCTATCGTTGTACCGAAACTCGTTGTTGATTGAAGTCGAGAAGTATTCATAGTTAGATCAAATTTTTCTTTCAAAAAATCAACTAACGACTGAGATTCTTGAGAGCGAAAATTAACATTAAAATCTCCAGTAAGAATCATCGGTAATTCATGATAATTACTTAGAATCCAGGAAGTGTCCATGTTGTAGTATTATTCTTTAACTGTTTTCGTATACCATTGTTCCGTCTGAAGGTTGGGTCTAATGGGGGGGGGGATGTCCGTAGTCTAGTATTATACTTTAACTGTGTTCTTTAATTGATGTTTTCCTCTGTTTGTGGGGTTCGAATGCAGGTAGTGTAATTTTTGTTGTGTTTTTCTATCACAGTGTTCTTAAGCGTTGATTTCGTCTGCTAGTAGGTTTCGAATTATTATTCTGTATCCATGTTTTTAAACTGCAGGTTCTGTCCATTGTTTGGGATTGATTGCAGCCAGGGTCCGTTTCTTACGTACTAACATTTCTTAAAATACATCTTTTGGGTAAAATAATAACAGACACGACATACATAATATTTAGGAGTTTAATGGCCTAACGGCCAATGCAACTGGCATTTGACAAATAATAATATCACTTCACTTCGAAACTATTGCCTATATTCACTACGAAATAGTATTATAAGACAATTGTGTAATTAAAACACGTCTGAAACCAGTAATTACTATATATCACGCTCATAAGTCTATGCATTTAATTTTTTGAAGTTTTGATAATTCAACGATCTCCATTTACTTCGCCTCGATGGAAATATAAACAACCTGAGATGCGCAGTTACCCAGTGTGCGTAGCGCCATCTGTTTGCAACAACGGCGTTATCCAACTTTCTAAGCGAAGTGTCCCCTCCTATAAATTTACCTTCGTGGGATCGAAGTATGATCCTCCAACAGTGTTCTTAAACGAAAATTTCCCTCTGCTGTTTAGGTACATTTGCAGCCACTGTCCCTTTAATTGTGGTGTTCCATCTCCTTGTTCTTAAACCGATGTTCTGCCTTGAAGTTGGGTTAGAATCCAGGAAAAGTGTTCTTAAACTGACGTTTCCAACTACTTTTCCGGTTCGATTGCAGACAGGTTCCATTTCTTTGTGCTTTTCCAAAACCTTGTATATTATTCATCTAAAAATAAGGATTATCGACAACCTCCTGTGAGGTTGGGATTACATGTAAAATATTATGTTGGATGTACCTTCAAAACGCTTATTGATATATAATAAAGATTGATGTCTCAAAGAAATGGCGAGAAATCGCCGTTTCTTTCCCTAACAGGTTCCCCGTATTTTTACACGATGAATGTTAAAGCGTATCAAGAGTTAGTCAAAATACTAACCCAGCTTTCTAGTAAGCGGACGCCAAATATTAATCACTGCACCAAGTCGTTTATTTTAAAACGCGTTTGGCATTTGTATGTTCATCAAATACCACCACGGCAGTAATAATTCTATGTCTGAAAATAAGTACTAGCCACAATCTAACGATACACAATCAAGAAAAAAAACGTTAGACCTCTTAAAAACAATTTAATTCAAAAGTTATTTCCCAACGGAAATCTTCACAAACTCCTCAGAGAGTATAGAATTTTACAACTAGTTGCCATCGGCAAAACGAGATATTTAAATACATATTTTGTGGATAACGTTGCCATCTCAAGAAAAACTAAATAATGATAGTAATGGTAATGCATTTTCAACAATGAAGTCCGCGAAAGGAGCGATCGGTCGAAAATGTAGGACTTTCCGTGACTCTTCTTTTTCAGGCGCGCTTGCGTGGAGTATATGACATATACGTCACTTCCTTTACTGAGCGTTACTTCCGTCAGAAAAAAAATCTGAGTTACCCCCCTAGTCGCGACTAAAGAAGTTTTACTTCAATAATAAAAATCTGGAGTGACTCCACTCGACTTTCCGAACACTTACGATTAAGATCATTACCAAGCACTTAAATAAATTTTAATCCATGAATAATTCAAACATATATACCAAATTGAAACTCAATTGAAATGCACCGTTTAAACGCTTGCGCACTCTCAAGAATTTCTCCCCATATGTAATTATGCCATAACATAAAAGAAAGTTTTGTCGTAGCCCTTTAGGAGAACTATAAGTCCTATACACACCAAAATCAATACCGGTCTTGCAACGGTGGTTTATAACATATATACCCAATTTGAGCTCAATCGAATCTATCGTTTAAACGCTAGCGCACTTTCAAGAAATTCCCCCCATAGGCCATAATGTAAAAGAAATCTTCGTCGTAGCCCTGTAGAAAAACTATAAGTCCTATACACACCAAAATCAATACCGGTCTTGCGACGGTGGTTTATGACATATATATCCAATTTGAGCTCAATCGAATGCTCCGTTCAGGAGCTATCGTGTTCACTCACATACACACAAACACACACACACACACACACATGCACACATACATACATACATCTCGTAAAAATAGCATAAATGGATTCAGAAGCCCTCAAAACGTGTAAAAACACCAAAATCTCGAAGTCGAATTTTTTCATGATTACAATACTTTCCTTACATGGTACATGTTCGGAAAGTAAAAATACAAAAAATTAATTAAACGCAATGAAGAACACATAGTAAATAACGCAAAAGCTGAGCTTAATTCGCAAAACGCGCGTTCTCCAGAGTTACTGGAACTGGAGACAGTTTTCGCCAAGGCGTTCCATCTCCATTATATATAACCTCCTTGACAAAATACGAAATAATTTTTGGCGACAAATTTGGCGATATTTTGTCGAAACTCGCCAAGGTCGACGACATATGGCGAGATTTTAAGCATGGACCAAACAATTACTGACTATCGCCAAATTTTGCGATATTTCGGAAAAACTCGCCAAGGCCGACGACAGACGGCAAGATGCACAACTAGATGTTACACCAATCTTATATATGAAATTTACACATTCTACGACTAATATTTTTTGAGATTTGAGAATTAAATACATACACACGTACAAGAATCACGTACAAGAAGTCGTCAAGCCTGGCGACTTTTGGCGTAGTTGTTGAGGGAGGCACGTGACCGTGGTCAGACCATTACCTAACTTATATGGTAGAACGGTATTGTGCTTCAAACGGATACGGTCTAAACCTCTAAAATACGGTTTAATGAATTTCAGCCCATAGAGCGTAATGTATTTAGAATCTCTTGGGCGGCCCTGTAGATAAACTATATCCAGTCGAATGGAACAGAAAGGGGAGCTGCACAAGTAGATGTTACAACAATTCTAAATATAAAGTTTCAACATTCTACGCCTAATAGTTTTTGGGATACGCGAGTTTAATGAATTTCGGCCCATAGAGCGTAACGTATTTCGAATCTTTTGGGCGATCCTGTAGATAAACTATCCAGTCGAATGAAACCGAAAGGGGAGGTGCACAACTACATGTTAGAACAATCCTAAATATAAAGTTTCAACATTCTACGCCTAATAGTTTTTGGGATACGCGAGTTTAATGAATTTCGGCCCATAGAGCGTAACGTATTTCGAATCTTTTGGGCGGTCCTGTAGATAAACTATCCAGTCGAATGAAACCGAAAGGGGAGGTGTACAACTACATTATGAAAAATCCTAAATATAAAGTTTCAACATTCTACAACGAATAGTTTTTGAGATATACGAGTTATACATACGTACGTACAGACGGCATGGAAAAACTGGCCAAAATAGACTCGCCGCTGGTCAAAATGAGTTGCAGACGCGTTTATAAGATCGTGCATGCTAGCTTACGATGAGATGCATCGAAAAAATTCTTAAAAATAAATTTAGAGGTAGTCAAAATCGGATTTTTCGTCGAAATTTGGCCCCCGAAATTTTTCGGGATCACATTACTTCCTTATACTCTGTGCAAGGAAGTAAAAATGCAAAAAAATATTTTTTTTTTAAACTATTTATGAAGTTGGATACTAATACATAAGTAATTATACCAAAATAATTTTAAAATTTAAATTTTAATAAAATATTTAGGAATTTAAGATTGTTTCATTCTTATTTTCTCTTATCAGAGAATGCTTATCTCTCTACTTTATTTTTTGCATCTGACAAAAGAGTATTTATCTTGATATCCATCATGCATTCTGAACTTGCCATAATAAAATCAATTTGCTTTTTGGGTTTTACCACAACCAAAAGTTACCGCCCACTTCTTCGAATTTCCTTTTTCGTGAGGCTCAATCACATCAGTGAACTCCTCCAACAGTAAAACCATTCGTTTCTGAGACATGCCTCTTCCTGATTCTTCATGCCTCTTCTCTAATCCAGCGGTGCGCAAACCATGGGTCGCGACCCCCCCGAGGGGTCGCGAGAAAACTTTTGGGGGTCGCCAAATTTAAAGAGATTAAAGTTTATGAAAAATCTACAATTATTCATTTCAAAGAACGGAAATAATACAACAGAAGAAACTGATAATTATTATTTTATGAGTGCGATATTCGTGATCGCTATCACGGGGCTTCAAAACCCTGTTATTATGCATAGTCAGGGTCGTAGCCAAGAGGGGGATGACACACACAACCCCCGCGCCATGAGGAATGTTTTGCCATACAAAATGTATATTCTTCACTCCCTTATCACACACATGTATGCATATATATGTGAGTTGCAATAGTCGTAACACCCCCCCCCCTGATGAAAAATTTCTGGATACGCTCCTGTGCATAGTGATCTGCAAATTGATCATGCATAGTGATCATGTATAGTGACCTTAAAAATTAGTTTCCATTAAAAAAAATATCGATCTCGATTGAATCCAGAGGATGACTTACGGCTTGCGATTTCCAATACAGATCTGAACATAGAAGCAATCATGAGCTCTTTGCAAGCACATACTTCACATTGACTTTTTATGATGCAAAGTTTTTTTTAAAGTATTTCTCATAAAAAAATATTTATATCCATATGCATAAATAAAGCATTGTTTCATAAAATTATGTGTTGATTCATTAACGGATTTTTATGATGTTACAACTTTTATAACATTTTTAAGATGGTTTATAAGTTTTGTGCGCTAATTTAAAAAGGCGTTATTTCAATCGATGACGTCGCGACACTCTTTTAAAAACACCCTGTAAGAGCAGATCCCAGAAAGAATTTCAATGTAACTTCGTTGTCTATTAAACAAAATGTCTACTGTCTATCCAGGGGTCGCGACAAAATTTTACAAAAAATAGGGGGTCGCAAATGAAAATAGTTTGCGCACCACTGCTCTAACCTACAAATTTGTATGTAATGTGTACGTATACTTGCACCTGCCGTCGATTTGCAGAAGAGAAAATAATTTGGAATGTAGTTTTGTTTAATTTAATTCTGGAAAAACCCAAGAAAATTTTCGGACAGGGAACCGGGACCGGTCGCTTAGAGAGGGTTATGTGGTCTCTTCTAGTGGATCTTTTAACATCCAGTGGATAGGGTAAAAAATTGGTACCTTAAAAATTTGGTCGTTGGAGAAGGGGGGTCGCTTAACAGAGGTGGTCGCTTATAGAAGTTTCACTGTAAATCGTTTTCAATAGGGTACATGACATTGTCAAAAGCAATAACATGTATGAAATTTGTACTAATCGATGCAGAAGACGAACAGACAACCCGAAATCATAAATACTGGGAAGTACGTAATAAAATCAACAAGATAGATAGTGTTTATCATGAATTCCTACTAAAAGATTGCATTTGCATTGTGAAAAACTATCCTTACATTTTGATTAATAATGATGTATACAGCCAGCCCATTAAGGCTATAGTTCGAAGAAAAAGAACTCTTTTTTTAGTCTTGGTACACAAATTGAAATAAACTAATAGTACCATGGTCTCCAAAAAATTCCAGTTGGCTCTTCATAAGCTGCTTTACACACTGTAATAAGCGAAAAAGCTGTGCCTTTTCAGAAGCAAGATTTTTCGAAGAGTGACACGTTGTGCGAAAATTTCCGACTTTTGAGAATTTTTTCTAAAAGTTCTGAAACTGATACAGGTTTATCTTTTATTTCAGTATGCAGTACAGCTTGTAAAGAGACAGTTTTAAAATTTTGAAGCGCCTGACATAATTAATTTACTTGTACTTGTATACCAAAATCACATGATTTTTTCGAAATACACCGTTATCGCTATTTTTCAGTTTATACGCTTCAGAGAAAACCAGATCTGAAATAGTGTTCGGGCGTCAATCTGACGATCTGGAGTTTTGGTCGGGTTTTCCAGATGTGACGTGAATACGTGTTAGAACACCGTAGGCAGATGCCCCTCAGGTAGGCTTGCCATAACACACACACACACACACACACACAAGAAATTTTTGATAGGTAAAGAAAACTGTGGACTGTCAAACGGGGAAACGTTTTTATCAAGGAGCGTGTACTCAGTGAAGTGTAGTTTGATAACATCGATAAAGTGAATCGAATGATAAATCATGAGCTTATTTATAAAGTCCTTCACGACTACGTCAGTCGCCTTTAATATTGAACACAGGGATACTATAAAAGCGGTAAGCATTAACATCCTTGGTTACCAGTGAGAATATTTCATGGAAAATACATTTGCAAAGCATGCATAATAATAAAAGTAATAGTAAAATAAATAAATAAATAAATATAATAATGAATATATAAATATAAATAACAATAAACAAATAAATAAAATAATAATAAATAAATAAGCAAATAACTAATTAAATAAAATAATAATAAATAAATAAGCAATAACTAATTAAATAAAATAATAATAAATAAATAAGCAATAACTAATTAAATAAAATAATAAAATAATAATAAATAAATAAATATAATAGAAAGAAATAATTAAATAAAATAATGCAAAACTCGCCTATTTTTTAAAAAAATCTGGAACAATCTCGTTTGAACCTTAATAAGAAACAGTTGACCTTAAATTAATTAAAAACTGCCTAAAGTGACACACACACATCCCCCCCCAAAAAAAAAGCCTACTACGGTACGATAGTACCGGAAACAATTGCATTTGTAGCGGATATTTTGGTGTTTATAGGGCTGATAGTTTTTGTACAAGGCTAGAAAAAGGAATTTTTTTTATTAATGCCTATAGATGCAAAATCATTTAAAATATGCTAGTATCTAAATGGTGCATTTGAATAAGCTCAAATCGGGTATGTATATTTTAATTCATCGCACAACCTGTATGGATTTTGGTGTGTGTAAGGCTTATAGTTTTCAATAGACTACGAAAAAGAATTCTTATTCATTATGGTCTATAAACGGAAATTATTTGAAGTCATCTAGCGTCTGAACACAACATTTCGTTGAGTTGAATCAAATATATTTAAAAGCGGAGGGAAATCAAGTGTTCGGAAAGTCGAGTGGAGTCACTTCAGATTTTTTCAGAATAAATAAGATGAAGTAATCTGGAGTAATCCAGCTGTATGAGCAAAATAACCGATGCCTGTGTAGTCAAAAAGAAAAAGAAAAAAGTGACTATGAAGCAAGGTGATCATCATCAGGTCAAACTTCAACAAACGGATGAAGTGATCTTTAAATGATTACCTGAAAACATTTGACCCTAACATTTATTTATTAAACTAACCACATTTCCTCTCACCATTATTCAGTGACAATGACCCAAGCCGTCCAATTCAAAGATAATCAGAATTTTCAGTTACTCATGCAGTTCAAAGTCACGATTGCATTATAAAGACCGTTACAGCTAAACTCCGTGTGTCTGTTGCTCCATGGTAAAGCGTAGGAGTCCTTATAATACGGTTTTACTAAATGATAAACAATACTGGACACGATTTTTGGTCACGGTGCAAGCTATTTTTCTCCACATGGAGAGAACAGTTTTTTTTATCTCGGATCAGCGCTTCTGGGATAGACAGTGATCTTCCAGATTATTGTCTCTCGATAGGTAACACCCAACGAACATCTCTGTACTTCATTGTGCGAGTTCTGGAAACGTGCAAATTCAGTGATAGGGGTAAATGATTTGTGATTTGGTACAATAAAGTTGATGGAAATAAGGAAATATTCCAGCGTTATCAGCGAGTTTTCTCAAGCTGATCTCATGTGGCGGATCCAGGGGAGGAGCTAAAAAATTCCTTACACCTCAAAAAAAAAAAAAAAAAAAAAAAAAAGTTAAGGCAGCATTTTGCTTCTTGGGCACTTTGTTTAGTTAAAATAATCTCTTCTTACTAACTAACCGTTTCCCAAAAAATTACATTACTTTAAGGAAGCCTTTTTGCCTTAGTGTATGTACATTTCATTTAGGCCTTCCGTGTTGTGCGGTGGTTAGAGAGTCATTCTACTACACCGTGGGTCCGAGATCGATTCCCAGGACGTTTTGTTTGTCATTTCGTCCGTAACTTCATATGAGGCAGCGCTGGCCCACCTATTAACCCTTTAACGCGCAGTGTTCCCGCTCTGGGAACACCAAACTCTGACGTTTTGACTGTTGCCAGTCACGATGAATAGATTTGATTTCTATAAAAATAGCTGCGGGTGACATTAGCTCCACGAGAATCCTTTAAGGAAGTCATTTCCGTACGTCATTTCCCGTAAAAAAAATTGTCACGATTGTTTTTAACAGCACTGACATCTGCTGAAAAATGAAAGAATGCAAGAACAGCTGGATAGATTGCCCAATGCTGAAAAAAGGGCAGCCGTTGCCATCGCTCGACTTAACTACCAGCAAGATGGCGGACGATCGAAACATTCCTCGCGTGCCGCAGATCTAGAGACCCTTTTTTGACGACAGCTGGCTGTGTCGGCACAGTTAGTGGGGGGGGGGGGGAAGAAAAGGAAATTCAGAGAATATCTCTCTGTATTCAAACGAGCGCAGTTTAGTATACTGGCCGGCATCTTGTGCTTTCTTTTCCGCGGAGTTGCCCCTCCGATCCCCCCCCCCCCATATGTTCTGAAAATGAATAGAAAAATCTCAAAACCCTACAAATACGTGTTAATGTTTCCTAAATACTGATTTGAAATTTCTCGAGGTGAAACAATTCTTCTGTGTTCGGCTTGTACTCGGGTTCTGGATTTTTACCTAATTTTTGTTAAATAAAGTTATTGGTTCGGCGTATACTCGTTATACGGTATATAAAAATAGTACATCTATACATGAAAAAAGAACATTTTTATACTCTTTTCAAAGTGATACAGCTTCATTCTTACACCATTTTTCAATACATCTGAAGCATTTTAATGTACGTGTGAATTTAAATTACAGCGAAAGATTTCTTCAGCGAAATATATGCTCATTAACATTGTTAGACAGACAATATTCAAAATAGCACAAGTCGGGAGAAAAAAAAATTAAAAAAGTTTCTTCGAATACAATGAATCTCCCAAATAGTATTAGAGAAAGAAAATTTCAAGGGGTAAGAATTCAGAACCTCTTTGATTAGCTACCGTATTGGCCCGAATATAACGCGGTGTTTTCTGACTAATCATTGTCCGTTTAAAAAAAAAAAAAAAAAAAAAAAAAAAAAAAAACCTGACGCTGAATTCGAGACCTAAATATAGGATTTTTCTAATTATCTTGATGAAAAATTTCGGGGTCGCGTTATATTCGAACCAACACGGTAGTTTGAGTATGATTAATAATATCCATGCATTACCGTTCCAACGTTTATTAACTGAATTTCTACAAGCAGAAATTCAGTCAATGAATTCAACTTTTTTTTAAAATCTCTCATTTAGAACATCATACATACGCTTTCAAAACAAACTCTAATGCAAAAAAGACGACTATTATTAAGATGAGACGTTAACCAAAAGACTTGACATCTTGAACTCATACTTCTGAGCTATTTCTGAGGAAAATCTGGAAACAGTGGGTATACTTGGCACGGAACAAAGACACGGGGCCTCATTTTTGTGAATTTTAATATTTGTTTTTGCGAATTTCAACATTTACTTTTGTGAATTTCCAGTCCAATTTTTATATAAAAGAAAACTTTTGTTAAAATGATTGACAAAACAGATTAAAATTTAGGATAAAATACTAGTAAATGGCTGTTTTATTAAATTGTATTTTTTTGTGAAGAGGACATTTTAATCGATTGTAATTTTGTGAAGGGGTCATTTTAATCGATTGTATGTAATTTTGTGAAAAGGCCGCAAAACAGACCCAATTTTCATCTTTAGAAGAAATTTCAATTCGGTACTTTGTTCAGAAATTTTTGCATCATCCAGACGATGTTTTTCAGAATTGTTAGTCCTTTGGAATTACAGTACTGTCTGAACGTGGGATATTAGTGACCATAGACCATACCATACCGATAAACGTGTGAAATGTGCCAGATCGTGATGGAAGATGTACAGTAGCACAAAAGTAAAAATAGCCAATCACTCACGTATGAACGCGACCGAGAAAACTGACTGACTGACTTTGAGCAGGAAATAATCAAGTCATGACTTCATGCGTGCAAACAACAGGAGATATCGTCACTGGAACATCTTTGTCTCAGTCTCAGACACAGCAATATTGTGAAGTGGTTGGAGTTTGTAAAAACCAGTGTTGAACAAAACTGGAATGTTTAATAAATCGGGGGCTGAATTCGAAAACCAGAAACTGCTCTTCACAATAAATATACTTCCAGTACATTATGGTCTATATCGATGCAGACACTAATCCATTTCAAGTACAATGCAATAAATATAAACGTTTAAAGCAGCTAACTCATTCTTTAGATGGAAATAACACTTTCCTTTACAGCGACTAGTAAAAATACAGTAACAATGATATACAGCTTTCTCCAAGTTATCCTCGAAATTTCGCTAAGTTTGAAGATGATACATCGCCAAACTTGGCGCAAAAAAAGACTTGTGCTGACTGCTGTACATTTAGCAATATTTACCTTTTCTTTAGAAACTTTAAACATGCATATTAATTTCGTTTTGCTTGAAACAGCATCTCTAACCCAGACAGCGCAGCTAATTTCGATCAAACTTGCAGTAAGCTTGATTTATCAAGTCAATAAACTTGAATTAAGCTTGAAAATTTCAAGCGTGAAAGCTTAATGCAAGCTTGAATCAACTGTTCAAGTTTACACTTGCCCAACTTGCATTAAGATTGACATAGCAAGCTTGAATCAAGCTTAATTCAAACTTAAAAAATTTCCCCCAAAAAAAGTTCTAAAACCAAGGGGCGCCGGTCGGCTTACGCGACTCATATATTTTATTCTTATCCGCATTTTCCCCTGTACGCTGAGACCTCAAGTTATTTTAATCTGTTTCCGTATAGCGTCCGCGGTTGGGATCGATCCAGGTACCTGGGAAGCCAATGTCCTAACCACCATGCCAATCTCACGCGTGGTGACAAGACTAAAGTTTGAAGTGACTTTTATGGTTGTCACGCCGTTTTTTGGCGAGATTGATCAGTATTGCCCAATCATCTTTTATTTTTCCATGGGATGAATCAAAATTAAAATAATGTTACGTGTGATTTATAGACTCTACTAATAGGGAAATAAGCATAATATAAACTTAAAAGCAGCACACGTTTTAAAACTTTCAATATCGCAACATTCATGTTGGGCAATATTGGCCAAAATCGAGACAAACGACTAATTTTGAAATCAATTTTGTAGTATATTTGTATTTTATTTTGAAGAATTTCAATATTTGGAAATATGGTATCGTTTTTTTTTAATTCTATGGTCAAGTACATTTATGACTGATAATAAATTATTTGTTATGTGGATGTGGCTTTCCAAATCAAGCAGTAATCAAGTTGTATTTAAGCTTGACAGTTCAAATGACTTAAATTCGGAGGGAAAATATTTGCTGACTCATTTTTTTGTAATCTCCAAGCTTGCTGCAAGCTTAAAATGAATTGAACCGTCAAGCTTGTATTAATACGTCAAATTCAAAGAAATGTCAAGCTTGATTTAAGCTAGTGTGCTATCTAGGAAAATACATTTGAAGTCATAGATAGCCAACATTTTGCATATCATGCGCCAATATTTTCCACAGACGTGTTCAAATGCGCCATAAAACTCGGTACTATTTTTTTCTTCCTTACGTTCACGGGTATAGAGCTGGAAAATAGGAATACAGGCAGACTTTAGTTTAAGAGAAGAGGGGAAAAATAATAACGTGTGACCATGAAATTGAAATTGTTGTTCTCAGAAAGAGGAGTCTAAAATTATTTTTTGGATATTTGGTAGGGGGATTAGAGATGGTTTGATTTTGGATGGCAATGTATTTTAGTGTACAAATGTTTGCTTTTGACGTGACATCATAAATTATTCGGAAAAAAAAAAACTTCCGGACACGAAACTATTTCATGTCTCAAAACAGTAGTCAGGCACAAGAATGCAATACGCCACTTGAAATCATACAATGCACCAGATTTGGGGAATGCGTCACGATTTGGCTGCCCGTTTTAAATGATGACTGTCCATAGAGTGTAATGCATTTGAATTCTTTTATTTATTTATTTTTGAGGGGGGGAGGTAGGTCGTCTGTAAAGAACCTAATCATGCTACATCATAATATTTTCGATGGATTCCACGGTACATTACACATCAATGTAAATTTTGTGGTATTTGCTATACACTTACAGCAGTTATTAGATGACGGACAAACAAAGCGAAATCATAAATGCTTTTCAACATTGCTTAGCAAAACACACGGCATGTAAGAGAACACATCACTAAAGACTATACCTCAAATAATTCATTTTATTTAAGGAAGCGTTTTTTTTAATTAATTACGTTAGTCATTTATGAACAGCCAGAAAATAAATTCAGGGAGGTCCTAAAAGGTTTATTTCTCAACACAAAAGCTTGATTGTTGATATCCAGTTAACAAAAATTTAAATTTCGGGAGGGAGCTATCCACTGGCTAAGTCTCTGCATCAGAGATATGATAATATTTTAACCCTTTGAAGCGCAATCATTTCCCAATGCTTAAAAAAGGGCAGCCGTTGCTCAGCCAGTCTGTGTTAAAATATGTGGCACTCGGTCTCTAGATCTGTGTCATGCCATGAACGATTCGATCGACCGCCATCTTGATGGAGTTAAACCGAGCGATGGCAACGGATGTCCTTTTTTTAGCATTGGGCAGTCTGTCCAGTTGCTTTTCTATAAATGTATTTCCATCATATTCTCCATTTTTCAGCAGATGCCAGTGCTGTTACATATAATCCTGACAATTTTACAATAATCGACAATTTTTACGGGAAATTATGTGCTTTAAAATGTAAAGGATTCTCGCGCAACTATATCAAAGTATTTTTATAGAAATCAAATTTATTATTCGTGATTAACAACAGTCAAAATGTCATAGTTTTGTGTCCTCATGGAGAGGACACCGCGCTTTAAAGGGTTAAAACGTTTCTTCAAAAGTTTTACTATGCAATGTAAGATATGATAAGCCCGTACCAGACATGAAACTTTCAGAAAAAATTACCAAGCATACCAATAGTCAGCTAAATGTGTCAAACTGAGAATGTTGAGATAAAATTCTATGTTTTAAATAAATCGTTATAAAAAGTTTCAAATTCGCACAGGTTTACCTTTTGTTATTACAGTGTATCGTACTGTGTTCAAAGAAAATATCTGAAATTTTGCAAATCCCTGGGAGCATT
Source organism: Cheiracanthium punctorium (assembly GCA_038373885.1). Taxonomy (NCBI): domain Eukaryota; kingdom Metazoa; phylum Arthropoda; class Arachnida; order Araneae; family Cheiracanthiidae; genus Cheiracanthium; species Cheiracanthium punctorium. The sequence goes on from JAWZYV010004456.1 coordinate 153,535, forward strand.
TATTTTATTTTAATTTGCGCACAAGCGTTGAGAAGACGATTTTATTCTTCCGTATAACAATCTTGAGTAGCTTTATTCAGCTACCATCTATTGAATAAATGCTGTGCGCATCGTTTTTAATGGAAAGCTTACTGCAATAAACTTCGATACTCTATTTTTTTAAATCCAAGAAGGTTTACAGAAATTAAACCCCAGTCATACAGACATGCAAACCGAAGTTCCAAATAAGTTAATAAAATAGTAATGTTTGAAGGGTGTCAGGCAAAATTTGAATACATCGTCACGGATAAACAGATATTGATATGGTTATGTATGAATAATCGAGTACACAATTTCATTCTGATAAGTAAATAAAATTTGAAAGAATTACAGATTTTTTATTTATTTATTTTTTATTATTGTTGTTAATTTTATTTGGAAATGTGAATTGGAAAGAGGAATTAAGGATGGTTTACCACAAAAACTAACAAAATATCTAGCTGGTCACCGTCTCAAAATTCACCCAGAAATAAAACTTTTGCGTTAATAGGGCAAGAGGCTAAATTTTTTAAAAATGTATATTTATAAAACAGTAAGTTATTTTTCATAAAATGTTGTGCATAGCTAACTCATTTAGAAGTATACTTAAAATTGAGAAGTACCGAAGCGTGGAGGCCAACCTCATTCTTCAGGAAATCTCACGCAGAAATCAACAAATTTAACACGGAAACAAGTTATTTAAGGAACATTAACAATTTTTTAGAGGAATGTTTATCTTTGACGGAATAAATAATTTCAGTGTCGACTGGGGATGGGGAATATTAACGAAAAGATAAATCATTATAAAAGTTAAAAAACAAAATGAACTAATTACAAGTTTTTAATTAGCGTATATCGAACAGGAGTAACGAAGTGGACTATTTTTTAGACGTTTCGCCAACTGTATTATTTAGTAAGTAAATGGCAATTAAGAAGTGAGGATTGGGAAAAAAAGTTCAGCAGTTTTACGAACAGTAAGAAAAATATTTAGAAAAAAACAAGTTTATTCTGTTCAATTTTAATTGCAATTATTTTTACGACTTATGAAGGGTGTCCCAAAATTTACGCATGATTTGAATTAAATAGAAGGCACAGGGGGCTTTTTTCAAATTTTTTTTAATTGAAACATAAAGTACATAGTTTTGTGTGTGATTATGGCAAAGTTACGCTAAGGGCGATCTGGCAAGGATTGTGGGTGCCTTGGTAGAAGGGCTTTCTAAGGGGTTCTAACGCGTATTCAAGTTACATTAACGCGTATTCAAGTTACATGATCTTTCTCATCCATTCAACATCAAAATCATCACGAATCAAATTTTCATTATTTTTGAAATATTGTTCAACAATGAAAACGCGTTGCTCATTTGTGTAGCACTGCATTTTTACGAACCCTAAACTATCAGCGATCAAACTGTTTTCTTTTTTTTTGGTTAGCAACACTACATGAATTAATTTTCTATTTAATTCAAATCTTACTTAAATTTTGGAACACTCTGTATTTTCTTTTCCCGAAAAAGAAATCTCTTTTCAGTTCTAAACAGATCAAGTGTTACCTATGTCAGACAATTCGCCAAGAGTTCACATTTCAAAAGGGCATGGAACAGAACAACGAAAGACAATAGATGAAAATAGGAACTTCCTTTTTTTTTTGCCGTAATCTTTTTCTACCCGACATTCAAAAAAGCGAATAATGTCTTAGAAATCTGTTTAATCGCTCGACCCTGTAGTGTTCACGCAAGCGCGGAGTCGTATACAGTGCTACGTTCGTTATGATCCGTTAGCTGCGGTGCGGCACAACTAAAGGCAGCGGAATATTGAGGGATGCCTTTTATGTTACTTCTGTACCGGAACTAATAAAACGTTACGGGATAGATTTCCTTAGGACTGATATGCGATCTGTTTTTCCAAACCATCTACTAATTTTTGAGTCATATATATAAGTAGAACTACGCCCAGAGACGAAAGCGGTACATTCACCTCACCTTACAGCATTAACCCTTTGAGACGCAACCCTTTCCCAATGCTGAAAAAAGGGCAGCCGTTGCGATCGCTCAACTTAACTACCAGCAAGATGGCGTGACGATCGAAACGTTCATCGCGTGCCACAGATCTAGAGACCCTTTTTTGACGACAGCTGGCTGTGCCGCCCTTTTTTTCAGCATTGGCAATCTATCCAGCTGTTCTCGCATTCTTCCATTTTCCAGCAGATGTCAGTGCTGTTAAAAATAATCGTGACAATTGTTTTTACGAGAAATGACGTGCTAAAATGTAAAGGATTCTCGTGGAGCTATCACCCGCAACTATTTTTATAGAAATCAAATCTATTCTTCGGGGCTGGCAACAGTCAAAACGTCAGTGTTTGGTGTTCCCAGAGCGGGAACACTGCGCGTTAAAGGGTTATAAAAAGAGAGACGTGAAAGTTAAATACTTTGGTATTCTATTCAAAAAAATAGTTAATTTGAGAACAAATTATGATTTTACTAATAGGTTAAATATTATATAGAGGGTCCAAAAAGATGGCAGCACGGTTTAATTCTTCATCCATTAGAGATAAACGGGCAATGCAAACTGAAAAAATGTTCAGAATAAGGTAGGAAAATAAGATGATGTTTAGAAAAAATTCTTCTCGTAAATTTTCAAAAAGTTCAACTTTTTAAATTTATATGCGACCACCGTACACAAAAATTCCCAATCAGTAAAATGTCCCCCGTACAAAACAAATTCCCAATTAGTAAAATGGCTGTGCTTGCACAGACAGCTGTGTCAAAAATGGTCTCTCGATCTGTGGTACGCGATGGGCGATTCGATCGACCTCCACTTTGCTGATAGAGAGATGGCAACGGCTGCCCTTTTCTCAGCATTGGGCAGTTTGCTCAGTCGTTCTTCTACATCAATGTATTTCCATCGTATTCTCCAGTTTTCAGCAGATGCCAGTACTTGTAAAAGACATGATGTGCTAAGTAAAGAATTCTAGTGTAACTATGTCACCCTCAAGTATTTTTATAGAAATCATATTTATTCTTCGTGACTGACAACAGTCAAAAGTGAGAGTTTTGTGTGCTCCCGGTGAGGACACCGCGCGTTAAAGGGTTAATCTGGTGATGGGAAGTGGCATCTGAAAAGTACCACTTTATTTTCTGGAATATTTGAAAAATTAATTCCTAATATAGTTAATTTCAGACATGTCCCCTCCTGTCTCGTATGTATTTAATCTAAGCGTAAGCAGTTTATTACTTTCCGAACATGTACCATGTAAAGAAAGTATTGTAATCATGAAAAAATTCGACTTCGAGATTTTAGTGTATTGACACGTTTTGAGGTGTTCTGAATTCATTTATGCTGTTTTTATGAGATGTGTGTGTGTGTGTGAGTGACCGCGATAGCTCCTAAACGGGGCATTCGATTGAGCTCAAATTGTGTATATATGTTATAAACCACCGTCGCAAGACCGGTATTGATTTTGGTGTGTATAGGACTTATAGTTTTTCTATAAGTCCGACTGCTTCGTTAGCGTTTAAACGGTACATTAGATTGAGCTCAAATTGGGTGTATATATGTTATAAACCACCATCTTAAGACCGGTATTGATTTTGATGTGTACAGGACTTATAGTTTTTCTACAGGGCTGCGACAACGCTTTCTTTTACATTATGGCCTATGGGGAGAAATTCCTGAAAGTGCGCTAGCGTTTAAATTCGATTGAGCTGAAATTGTATTTATATGTTATAAACCATCATCATAATACCGGTATTGATTTTGGTGTATATAGGACTTATAGTTTTTCTACAGGTCTACGGCAAAGATTTCTTTTAAATTATGGCCTATGGGGGGAAATTCTTTAAAGTGCGCTAGCGTTTAAATTCGATTGAGCTGAAACTGTATTTATATGTTATAAACCATCATCATAATACCGGTATTGATTTTGGTGTGTATAGGACTTATAGTTTTTCTACATGGCTACGACTAAGATTTATTTTACATTATGGCCTATGGGGAAAAAATTGAAAGTGCGCGTTTAAACAGTGCATTCGATTGAGCTCAAATTGGGTATATATATTATAAACCACCCTCTTAAGACCGGTATTGATTTTGATGTGTACAGGACTTATAGTTTTTCTACAGATCTGCGACAAAGATTTCTTTTACATTATGGCCTATGGGGGAAGGGAATTCTTGAAAGTGCGCTAGCGTTTTAATTCGATTGATCTCAAATTGGGTATATATGTTATAAACCACCATCATAATACCGGTATTGATTTTGATGCGTATAGGACTTATAGTTTTTCTATAGAGCTACGACAAAGATTTCTTTTACATCATGGCATATGGGGAGAAATTCTTGAAAGTGCGCAAGCGTCTAAACAGTGCATTCGATTGAGCTTCAATTTGATATAAATGTTTGAATTATTAATCGATTAAAATTTATTTAAATGCTTGGTAATGATGTTAATCGTAAGTGTTTGGAAAGTCGAGTGGAGTCACTCCAGATTTTTTTAAAAATGCATTGTTTATTCATTACTTGTGGGAAATGGTAATAATATAGTAAAGGAATAGCTTAAAACAGCTTGAGGGGTCTGGGGGTCTATAATAATTGTGTATGTGTTTCAAAGAGTCCTATATATATACTTTACTCCACAAAGCGAAATTTTCACGTACGCGAGGAGTATTGGAATGCATCTCTCGCGTAAGGCGAGACTCCACTCCAATATGTAAGCAATTTTGCAAATGCTTAGCAAAATGTCATATATTCCAGGTAAGACCTTTAAAATGCATAATGTTTTCGATTAGTGTACTCACCGCATACGCCGCTGCCAAGCTGCCTAAGATCCCAGTTAGGGCAATGGAACAGAGAAGATTCGTTGCCCATACAATGAGGATCTTCGTACAAGAGCTGACTAGAATCGTTGTTGCGAGGAAACCAGTGGTACAGCTCTCCACCAGAAAATCCCAGCTGGTGGCACATCACATTCAACGCTTCCTGGGTCCAGCTAAAAGAGAAGAATGGAATTTCATATTTTTGGTCCACATTTATAGCATAGCGAAATACTGTGATTAATGATTGTCCATATTATCCGAGATTTCAGTTTTCTGAAATATGTTCGGTCCCGACCCACCTTGGATAATCGGGATTCTGTAGTTTTAAAATAATAAAATTAAACATTTTCTCGGAACGTGCACCCTCCTCCCCCCCCTTCCAAAATATTTTGTTTTATTAATCTCAATATTGTTAATAAAGATTGTTAATAAAGATAAGAAAATAAGAGCATATTTTGTTCTTCGTCTCTCCCAATAATTAGCAGGTAGAGACACTTGTGGAATTAAATGCTGCAGGAATACTTACTTTTTCGAGTTAGTACAGACAGATCGCCATTTTCCCTTGTACAGAATCTGTAGTCTGCCTTCTGTGATAGAATCTCCATCAACGAGGCGTACATCCGGCCAGCCGGATGCATAAGTGTCGATTTCAGACCAAGATTCAACCAGTCGAGTGAACTGGATTTTTTGATACCTAGTACCCTACATTATAAAGAAAAAAAAATCGTCATTATCTTCCAATATAAGGAAGCAATTAGAATATAAAAAATGTACAGTTATATTTATTTGGTGAAAGTATTCATTAGATATTTTGTTATTAGATATGTAATTTAATTTTCAGAACCAAAAGAATATACCGCTATATTTATTTATTTATTTTTACTAAGTGAAAATTCTAGATGAAAGATAATGATCAAGAAAAACTTTATAACATAATTCGAATTGCGACGGTGTTTGTGTTTCTACCCAGCTCCATACAAGAATCTTAAAATCCGTTCAGAAGTTTTCAAATAATCTTGAAGAATAAACGAAAATTAGAAGCAGTGATGCCAGATTGGGAGGATTTTCTCTCAGATTCAGGGGGGTTTTACGGGGGGAGGAGAATAAGGAGATTTTTAAGGGTTACGTGGCCAGAGCAGACGTGGTTATAGCGGACAGTGGTTACAGCGGACACGTGAGGAGAGCTGGGTGGTCAGAGCGGATATTCTTGCACATAGTGTGCCTTTGAATTAAGTTTAGAATAAGAATAAATGAATAAAAACGTATAAATAAAACTTAACGCCCTGAAGGGTACACATAATTTTCAATTACAGGGCAATAATTATGGCTAAGTGATTTATTGGAGATTTAATGTATAAATTTTCATTTTTAACCTAGAACTCAGGTTTAACTTGTTCCGTCCCGTGTCATATTGAAATAACGCGCTCTGCCCCTTCTGTGACAAGTGTTGCTTCCAAGATGGATTTTAGAATACCTCGCTAGTGTCTGGAGTAGTGCTTAGGCAATCCCTGGGTTCCAGGTGAGCACTGAAAGAGCTTTCAATTTTTTTTTCTTCCTGAACACGCACTTTAAATTGAATTAGCGAATTGTAAAATACTGAAAAAAGAATTTACAAATCCAATATTTAAAAAAAAAAAAACTTCATTGTACTGTTACTTACTATTAATTTTTAAATATTTATCTGGAAGTTTTTATTTTTATTACATTTCGCTATGTTTAAAATGCATTCCCATTATAATATCTTAACAATTTAATATAAATAATTAAATTTGATCGGCAAAAATGTATTTATCCTTGTAATTCGATAATCGAGTGCGAAAACAGAAAACTTCGGTAAAACAAATGTTATCTCACGTGAAAGAGATTTGCCGCTTCAAATACTGTTTTAATCTGCTCCAAGATGGGGAAAAATATGTCCGCTCTAACCACGATGAGTTTCAGAGTGTCCGCTCAGACCACGAAATCTTATGTGTCCGCTCTAACCACGTCACTGTACCCACGCCAACTTTTTAAAGGGGGGAAATCGAAATCAGGAAGAGCCAAGTCAGCATGTGATAGCCAAATTCGCCTAAATCTGGCAACACTGAATAGAAGATATCGATAAAAGAAAACTGACCAAACATATCAATGCTGTTGTAGAATAAAAATATTTGATCATAACTTCACATCTTTTGCAAACGTTGAGAAAAATAAGACAATGTTAACGGAAAAAACACTCAAAATACTGGTGTTAAACAATAAAGTAAATAAAAAACTTTGTAAAAAACATACATAAGATGTTATAGGTAAGAGGATACGCACGTTTCAACCAAAAATTGTTTTGGCCTTCGTCAGTCCAAGCCCTTCGTTGCAAGCAACACAGGGAACTCAGAGTTCTCTGTGTTGCTTGCAACGAAGGGCTTGGACTGACGAAGGCCAAAACAATTTTTGGTTGAGAGTTCCCTGTGTTGCTTGCAACGAAGTGCTTGGACTGACGAAGGCCAAAACAATTTTTGGTTGAAACGTGCGTATCCTCTTACCTATAACATCTTATGTGTGTTTTTTACAAAGTTTTTTATTTACTTTAAGACAATGTTATTTCAAGCTGTTCAACTAACTCAAAATATAACAAATTGACTCTTCGGAAAAACTAAGAGCCCAGTTAATTTTATTTTACGAAAGCTATCCGGATGCCATATATTTATTCTTCTAAACGTGGCAGCATCTTTATATATAACATTTTTGTCATCCAGAATATGAAAAAACCGAAAAGATTTCATAGTCCCTTCTTCCCTCAGTTTTTTGTCGTTGGATTTCTATTGAGGAAAATAAATATGCCTTAATCGAGCGTTAAACACTGGTTTACAAACAATGAATCATCATACTTACATTAAAAACAAATCAATGAATTCATTTTAATTTTAATAAAAATTTTATGTCATTAGCTGTGAAACTCAAACTTTTTAAAATTACTAAAAACTTTGCATGAATATATCTATCAACAATATGATCATTTCGGCCGGTACAAAAGGTCTGGTCTTCCTCAGTTGTAAAGAAGTTCAAGCAGAAAGCCAGGAATATTTGTGTTATTATACAAATATGATAAATACATTTAAGTGTGTCACAATACAAACTAGACCTTTTGTACCGGTCATATGATCATATTGTCGATAAGTGCTTTTATGTGTGTTGTTATACAAATCCAGAACTTTCGTAACGTACAAAATGGTCATATTGTTGATAAGTTTTTTTACGTGTGTTGTTGTACAAAGTTTTTATTAATTTTACATTCTAACACGAGTTTTTGTGCAGTAGTTCAGTAGTTTTTTCCCGTTAAACTTTTTATAACGTGGTATTAGGGGAAAAGAAATAAACACAATTCCTTTAAAACAAAAATTAATTTTATGAAGATGATTTTTCAGTCTGGCCTCAAAGCATAATCTACTGTGCATTACATACTTAACACACATGCTTTTAAGAAGGCGGAAAGAAAAAAATATATATTTATTAATATAATACTATGGACAAATAGATAGATCGAAAGAAAGAGTAATTAGTGACCATGCTAACAAAAATTTGAAAGTCATAAGCACTTTTCATCTTTTGAACAATGTCAACAGCAATGTACGGTCAATTATCAAGCAATATTCGATCCAAAAAATGCATGCATCGTTAAATTATCGAATGACCAAAAACACTACTCGTCAATAATTTATTTCCGAAATAGTACGAATGGATATCCTGCGATATTTAATGTATTTCTGAACAATTGCACTCCAGATATAAACACATATAATGACCATACATGCGTATGAGATACCCATGTGTTTTCTCAGTTAACTTTTTACAGCGCTGAGCGCGCGCGTTTCACGTTTACTTTAGCTCCAGTTCCTTTCCATCCACCCACGTATAATGAAATCGAACCTGGCACATGAATCAGTTCACTGTGTCGCAGGTTCGGGTGCAAACACGCAAAGCACCCATTTATACATTTCTAAAATATACATCACGGAAATACACTGCTGAACACGTAACCTTCTACCATAATGTATTGAAAATCTATGAAAACAGATATAGACTTTCTTGTCCGCATACATTCAGAGCGAAGAAGACAGAGAAACTTATATATGATGCAAATTGCCATATATATGGAACTAATATTTTCTCCTTCCTGTTTTTTCTATATTAATTTTAATTTAATACTCTCCTCTAACTTGTTTTTGCTCAATTCAACGGCTTATGTTTTGTTGTTGAAAGAATTAAGTTTTCCATATACATTAAACAACATACATGTTTCAACATATATACTTCCAGCATACATTTTTGAATACATACTACGATGGTATATCTGCAAAGTATTCTAGCTCGCTTACACATTATGCCCATGAATAAGTGGAACCTCTTTTAAAATCCACGCATTGTACACATAAAATCTCGGACTCTTTTGCAAAAACGTTATTTCTTGGTTAAGTTTATCTTAAATTTTATTCCAAAATACTAAACAAATACATGAGCATACATTATTTAAATTGAAACGTTCTAAAGATGAGTAAAAGTGCGTTTATTATTTTCCAAAATTCAGGTATATAGTACGCATACAGAGTGAAACATTAAAGTTGGATACTTGCTGTTCTTACAAAAGAATTAAATTTATGGAGACATATGCATATGTGAATATATAAATGTTTACGGAACGTTCTGTTTTCATAAGAAAAAGTCCAACTTAGGTGTCCACGGCCGGAGATTTCACTTTAGTTATGTCATACCTAAACTCCTGAGCTTTTTTACTCCCTCAACCCCCTTAGAATTTCAGCAGTGACATCTTATAATCTCGATCTAGTTCTCTCAGAATTCCCGGAACTGGTACATTTCTTTGGTGGTGCCAAAAATTATGCTTAATATGTAAAACATAAATACACTAGAACTTTGGATCATAATTGAATTTCTTTCACACTGACTTAAACATCCACTAAATTAAAAAAAAAAAAAAAAAAAAAAAAAGACAGATGATATAGGCTTATTTTTTTTTTCTATTTCAAAGTACAGATTATGTAACACAGGAAGAAGTACAAACGACCAGTTGCTAAACTCAGCAACAGTTCTGAAATTTCGTCCTCTCTTCTGAAAACTGATAACACGAACTTTTTGATGGTTTCTTCATCAACAATACGAATACATTCACAAGACAACGACCGCACTATATATTCCCCCTCCCCCCATTGAATTGCATAAATTCTTATAGCTTGTAAAAAAAATAAAAAATAAAAGTGAACCATAAAGAATAAAAACGCAAAAAAGGATGAAAACCGATACGCTGAAATACAAGAGTGACTGATTTTCACGGGCAGTATATTGGGTAATAATGTCACACATACAAGTATCTAATTCGACGCAACAAGCGGAAGCAAAAGAAGAAACTTTTTCTTTCCACAAAAAAGTTTTTAAGAAAATGGTCACAGTAAAAAAAAAGAAAAGAAAACAACTACAGAAACGATTCGAGATTCGGTCAAGCATCAAGGGTCTACGTTACGGTCAACGCATTTTGACTTAAGTGAGAATTAACAGTCAAAAGATTTGCTTTGAGTTAAATGTGATAGGGGAAAAAGTAAGAAAACAAGCAATTCTAGAAATACTACAAAATAAAAGATTTAAAAAAATACCTTTAATACGAAGATACTAGATACACAAAATGCTGTTTATCTTATGTATGGCATGAAATTTTCTCTTTTAGAATGTGTTATTTGAGTATTAATTGGTACTAATAGGTATAAAGACTTTGTATACTTATTGAGGTAAAACAAACTATTAAATGTTTTTTCAAGGTTTAAAAAGTTCTTAAATCTTAAATATTTTGCACCTACAATAAAATAAATATATTTTACATTAAATCGATTTCATAATGAAGTTTACACACAGCATGCTCCTTTCATTAGTGTCACTACAGATACAGATTAAAATATTTTTAAAAACTGTTCAGAAAGACGCCAAGAAATCTTTGTAAGAAAATATCATTTAAAATGTTGAAATTTTCGATTTAAGTACTATTAAAATAAAATTCTACACTTTAAAGCCAACGAGCTGTTTTGTCAGTAATTAAATCATAGAGGAGAATCACACACAATATTTATTTTTTTTATTTAATAATAAATACTAAAATAATAATTTTTCTGATATATTTTTCAGACTGTTCAAGACTGTTCTTTGCAAGTAACATATTATTTTATTAGATTTATGAATAGAATTTCTTATTCATTTTTTAAACGATTGTGTAACAAGAAAATGTATTCAAACCCTATCAAACATTTCAAGATTTAGCATGCTAAATTTTCGAGTACATAAATAACAAAATAAAATTATTGAGATAAAGTTGCTGTTCTTTAAACAGTAAGAAAATTTTCTCGGATCGAAGTCTGAAAGGGTCAGTTTAAAAAAGTTTGCGGGTTGGCAAATTTAAAGGTTATTCTTTACGTAACATAGCATCGTATTTCCTTCTGTATTACTACAGAATGCTGCCGAGAATATCTTTTTCCTTCAGTTTTAATCGCTTGACTTTCCTCTTCGAAATATTTTGAAATACTTGCCCATTTTCAACAAACAATGCAGAGTCTTTTCTTATACTCTTGGATTCAATTTCAATCGCGTTTACGACATCATTCATTCGTCGCAAATATGTTCGGTTTTGTTGCGTCTTTTCGGCAAAATACTCAATTTCCCTGAATCCAGTTCGTTTTTCCGAGTACATTGCGTAGGCTTATTATCAAAGCTCAAAAAATCAGCATGTGCCTTCGACATGTGACCTGTTCTATCGAAACGGGAAAGCCCATCCATTTTTGTATTCCGGTCGTAGTGCAAGGTTTCGCTTTTACTGGAATCATATCGCTTTGAAATATGTTTCAGTGAAGACAACAAACTGTCGCTCTTGGCAAAACCACTTACTGCTTCTTCAAAGGTTCTATTCTCTTCAAAAGAATCTTTGCAGCTAACCGTTAAGTCAGAATTTCCTTGGAGACATGCAGATGTGACAGATTTAGATGAACGTTCAAGAGTATTGTTTGAGTCTTTACATGTGTCATTATTCATCAATTTATCAGAATTAATTATATAATCTTTGGAGAAGTAACGATAGAGCTGTTTTGTTGCATCTTTTTGTGACTCACCAAATAAAAACCTACTGTTTTGAGGTAAAAAATTGTGTTGATTTTCTTTTCTTGCATAGGTACTATTGCCTTTTAGGAAACATTTGTGCGTCTCTGGTGTAATCTTGTGCGTAGTGAAACCCCTGAAATGATCATTTTTAATTCTGCTCAACTGATTTTCATTTGGTGTATGCGAATTAATCACTGAGGAAGATCGAAATGGTGTTATATCTTTTTGGAATTCGAAGTAATCTGAAATGTCTAACGACTTATAATCACTATGTTGCTCACCCCTTTCAGCATAAGGAATATTGCTGACTTTTGGTCTTTCTTCAACTACATAGCAGTCATCATGTGAGGAGGCTGAACTCCCTGCCCTTAAACTATTAGGGAAATAAGATTCGATAATAGTTTCAGATTCGCTTGAAAATGGGGTGAAATCGCAATCATTATTCTTAGAGGGTTTCGCCTTTTTCTTGGTTTTATCTTCAAATCCATCAATAAGTGAAAAAGAAACGGGCAATGCATCTTTCTTGCATCTAGAAACCTCGTCGATTTCTTTGCCATGGAACATCTTCCTTCGTGATTCATTGTTCGAAGCAGAACAGCCTAAATCATTGCACAAAATCTGTCTCTGATTATTATTAGAGATACTGGAATTATATTCTTTTATTTTATCCCTCCAGAAGGGCGTCTTCAAATTCGTACCATAGCCGATTTTATCACCTATCTTGTTTTCCTCTTTAGAAAAATGAGAATTAGGGAAGAATTTTTGCTTAACAAGTAGATTACCGCATAAATTACTATCCTGGAAAATATCGCTTCCATACTTATTTTTTATATTTTTAGATAAGTTATTTTGGTTTCGTTCGACAGCATACATATGGGGTGTTTTCTCAAGTAAATGAGACTTCTCTTTCCAAAATGGTGCAGAATCACTACATCGTTCTGATCTTTTGCGACTGGACATGGTAATTTTTCTTTCCTCACTATGAGAACTGGGGGGCCATTTCGAACGCATTTCTGTAGGAACAGATTCATTAATAGTGCTATCGAACAAAGTGATTTGGCGATTCAGTATCTCGACAGCATCAGTTATTTCACTGATGTCTGTGTGAGATGAAAATAAAGAAGTAGCACTTTCCACGTTGACTGATTCTGGGATAAATTCTGCGTTTTGTTTGGTTTGATATGAATTTTTCAAGAACTTTTCGCACCATTCACGCAGACATCTTTTTTCACTATCTAAAGTATAGCAGCTGGATTCCGTTTTCAAGCTACAGCTGGTAAGGAAGCTGCAGCTTGATGACATGCTTCCAGGATAATATATCTGGCTTGTGCACTTAGCCTCAGATGCATGCTGGCTAGCAGTACGTGAGGCAACATTTGCAACATTAACGTCTGTTTCTTTCTTTCGCAGAGAACCCTTCGTATTGTGAGTAAAAAATTCCGAACCATACTCATAGTATCCATATTGATTCTGTTCATGGCGTTCAGATCCATTGGATGCCAAGGAACTGACAGAAGCAAGAGGGTGAATGTTCCGCAATTCTTCATAAGGAATAATATCAATTTCAGATGGAAAATCATTACTCTGTGTATTACAAGGGCTATCGTAATTTTCAGTCCCATTATTTATCGGAGAATCGCGTAAAATAAAATCACCTCCCGTAATCTTAGTCTCAAGCGAATTGACCAGTTCAAGGTTAATTAAGACGTTTCGGTAACATACTTCTGCAATTTCTCTTTCTTTGATGTCTAGTTTAGCAAGCTTTCTCGCAGACGCAGCAAGCTTTTTCCGAGCAGAGTACAATTTCAGCTGACACTTATTAGCCTCAGCTTTGTTTTCAAAATACCTCTTGGCTAAACTACTCTTAATTTTCGAATGGGATTGCACTTCATGATAGTCTTTCACTAAAGGGCTTTTAAATTCTCCACGGAAAACTTCGAGCGTTTCCAGTAAGCCGCAGGAACCTAGATAATTTTCGATTTCTTCTTTCAGCAAGATACAAATATCATCTGACATTTTCAGAAAGTCATCTGTTGTTTTTTACTATTTATACAATAAATTGTACACATAAAAAGCTTAAACAAATCTCAAATACTCATTTGAAAATGTATTAATCATTCACGTGTTGCTATTAAGCTATAAATCTTTTGAATGAACCAATTAACAGTACCTAATTTTAGCATTCTTTATTATTGGAGTCAACGGGGTAAGAAAGACACGTAATCATTGCACATGAAATCAGTCTAGACTGCAAAGTTAACTAGCTGTGTTTGCCTTGTGAGTTTATATTTTTTAAGAGCGTGTGTATTACGCCTGAAAATGGCTTTGAGTTCATTACTGACACTGAGTTGTTTATATAATAGTAGCCGCCAAGATGGACATCTCCGGCGCCGTATGCCTTACTGTTCTTACACTTAGTGCAGTGTTGACCAAATTATTGGACTCATTTCAACGAAAATCATGTTTCTTTCTTTTAACAGTATTTGTCATTAAATTTATTTAGGTTGGAGTTGCTGCAAATTTTGGATGCCATGATGATAAAAGCTGATGGTGGCTATGGTGGCAATGCCAAGTACTAACGTTGCAAAATGTACGAAAAGGCATAGTTGGTGACATTTCCATTCATAAATTGATTATAAAAGAAAAATGTATTGGGTGATAACGTGTTGTACAGATTCCTACAGAAATACTTCTTAATTGCAGCAGCTGCGGGGTTAATGTGGCAAAGTTTGCAACCTGGTGTTTTATAGTACGGTTGCATATTTAATATGTATCCTTGGTTACAATAATATAAAAGAAACAGCAAATGGCTAAAATGTATATTAGCCCACTGCATGGAGACTTTTTTTATGGGCGATAAACATGCCAAGTATTGTAAATTCGATATTTTAAAGCTGTGAAAAGATCTTGCATTTTCGAGAATGCTTGTTATTTTGCAATGTAGCTACTGCGTGGCATACGTAACCAGCAACAAATGTGCTTGCTTCATTTGACGTCACTGAACTGTTCATTTGAACTTTTGCGCATGTGTTATTGATATTACGCTAACGTTTACATCTAGTTGTTACCATTCGCAGCATAAAAACATCGCCGCTTTTGGTACCACATATGTTAGTGTTTTATATAAGTAGATGAGTTTAATATTTCAATATGAGTTTTGAGAATTCAGTAAGATTTTAAATTTATCGTGAATTTTAATTTTTTTCAAATTTATCGCTGCATGAAATAAACGTGGTACTTACGTAATATTCCGGCGGTTCTTCCCGTCAAATGAGTTGCCAAATTGTTGCCAATCGTATTCAAAACCATTGATAATTTCATATGCCCGGCATTTCTCTTGGCAAAAAAATCGATCGTCTTGGCGTACCGCCGGGATAAGTATATAAGTACCATAAATGTAAATGCTGTTTGTTTGTGTTAACCGCAATATGTTTTGTTAATTTTTAACTTGGATGTGGTCTTTCCACATGATAATGCAGTCTTAACACATGGTCATACGGACAAAATATTCATCCTTTCTTATTGTTCCAACATACATTGCATAAAAACAGAATTGCACTTGGTTACTGGTTCCATTTCCTTTTTTATGATTCTGGGAAAAAAAAAAACAATACAATACAATGATGCATAAATCATTATCTTTTTCCTCTTTTCATTTTGAGAATAATTCATGTTCAATTCAACGGAAATGCAAATATTGTGGTCAAAAATCTAAAATATGCTATTTTTTAGCTATTTCTGCTTGCAAACATACAAATATTTCGTAGAGCTTCAGGAAACAAACATTTATCAAAATAAAGCACTCAATTATTTTGCAACCACGAAACTGACTATAACGATGCATTTGTGATTTATGTTTGCACACATTCCATTCTTTTAAAATTTATTTGCATTAAACATTAATATTAAACTAACATTTTTTAACGACTTAAGATTACTTCACCATAACGAAAAATCATTCCGGGAAAGCTTGGATAATTGCCACCAATGATGATTTTTAATTCTTGGCTATTTGCGCAGGAACATAATCGATAATCATTTCCCATTAAGATTGCGATTAAAGCAATTCTCCATGTGTTTTTGTACATAATCCTTGGCAGATTGGTGTATTAAGCACTACAAAATATTTCATATCGTAGTATGGCAAATATCCAAACTGTACCATCATTTTCATTGTAAAATATAAGGTTTTTCAATTTCTCGCCAAATAAAGAGTAGAAGATATCGCCAAGCTGAATTCAGTTCTGGGAACTAATTTTTTTGGGCCAAAGTTGGCCATAAATCGCCAAAAGTGGCCAACCTTTGCAATTTTTGACAGTTATGACCAGCATTGTTATTGGACACCCTTTAAGTAATTGTTTAAAATCACATTTTTACTTCCTTGTACGTAGTATAAGGAAGTAATGTGATCCCGAAAAATTTTGGGGGCCAAATTTCGACATAAAAACCGATTTTGACTACCTCTAAATTTAATTAAAAAATTTTTTTCGATGCATCACATCGTAGGCTAGCATGCAAGATCATATTAACGCGTCTGCAACTCATTTTGACCAGTGGCGAGTCTACTGTGGCCAGTTTTTCCATGCCGTCTGTACGTACGTACGTACGTACGTACGTACGTACGTATGTATGTAACTCGCATATCTCAAAAACTATTGGTCGTAGAATGTTGAGATTTGATATTTAGGATTGTTCTATGATCTAGTTGTGCACCTCCCCTTTTGGTGGCAATCGAATGGATAGTTTATGTACAGGACCGCCCAAAAGATTCGAAATACATTACGCTCTATGGGCCGAAATTCATTAAACTCGCCTAACTCAAAAGCTATTAGGCGTAGAATGTCGAAACTTCATATTTTGGATAGTTGTAACATCTAGTTGTGCACCTCCCCTTTTGGTTCCATTCGACTAGATAGTTTATCTACAAGACTGCCCAAAACATTCGAAATACATTACACTCAATGGGCCGAAATTCATTAAACTCGCATATCTCAAAAACTGTTAGGCGTTGAATGTTCAAACTTTATATTTAGGATTGTTGTAACATCTAGTTGTGCACCTCCCCTTTCGGTTCCATTCGACTGAATTGTTTATCTACAGGACCGCCCAAAAGATTCGAAATACATTACGCTCTATGGGCCGAAATTCATCAAAGCGTTTTTTAGAGGTACTGGGCTATTTCAAACGACTCAGAAGTGATATATGCTGTAAAGAGTTAGAAAATGAATTTCTCCATTAATAAAAGTGTCTTTTTCATTTATAGTTCTGCTACAGGAACACTCAAAAGATTTCCAATACATTACGGTCAATAGCAATTTTAGGGGCATTCATCCATTTCAAGCACAATACCGTCCTACCACATAAGTTAGGTAATGGTCCGACCACGGTCACGTGCCTCCCTCAAGAACTATGCCAAAAGTCGCCAAGCTTGGCGACTTTTGGCGTATGTGTGTGCATATTTAACTCTCAAATCTCAAAAACTATTATGAAATTTCATATATAAGAATGTTGTAACATCTAGTGGTGCATCCCGATTTTTGGTTCCAATCTACTGGAGAGTTTATTTACAGGACCACCGAAAAGAATTTCAGTACCTTAATGTCTATGGACATCTTCAATATAATACAACTGTAGACAGTCATTGTTTGGTACATGCCCAAAATCTCGCCGTCAGTCCTCGACCTTGGCGAGTTTTGGCGAAATATCGCCAAATTTGGCGATAGTCAGTCATTTGGTCCATGCCCAAAGTATCGCCATTTGTCATCGTTCTTGGCGAGTTTTGGCGAAATTTCGCCAAATTTGGCGATAATCTGTCATTGTTTGGTTCATGCTTAAAATCTCGCCAAATGTCGTCGACATTGACGAGTTTCGCCGAAATATCGCCAAATTTGGCGCCAAAAATTATTTGCTATTTTGTATAACTCTAAAACTTTAACCCGTAGATTTTTTAACTTTATATTTAGAACTATTGTAATACCTAACTGTTTTCAATATCTTTTTTGACAGCAATCGACTGAGAATTTATTTACATGGTGAGCCAAATGACTTTGAATACATTGAGGTGTATAGATGCATTCAATTCATTGAAAGTCTGTGGTCAATGACTACTTTGGCTATCCCCAAAATCTCGCTGACTATCTCAAGTTTGTCGGCTTTTGGTGAAATATCGCCAAATAAAGTGTCAGAAGGAAATCTTTCGAATTGAACTCAGCTTGGCGATATCGAAATATTTGGCTAGAAATCGCTAAACCTTTCTATTATTGATATTTTATCTCTTTCAAACAAATAAATTTAGAGGAAGTCCGTCGAACATATTTTTGATCTAATGGACGTGCAAGGAAGTCATGTGTTGGACACATCAGATTTTTTTTTTTCTGATTTTCGAGACAATATCCTTAGAACGAGACCAAATTAATATGGGACCACCCCTGAGTTATTCTTTACCAAGTTTGTCTAGCTATCACCTAAAGCAGTCTCCACTCTCTACGAAGTTTAATTAACCACTTTTTCTAAATGGTAGCTTTTTACTTCTTTGTACGTAGTATAAGGAAGTAATGTGATCCCGAAAAATTTTGGGGGCCAAATTTCGACAAAAAAACCGATTTTGTTACCTCTAAATTTAATTAAAAAATTTTTTCCGATGCATCTCATCGTAGGCTAGCATGCACGATCATATTAACGCGTCTGCAACTCATTTTGACCAGCGGCGAGTCTACTGTGGCCAGTTTTTCCATGCCGTCTGTACGTACGTATGTATGTAACTCGCATATCTCAAAAACTATTGGTCGTAGAATGTTGAGATTTGATATTTAGGATTGTTCTATGATCTAGTTGTGCACCTCCCCTTTTGGTGGCAATCGAATGGATAGTTTATGTACAGGACAGCCCAAAAGATTCGAAATACATTACGCTCTATGGGCCGAAATTCATTAAACTCGCCTAACTCAAAAGCTATTAGGCGTAGAATGTCGAAACTTCATATTTTGGATAGTTGTAACATCTAGTAGTGCACCTCCCCTTTTGGTTCCATTCGACTGAATAGTTTATCTACAGGACCGCCCAAAAGATTCGAAATACATTACGCTCTAAGGGCCGAAATTCATCAAAGCGTTTTTTTAGAGGTATTGGGCTATTTCAAACGACTCAGAAGTGATATATGCTGTAAAGAGTTAGAAAATGAATTTCTACATTAAAGAAAGTGTCTTTATCATTTATAGTTCTGCTACAGGAACACTCAAAAGATTTCCAATACATTACGGTCAATGGCAATTTTAGGGGCATTCATCCATTTCAAGCACAATACCGTCCTACCACATAAATTAGGTAATGGTCCGACCACGGTCACGTGCCTCCCTCAAGAACTATGCCAAAAGTCGCCAAGCTTGGCGACTTTTGGTGTACGTGTGTGCATATTTATCTCTCAAATCTCAAAAACTATTATGAAATTTCATATATAAGAATGTTGTAACAGCTAGTTGTGCATCTCGATTTTTGGTTCCAATCTACTGGAGAGTTTATTTACAGGACCACCGGAAAGAATTTCAGTACTTTAATGTCTATGGACATCAATATAATACTACTGTAGATAGTCATTGTTTGATACATGCCCAAAATCTCGCCGTCTGTCCTCGACCTTGGCGAGTTTTGGCGAAATATCGCCAAATTTGGCGATAGTCAGTCATTTGGTCCGTGCCCAAAGTATCGCCATTTGTCATCGTTCTTGGCGAGTTTTGGCGAAATATCGCCAAATTTGGCGATAATCTGTCATTGTTTAGTTCATGCTTAAAATCTCGCCAAATGTCGTCGACATTGACGATTTTCGCCGAAATATCGCCAAATTTGGCGCCAAAAATTATTTCGTATTTTGTATAACTCTAAAACTAACCCGTAGATTTTTTAACTTTTGTATTTAGAACTATTGTAATATCTAACTGTTTTCAATATCTTTTTTGACAGCAATCGACTGAGAATTTATTTACAGGGTGAGCCAAATGACTTCTAATACATTGAGGTGTATGGATGCATTCAATTAATGAAAGTCTGTGGTCAATGACTACTTTGGCTATCCCCAAAATGTCGCAGACTATCTCAAGTTATTGGGCTTTTGGTGAAATATCGCCAAATAAAGTGTCAGAAGGAAATCTTTCAAATTGAACTCAGCTTGGCGATATCGAAATATTTGGCTGGAAATCGCTAAACCTTACTATTATTGATATTTTATCTCTTTCAAAGAAATACATTTAGAGGAAGTGCGTCGAAAATATTTTTGATCTAATGGACGTGCAAGGAAGTCATGTGTTGGACACATCAGATTTTTTACATATTTTTTTCAAACTTATCAGTCGTTCCCACGCAAAACCTAGAAATTTCGCTATATTCTTTCTAATCAAAAATTTACTGTTTACAAAAAGTGGTTAGTTATATTCCGTAAAGGCAGAAATTGCCTAAACCCGTCCTATTTTTCCATTAAGTCATCAAAATATCAATATAATGAGTTTCTGATTGTAAATATACGAGAAGTTTCAACCACATAGAGACAGATACCTAGTATAGACAACGTTTTAAGGTGTCTCCTCTATATGAGCAGCAACATTCACTTTGTTAAGACTTTGCTAAAAGTTTATGCATGAACCTTCTTCTAAAGATCAGTCTAATGGAATCGAAAGGTTCCAAAATATGTTTAACTTAAAGCCAGACTTCCGTTAAAGCCAAAGGTTCCGCAAAAGTAGATTTTTTTTTTTTTTTTTTACGTACACGATATGTAATCTAGGTACTGATCTGCTGATTATTGTAAACGTAAAAAATTAAAAAAATATTAAAAAATTGCACATATTTTACTGTTTTCACTGTCCGCGTTCGATAAACACCAATTCGGATAGAACTGGAAATTGTAAGATAAAGAAACAACATTAGATTAATAAATCATCACAAAGTAAATGAAGCTATAATAAAATAGACAACCAAGAAAATCATTCGACGTCAGCCATATTATTAAAGTGAAAAATGAGGACAAAGACCTAATCCTTACACAAAAAGGGTGGATCCTATGAATCCCAACAGTTTCACCCATCTCGCAGGGTTGCCGACTTTAAAATTCAGAAGAAACAAAGCTAAAAAATTGAGCTACTAAATTGGTCCATTTTCTCCAGGTTCAAGGTTTCGGTCCTATTCATAATTAAAGTAAGAACAAAGTCTATTCATCCGATGCTTGCCTAATCATGGCCTTGGAATCGTCGGCCAAAGCAATTTCCATTGTTCCACCAAAAAGTCTGAAGATCTTATCGAGTGGAATATCAATGTGTAGGAGGGACGCGTGGTGAAGTTGTCTCTAGACATGAAGAGGCTGGTACGCCGTACGGCATAATACTCACAGGGCTTAGCTGTGAATGGTAAAAGTCATGCGTGTGCCTGATGCATTTGCATGATTCATGGAAGATTCTGGATGCATGTATTAAACAAGAGGAACAAAAAGCCCATGTTGCCATTTCTAAAATTATCAATATTTATAAGAAATTGTTCCATTCAAATATAGGTATGTTTTATAGCAAAACAGGACTTTTCTTGTCAGAGGCTTTGAAGAAAGAAGTCACTGCTTTACCCTTTACATACAGAATTATGATGAACAGCAATTTTTTAATGCTATTTTCTTGGAGAGTTATTACATTGAAAATTAACGAATGCCCTTAAAAAATGCTCGTCCATGTGATATTTAATTTGCTATAGCAAAATATATTGTGTTTTTGTACTTTATTGTGATATTTTGTTTCATAATGTGATATTTAATTTGCTATAGCGAACTTTTCAAAGAGGTACTTTACAGTCTATGGAATTTACCTAAAACAAGAGCAGATACAATGTACCTAAAATCAGTGTATGAACCTAAAACCAGTGTCACAACCTTGTTGTGAGTGTATAAATGTAATAGGCGACAGTAGACGTAACCGAATTATCTACCTAATCCTATTATACAATATGGACTATTTTAGGATGCTTTTAAAGGGTGTTCCTACTAAGTATTGTCAGAATATTTGTATTAATCGTTATGGGATGAAAGCTTTAAGTAAGGGGCACTTATAAATACCTGCAATAAATAAAGAATTAAAGCAAATGTATTGTTTAAAACACAAATTATTGTTACTTATATAAACACATTTTAAGCTTTGCTTCAAGTAAATTTCTTGTATTTGGACGAAATCAACTTAAGGTATAAACTTAAGTATGATCCTAACTAAAAGAAAGCGGTTTGTAATGATAATGTGTAAACATTTTACTATTACCAGTATTATTAATACAAATACAGACAAATTAAAAGATTGTGTGAGTATGGGACAAACAAAGAAAAAAAAAGAAGGAACGGGGAGAGAAGTAAAATGTGATAACGATAAAACAAAATTTCTGTTTTTTTTTCCTTCCCCTGTTTAAAAAAAAAAAAAAAAAAAAAAAAAAAAGATAGGAAGAGATGGTGTTCTGATAATTAAACCTTTTGATTAATTGGAGTACAGATAATCGGCGCTCTACTGTATTATTCATGACATAAGTATTATTTTACGACCAAATTTTCAAAATTTTCATTTCATGAGTTTTCCATACAGTACAGATACCCTGAGCAAAATACTCAGATCTATTCGAAAACGAAAAATTAACATCACATTATAAATATATATATATGCCGATGAAACATGAAACCATAACTAAAATTAACTACTACGCAATGTCATTCTATCAGACATCTTTACCAGACAGTGAAAGCTCTAATCGTCTTAAGAAAAGACTTCTGAAGGTCTTTTAGGTTAATATCGGATTAAATTTTAAAAAGCGGATCAGTTTATAAAGAAAAACGCAGGTTTATTTGCAGCCGAATCTTTTGTGTTCGGAAAGTGACGCTTATTATGATGAATCTGTTAGAAAGTCTAACAACTCATCTGAGACCGACTCCACGCTATATTTAACAATTAAAGCAGATTAGTGGATTCGCTTTCTTCTTCTTTTTTTTTTTTCCCTTTCTTTTATGGTGTTCTTTCTGACCGTCATTAGGTAACGCGTGGATCACATTGACCCTTGACCACGACCCCTCGCTCATGTACGTGACCGTCACGAATGGCTTGTACCCATTCTACAGGAAATACATGCGACATCTAATAAGCTTTTCCGGTCATTTTTGTGATCTGCTCCAAAAGAAAACGCTCGTATAAATTCAGATATGGAACATACGCACAACTAACCGAGACGTAAAATAATGTAAATTATGAATTAATAGCATTTTTAGAAGAAATAAAGTAATTCTTTTCTGCAGAAAAATCAATAGCTCACGTAATGTTATTTGTTTTGTTAAGGCAAAACCACTGAGGCTATCTGCCAAAGGGAGGAATACTAACGCGTATTCACGTTACATCTGGAGGAAACTGCCCAAAATTCCAGACCCTTTGATCGACAGCCGCGAGTTAGGCCATGAGCCTTGGACTTCCACAATTCAGTCATCTATACCAATGTTCAACGTCTTATCCACTCGGCCACTGGCCGTCGTTCTTAGCTAAAAATTACTATATAATAAACTATATAATATATAATAAACTTTCAAACTTATTTTAGTGCAACTTTTACCAATATTATTATTATAATCAAATAATCTACCAACTCAAAGCACATAAGGGCAACCTTCGGCCCGCTGGTCGGATGTGCCCGCTCAGGCATTTGATCCGGCCAGAGGAACAGAAAGCCCCACATAAAATCCACATAAACCATTCAGAATCTATATAATAATCACAATTGCATGGCCCGCGGCTTCGCTAACATCCCAAAGTTTGGCTCGCAACTTTTCAAAGGTTACCCATACGTGCTTTAACCCTTTGAGGCGCAACCCTTTCCCAATGCTGAAAAAGAGTAGCCGTTGCCATCGCTCGACTTAACTACCAGCAAGATGGCGGACGATCGAAATGTTCATCCCGTGCCACAGATCTAGAGACCCTTTTGTGACGCAGTGATGAACGTTTCGATCGTCCGCCATCTTGCTGGTAGTTAAGTCGAGCGATGGCAACGACTGCCCTTTTTTCAGCATTGGGCAATCGATCCAGCTGTTCTCGCATTCTTCCATTTTTCAGCCGATGTCAGTGCTGTTAAAAAGAATCGTGACAATTTCTTTACGGGAAATGACGTGCTAAAAAGTAAAGGATTCTCGTGGAGCTATGTCACCCGCAACTATTTTTATAGAAATGCAATCTATTCTTCGTGACTGGCAACAGCCAAAACGTCAGAGTTTGTATTCCCGGAGCGGGAACATTGCGCGTTAAAGAGTTTCTATAAGCAATAATCGAAGTCGAATGATACACATATCAGTTAATTCAGGACAGATTTCGGAAATTATAAGTAAAACAATCAAATTCCAATTACAGGGATAGGAGTGAGAGAGAAAAGAATTAAGACGTATTTTTTGCAAATAAATTTTAGGACATTTAAAATGCAATTTTAAATACTATTTTATTTGATAAGCTCATACGACCACAATCGAGCAAATGAAAGTTTACAATAAGAAAATTTTATTTTTCAAATTAGATATTTAGATTATCTGAAGTCTTGAGACTTACTGGCGCTATTTCCGAGCCTCAGCCACGGTGCAGACGTCATCATACAAACTGTATTTTATTGGAGGACTGATATTTATTTGTATTCCATGTGGTTTCATTTGTTAAAATCGAGAGTTTTTCTGCTACTTGCACTGCTAAGCAACGGCCACCGAGTGGGATCACCCATCTCATTTTTTTTGGGGAAATTCTACTCACTCCATGCTTTAATTTTGAGCGGAAAAACTCAAGGTCATTACTCTGGCGATGGTAAGCGAATTTTAAATTCTTTAAATCAAATCTAAAATTAATTTGATTTTGATTTAAATTAACTAAACAGTATGTTTGTGTATATAAACGTTTTTACAAATGAATTTTTGCGCCTTTCTGGCGCTAATTCCGTCCCAGACGAGGAATTTCCTGATGATTGTAATGGCAAGCAAGCTAAACTTTCAACACAATCGACTTAGGGAAAATCGATGAAATTATCCAAAATTCTTAAGCGGATACAAACGAATCGGTTAGAGATCTGCTTTTTAAAGTAAAAAACGAACTTGAAAAAATGGTTGTTTCAGAGAAAAGTAGAAACTTAAAACAGACACAAATTGTATCCTTTTCTCAAAAAATGTAAGAAAGCATTAAATAAAATACTATTTTCTCTTTAGATATGTTTTAAATTTCATTTTAAATAAGGAATATGTGTCAGACTTCTTTATATTACGCATTATAGTAATTATCTTATAATAGTAAATAAAACACTTCAGAACGGTCACCCCCTCCGAGCGGCCAAATATTCACGGTAGGGTGGGGTGGCCGCTCAGAGAGGTTTCACGTATACGGATCAGTGATAAATAAAACCAGAGAAGACATGTAGTCACTGGTCCTGCGGATCACTGATTCTAATATTTACCCCTGGATTTATCTGTATGAAAAAAGTAAATTTTACCATTGGTCTAATAATTTAGCCAGAAATTTAGTACATTCTCCTTTTTTGAAGTCGGTAAAAAATTAATGGTAAATTCTGAAATAAATTCACTGCAATAGGATTACGTTATCACTTTTAGTACTGAAAAAAAAAAATGGACTCAAGCAGCAATGGTAGGAAACAAATACCTTGGCCTTCCGGTCCACGCTTCTCTTTTCTTTTTATGGTTTAAGTCGAAACTGGTCACACTTCAACGATTATCATGTTTTTGACTCGTTTATTTCACGCGAAGTCGAATACCAATGTCAGAATCGATTGAAAAGATCCGAAACAATGGCGTAAAAGACAAAAGTCTAGAGATTACTCGGTCGTCGCACGCGACCAAAATTACTTATCGTTTTTTCTTTAATTGCTGGAGCACCGGCAATTCCAGTATCAAGAAATCTGTTGAAGTATGTCTTCTTTTTTTTTCTCTGTTTCTTTTTATGAGAGACGCTTTAGCCTATTTGGCAGGAACAATCGGCGTTAGTTTATAAATGGAGAATTAGAAATGGGTTAAGCGAAGAAATAGATGCGCATCAATGAAGTGAAATGAAGAGAAAAAATGAAACTGTTCCGTAAAAAATTGCTGTCTGATTTGTAATAATAGCTTGCAGAATCTTCTTCAGAAAGTTGTGAGATTGACATCAAATGTCTTTGGAAATCTGTGATTTGATTGTCAGTCATATACAATCTATCGTTCTTGATTAAGACCCGCTTACAATACCTGTGCCGGCACAGCCAGCTGCGTAAAAAAAGGGTCTCTAGATCTGTTTCACGCGATGAACGTTTCGATCGTCCGCCATCTTGCTGGTAGTTAATTCGAGCGATGACAACGGCTGCCCTTTTTTCGGCATTGGGCAATCTATCTCGCTGTTCTCGCATTCTTCCATTTTTCAGCAGATGTCAGTGCTGTTAATAATAATCGTGACAATTTTTTTACGGGAAATGACGAGCTGAAAAGTAAAGGCTTCTCGTGGAGCTATGTCACCCGCAACTATTTTTATAGAAATCAAATCTATTCTTCGTGACTGGCAACAGTCAGAACGTCAGAGTTTGGTGTTCCCAGAGCGGGAACACTGCGCGTTAAAGGGTTTACCCTTTGAAGCGCAACCATTTCTGAATGCTGAATAAAAGGACAGCCGTTGCCATCGCTCGATTTAACTACCAGAAATATGGAAGAACTTTTTTAATGCAGGTTCATAAAAATTCTGAGCAAGACTAAATTTCCTGACTTGGTTGGGCTTCAAAATTTGTGCATTCGAAATAAAAGTACTATCAGCACTAAAGTGCAATTAATTTTCAAGAAGAGAAATTAAATTGCTAAAAGTGAATCGAGCAGTGTTGCTATTGATTTTAATCTTTATGTTAAAAAAATAATTTTTTTCAGGACACTAAAGTTTAACTAGAGTAAATTTTTTGAGTTTTTAATTTACAAGAGTAAAATAAACATGAAATCTAGTAATATCATTCGTGGTATATTTGTATTTTTATTTTTATTAGAAATATCGGCTACACACACCCACCAAAGAAAAAAAAAACTTGCTTGTATGGTAAAGAACACAAATATTGGAATGTTATTATCTTTGAAATTTGTGATCAAATAAAATTTACATGAATTTAAAGGCTTTGTAAAAGAATAAATTTCTTTATACAGGGTATCCCAAAAAGATGGTAACGGACTTTAATTATTTTCCTATTAGAAATAAGTGGGTAATGTAAATTGAAAAAAATGTCTAAAATAAAGTCGGAAAAAAGATTACGCTACGAAAAAAATTCCTCTCGTTAATTTTCAAAAAGTTACATTTTTTTAATTTGTATACGATCCCCCGTACAAAAAATTCTCAATCAGTAAAATGTGCCCCGTACAATAATGAGGTGACATACAAAATTTGATAATTACATCCTTAAAAGTGTCAGAGATATTAAGATAAATATAACGTTGACTTAGACCACTTTTCAATGGCTCTCGAAGGTAAAAAAAAATCACTTCGAATGATCGCATTTCAGGGGTCGTACAGAAATCACGAAAGAAAATCTTTTTTTCCACTCTAGCAATAAACGTTTACATTCAAAATCATGTATAGCCCCCGACCATCTTTCTTTAAAGATATCTATGCACCGTTGTATGCTGAAAGGCTGAAATGTGGTGCGTCACCTCATTAGTGTATGGGGCACATTTTGCTAATTGGGAAATTTTTTTGTACGGGGGTCATATACAGATTTCAAAAGTGTCACTTTTTGTAAATGAACGAGAAGAATTTTTTCTTAGTTAAGTCTTATTTCCTTCCTATATTATTTTGAACATTTTTTTTTTCAATTTACATTGCCCACTTATCTCTAATGAATTAAAACTCGTTACCCTCTTTTTGGGATAGCTTGTATAATTTTTTGAAATAAAACAATATCTATTGCACACCAATAAAAAAAATATTCCGATGCATAGATAAATGTTTAAAGAATTCAGATTTTGTAATATAATTTTTATTCGTTTTATTTTCGGGTCTTTCAGGGAACTGGGAAATATTGAAAATTACTCAAAACCTAAAAAAGATGTTATAAAAACACTGTCCGCTCAGACCAAGTAAACAATTCACTTCGTACTAATCGTAATAACTTGTGAGCTAACTACAACGCCATAAAAGACAGAAGTATTTGATGACTTCATATATAAACAAGGAAGTGGACGGACATAATGTGAAAACCAGTCGAATTTTTAGAAAGCAGCCTTGAGACAAGCAGCGGAGTGTATCCAGTGTTCATTGCCAGAGAACCGTTTCTATGGTGATGAAAAAAACAGTGGCTCCAGATATAGGGGGAATTTTTCATTAAATTCGTACAACCTTTGCACTGACGCTACATTGTCTAATGGAAAGAGCTCAAAAAAGCTTAATGCATGATTATCTTCTGAAATAAATCTGAATTGTTCATTTTTAGTTCCTTGAAATTCGTTCTACGGAGAATTTACCGCATAAAACGATAATGCATTAACAGCCAGTTCATAAAATTCTACCCGTTAGAGAAGCGTTACGTTGGGGAGAGGGTTACATATTGAATTCGAGAGCAGAAAAGAGGAAGTTTTTCTTAAAATTCGAAACAAATATTTTAAATTAAAAGATTTTTGGAGGTATGAAGGTAAGGGCTCCTCTGTGCTCCCCCCCCCCACCCTCAGACGTTACGCCTTCAAGATAAGTCGTGCACTAAATTTCTTGTCGTTAGAAATTTGATATTTCGATTTTAATGTATACAATATTGGAAAGCAAACAAGAAACGTTTAAGGAACTGAATATCGGCGACTCTTTGTAAATATTCCTCAATAAGTGCTTTATTTCTTACTCTTTAACTACTAATTTCATTCAGTATAATGGATTAACGTCTCTAAAATGCACTTTTAAAAATGCTAGGCTGCAGTATACTGGAATTCTTTTACGTGCTATCGAAAAGAGCTACAAGACCTACATACATCTCAGTAAACTTTAAACAAGCCATGTACAAGAGTTCTTTTTTTTTCTCATTTTGAATATAAGTATAGTAGCATAAAATTTTTATTCGATGCAGACATAAATTGGTTAGATCAAAATTATACCTTAAATACTTTAAAATCTTTCTTTTTTCCAAAGCGTGATGCAATTACTCTTGTTTATTTTTAACGATAACGTGAAAACCCTCTAAAACATGATATTAACTGAAGAACAGTTAAAAATAAAAATAAAAACATCTGCGGACACTGCAAGCATCTTTGATGGTTAAACAAGTAGGTCAAGCATATCGTGTGATATTCAAACTGGGTCCTTACACTCTTTTATACCTTTTTCTACTTTTGACAATAAATTTATTTTATTCCGATTTCAGATATATATATAGATTTGACATTACACAGAAACATTTTTTTAATGAGACAGAGTAAAAATTATTGCATAGAGCTGTAGCCATATATTCGTAATTATCGGCTGTATTCAACCGAGGTAAATTTCAAATGTTCTCTCCGTGTACACCGTCTCTCATAAAAGTATTACACAATTAATCAAACTTCCCTTGACAGTTTCGTGTCTAACAAGGATTTTTTTTTTTTTTCGTAAAATGCCAAAGAAAATGCGAAAGAAATAGAAGCCATTTTTGCTAAAATGCACACAGATTTGAGTGCTCTGAACCTCATTAAAACTGGTATTCGAAACAGAATTAACTTTTGCATGTTAACAATATCCTCATTATAACAAACTGAAGGCCCAGAAAGAAAAACAAATAAATTTTGGCAAAGCGCTAAGAAATGGGAAACGAATTCTGAGTTCTAAACATAATTTTTTCGAAAATACGAGTAATAGTGATAATAATTTGTTTCCAATCTATATTTGTTCTTGGCGATTTGTTTTCATTAGTATTTTTTCAAGCTGCTAAAAAATGCAACCATCATTAACTTTTAGGAAGCAAATTACCATTTAAACATTTTTAAAGCTTTTTTCTCCAGTTTTGCATTTTTGTTGCAGGATTTTTTTTTAAGCTTAGAGCCTGTTGTTTAATCAGGGTGTCTACTAAATTTCTGAAAGTCGATTTCCAGACTTTTTCTATACCTTTGGGAGTTTCCCGAAAACATTTCCTGATCATACATGCATTTCACATTGGGAAATCCCTCAACAGCAACATCTCTTTTATATATTTAAATATTTTGCTACAACTCTCTTGAAATAAATTTTCAACTGCTATATAATTTTTGCTGCACTTAAATTAAATAGAAAATAAAATTACAATGAGTTTCAAGTAAGATACTAGTTGGTTAAGATTTAACCAATATTTACCAATACTATTGGTGCTACAAGTGGTACTTAATGCAATATATCTAGATGACAATATTAAATGCAAATGTCTAATTTCAAACACAAATTTTTATCTTTTGGTCCACTGCACTTCCAAGAATACAGAGTGAAATTTTCTATATTTTACAACTTGTCACAGATAGCTTTTGAGCCTTCTGTCGCAAGAAACACCCCTCCACAGAATGTAAAACAGGTGTGAGTATCGCATCCCCCCACAAACATTCTGAATCATTCATTCTGTCTAAGCATAAATTATCAGCATTTTTCACTAGTCCAAAGAGAAAAAAAATGCCAAAAAATTTTTATACGGAGGAAATTCCACACTTTCCTGACAGGTACACATCTTGTTAATACGGGCTGAATTTTAGCTGTTTATTTCCTGGTCCCTCATCACATGCCGGTTGATGTATTAACACACTTTTCAAAACTTCCATATCAATAGGGCCGTTAACATACATACAAAAAAAATACTGATTTGAAGTTTTCATGCATGACATCCCACGCATAGTTTAACCATCTGTAAGTTTGTCATCTCAAATACCACAGATGTCAAAATTCATTTCAATAATTTGAAATCATTTCCAAAAATGTGAAAAAAACTGTCGATATTTTTAAAAAATGGATTAAAAGCAGGCCATAAAAAAGCATACTTTATTATGACAAACAGCAAAAAAATAAAAAGGTTTTTTCTTTACCTAAAGCTTTTACTATTTTTAATTAATTTTACAGACTAGGATGATACTGATGACTATATTTTACAGCAAATTTGAATTTACTAAAGATAACAAAGATTAGTAGCTTTTTAATCACTTTGTTGTAACAAGATCCATCAGCCAGGAGGAAAGAATATATAGATTTTTTAACAATATAGGATCCAGAACATATTAAAGTTTATAATTAAAAAAATATATTAAAATATACATCTTCCAAGTACAGTGGAACCCCGATTTATCGTTCCCGCATTCATCGTTTTCCCGTATTGATCGTTTTATTTCTGAGATCCCTACACAAGTTGTATTTAAATAACGTGTAGGGACCACATAACGAAACACGCATTTATCTTCCGTCAAAAAATCCTTTTCCCGCGTTCATCGTTGTAAAATATTTCTCCTGACCGAGATGAAATCGAAATTCAGATGGATCCATATGGGCATACAGACTTAATTATTTTCTGGCAGGACTCTTGGGTTGATGATGGTGTAGATGAAGGGTTATTATATGGAGCAGAGCATGTGGTGCGAAATTTAGTGGTTATATTTCCTATAGTCGTGTCTTAAGAATGGAATAAATGTGTGGTGATGCAAAATATAAAAATAATGGCGAAGAAGCGTAGAATAATATTCATGCCGATGAGACAGCCTACACTAGTGCCAAGTTCATCGGATGCAATTACAGTATTTGAGAATGTATGAACTTTTATGTAAAACATGAAAACACAGAAAGGGCAAGAAAGATATTATAAATCTTTAAAATTTTCGTTTAATTAAAAAGAATTAAGGAAAAACCCAGTGTAAAATTACTGATTTTTTAGCAATAAATATCACTTAATTTTCTTACAACTCCAATTTGTTTCTTTTACAGTTTGGTAACAAGTATTTTTGGTATGTATACATTGTGCGCATTCATAAACATTGTTTTCTTCGTATTTTAACTTTAACCCGCATTCGTCGTTTTCCCGCATGCATCGTTTTTTCCACGCATCACTTGAAAAACGATAGATAGAGGTTCTACTGAAAAAATCATGAAAAGTACCGAAAACCTCCAGATCACAAAATGTCACAGTAGAATAAAAATAATTATCAATACAAAATCGCATAGAGATGTAAAAAAAAAAAATTAAAAGCATCTTACCTGTTAAAAGTATATGTGAAAATTAATACATTATTAAACTTTAACGAGTTTGGCAAATTTCAATTTCCAAAGAAAATGTGACATTATTGAACTGATCGGCTTGAAATTTACACGAACAAGCAGTCAGACAAAAACAGCTGTTGGTTTTCCCTCCATTTTTTTTAAATTTATTTATTATTTATTTTTGGCAAGCGAATATAATTAATTACTCGCAAAATATATAACTAAATCTAGAATCTCATCTTCGCAATTAGCATCTGTGATTCATTTTATATTGACGTCTGCAGTAGGAAAAAAAATGAGGTAATACCATGTGCAATTGTAATCCCGGTTATGGGTACTAAGTCGCGATGACTAAAATAGATTCGGGGTAAGAATTAATTCTGTTTATTCCACCTGTTTCACTGAAAAATGTGAAAGTCTAGCCGGAAGAACTTTTCACTCCGTAAATAAGTGTGTGTGTGTGTGTGTGGGGGGGGGGGATTGAGAGGTTTATTTCCTTCACTGATCGCACGAATACGGTATTAATTTGACATGGAAGTATATATTGAGTACGGATAAAATGTATTGAAGATAACAAGATAAGGAAAGGAAAACCTAATGATGCGTTTACAATTTTTGTGTGATCGGTGCATACTTGACTAGACTAGAAAATTGTGTTTACAATGTTTTTTAACCTACGAAGTGATTCAGTAAAATAAAAACTGATATCCTTTCTTCAAAATGCACAAGAAAGATAAATAAGGCAAAAGATATCAAACAATTTCTGGTACTTGATCCCGATTTAAAATTAATCTTTTCAATGTGATGATGAAGTCCATTTTATCCTTATACAAAATTACATAATTTATATTTCTATTATAAATTTGGTGTAAATCAATGTTTAGGAAATACTGTGAGGAATAACCAGCGCGCAGATAGAATGATGACAGTATAAATATTGTGCCGTATAAAAAAGAAAAGAGGAAATAGTCTACTGTAGCTTCAAATATATTTTTTCTTTTGTTCATATCAAGTTTAAATGAAAATTTTCAGGGAGTACAAAAAGCTAATTTTCATTCACACATTTTCTATAGTCATGTTTTTAACATATTCCAATGTCATTCTTTTTTGTTTGTTTGCTTGCTTGCTTACTTATATCAAGAATTCTCTGAGCGTTTAAATATGTAAATATTCATAAACGTTGAAGCATATGGGGACGCGGGGGCGAGTCCACTAAATACTTTGCCTTATTAAGATTGATTTATTTATTTTCTCACCCCCCCCCACACACATACATACACACGTACAAATAACCAGCAAATAGTGACACTTGTAGAATATTTGGAAAATTACCGAGTTATAGCGATTTAATAGATCTCGACTAAGAAGGCTCGCAAACCGAACAACGAAAAGGTAAATAATTTAAAAACACACAAAGTTGATGTTCGATTAAGTTATTTGAACATTTACACTAAGAAGTTACTTTTATTTTCTTTTTAAACTTTTTTTTCCTAGAATCAAGGAAGTGCAAGGTAAATCCTAAAAATACTGAACAATTTAACTAAATTAACAAATATCTTTGAAAATAGATTATTGGAAACGACTACTGTCTCTTTCAACACGCACAAAAAAGAGTGTCTCTTCTCCCCAACACCAACCCCCCTCTCCCCCCCAAAAAGTATATAAATAATAAAATTAATTAATACTATAAAATAAATTATTTTTAGACGCATACCATCTTACAAACAATAAGCTTATTAGATGTATGAAAGTTTCATTTTTAAAAATTATAAACATTATTATGGGGGCAGTATAGGTAGCAATAAGGCACAATTAATTTTTCGGAGAATGGCGTAATTTTACAAAAATTCAGTAAGGGGTCATACGAGATAAATTGTAGTTTCTAAAATAATTTTTAAGACTCATGTTAAGAAAAGCTGAATCATGTAATTTATTATTTTAAATAATGTGCTTGGAAAATGTATAAAAATAGCTTTGTGAACAAAGTAGCTCTTGGTAAATTTTCATTTACATAATCAAGAACAATAAATATTCACATAAACAGGGAAGTTATATTATCAGGACACTGTAATCGAAAAAAAGGACTTAATCTAAAACTCAACAATCAAAGCTGGCAAGTCGTTCCAAATCATCTTTTGGGGGGTTGTTTGAAGAAAAAATTAAACTTCAACATGATCTAATTTTTCCAACATAAAAGCTTCGTGACTTCTTTTGACCAACAGAATAAAACAAAGTAAAATAAAAATAGCTTCTCCATTAAAGCAAATAAATTTATTTGTCTATCAGCAAGATGCAAGTTTTTTATGGGATGTTCACGCTTAAGGAATACAAAAAAATAAAATAAAACCCAGAATGTTCCATTTCAGTTAGCTAATGGACAGAGAAACCTTTCATCAGTGTTGTAGGATTGAACGAATAGTATCATTAAATGAAATTGAGTTCTCGTAAATGTTTTATAGTCCCTTGCATTATTCAAGACTTACATGAATTGAATGTGGACATCAATGCTGAAAATGTAGATAGGAACCATAAATCGTTTAAATGGTGAATTCGCACTGAACAGAGCAGAATTATTTTTATACAAAGCGCGATTAAACGTTGCAAATAATGCATGCAGTTGAAAACAGAGATATATTGCTAACGTGTCCATAATCGTACATTCCACACTGTAAAAATTTTAAAAATGCTTTAAAATGTAATTATACGTGTTCTTAACTTCGTTCCTCTAAATAACTTGCTCTACAACAGATTTTGGACGAGTTCAGGCAGCCGAAATTAAGATGTTTGAGTTTTTAATGTTAAAGTTTTTTTTGTCTCCTCCCCCCTTACAGTGAATGCATTTAACGCTTTAGCTATAGAGTGCTGTCAGTTTCAAACTTTAAAAAGTATCTTAATTTTATTAATTTAATAATTTATTCATTTTAGTCTTGATAAGATATATGCAATTATCAGATTGAAACTGTTACGATATTACTTTAATCATCATCATAACATGGTCAAGAATGTGGCTCGGACATACCAAAACAGAATTGACGTTTAAAAATCAAAATTTTCAGAACGCTGAAATTCAGTTTGAGTGGATTTTTCCGGTCTTCAATTTTTAATTTATAAAATTACAATAAAGCTGAAATTTAAGGATTTTTTTTCCGCTTTTTTTATTGGTATCTTCATTTTAACAGAAAATGTTGATTAGTAAAAGTAATTACGTGCATAACAGAACACGGATATTTATAAATGTGGCTGAAAGCTCCGAATAGGAGAATTACATTACTGCTGTGTAACAATAAAGATATTTAATAAAAATTAACTTAATTTTTTAGATAGAATTTTTAGTACAGAACCGACTGAATTTGAGTTCAATAGCAGTACATAAATATATTTACTTATACATAACATTACAAACCAAAAGCCCGCTAAAATCCCACATTTCTAGAACTACGCAGTTTTAATGCAATTGGAACAAAGGAATCCGCTTTCAAAAACTGCAATTACTACACGGTCCCTTGGAATTCCTTTGTATTTTTGAAGACAGTCCCCGCGTTCAGCCACTCTGGCGTCTTAAAAGCCATAACAAACCTTGAAAAACCACTGCCCAGATTTTGGGTTTGGACAATAATTGCAACGTGCAGGGATCATGTGACACGACATCAAAAGTTAATAAAAGGGGCCTGATGCAGCCCAGCAGCGACTATCCGCGTGACCGCAACTGCCAAAGAAAGATGCATCGAATCACCTAATAAAATGATGTGATCGCCGTTCGACTCATTCTTGCACCGACTACCACAGCGCGCGCGGCCCAAGGATTTTCACAACTCGCTCCAGCGTTTGCCGGCCAGCGAAGACCAGCTAGGAGGCCTCCCCGGCCCGCGACCACAAAGTCAGAGTGTGTTTTTTAAAACATGCACTTTTAAAGAATATTGTGTGAGTTATAAAACATTGAAGCAATAACATAATGTCAAAGCGAAATTTTAAATTCTAAGCCATAAATCCTTAAAAAAATATATTGAATTTTTAATATTTTTTACTTCAATGTGTAATTTTTAAAAGAAAAGATAGACATAATGACGTTTTTAAATTAATTTTGAATTATTAAATCTTGAATAATTCAAAAATAATGATAAATAGCAATATAGATAAATTTTACTTTCATTCAACCAACCGAAAATAAATTGGGTCCTACTTGAACCCAACTATAGGAAAGGAGATAAGCACTATCAAAAATAATAAAATTTATGCTTCAAGCATTACCCAGTTAGGTCAAATCGCTTTTGTTCTTTTATTCAGCAGTCATCGATATAAAATAACTAAGTGGCAAAAAGTACTTCTTTTTTTAACAACTTTAAGAAATTTAATAAGTATTTGATTTAAAAAAGAAGAAAAACCGCTTCCTGATTAAGAGTTTATGGGGAAAAGACATTTGTTTTCTTGCACTGCTGAAAATGACTCCAACTAATAGTGGCACATTTTACGATTATAGGGAAAACCTTTGGTAAGAGGTTCAAAGACTGTAATTTGCAAACACTGACTGGTAGTTATGTCATTCCTTAAAGAGCTCGTCATTGTATATTGTGAAATCAAACTATCTTTGAAAACTCAATCGGTCATTTCAGGTCGAAGGTTAACTTCATTACATTTCACTCATACCAAAAACCCATAACTACCATAGAACTAAAAACTACCCTAATAGAAAGCACGATTTTCAGTTCAATCTCGTTTGTTTTGTAACTATGTGGAATCAAAAATCTGGATTTCTACTAATACGTGGAAGTAAACATTGGATAATAATTTTTCATACTCTTAATTGCTCACTAGGAATGCATACAATGGGGCAATGACTTGTTCAATGCAGTCAAATAACGATAACATTTTGATACTGTGAATATTTTATCAGTTGAATTTTAACAATCAAAAAGTGGTAACAACAATCGAAAGCTGTAGTTTCTATTTCCAAGTGATATATTCATCTTTTCCTATTAATAAAATTAAACTACATTGTACAATTGATAATACAGTCACAGCTGATAAGATAGCAACATTTGAAAAAAAAAGCTTATATTTTGGAAATGGCACTTTTCGATTCGAAAAGAAAAACAAAAAGCTTTATTTATTTTAAAAATCAAATTGCATTGCACAACATATTATCAACATAACTGATAACATGTTATACAGTATAACCTCGATATCTCGAAGTCGAAATTACACCGGGAAAAAAATGAGATTCGAGCTTTAGAGTTTTCGAGGTTAAATAAAGAAGAAATACATTTATTCGAGATAGCAAGGCTACATTGTATTTAAAATATATATAGCAGGTTTATAGCTTGGAAATAGAATTTTTTGATTCGTAACTGAAAAAAATGTTTCTTTATTAGCACGTGCCAGAAAACAATTTCAGGGAGAGTATTAAGGGAGGAAACGGTAGTATTTGTAACTATCCATCATCCACATCCAAATTAGGCAGGGGCCCGGGCTCTCATGGTCCTGCCTACGTTCCTATTCTGGTTTATTAACTAGCCATATTAAAACTTCATTTTTTTATGTTCATATGCTATGTGCAGGGACGTAGCCCCGAAAATGTTGTATTTCTATTAATTATATTTCAATAAATCAAGTAATTTTGTGAGAAATTCTACTTTTTTCACCTTTTTGGAACCTCCCAAAATTTTTTTCTCGCTGCGTCCCTGACTATATATGACTCTTTTTCTTTCGGGAATATAATTTAATTTCAACAAGACTGTAATTAGTCTCGTACCACTTTTTTTATTTCAAGTCTACATGCATAAATTCATTTTTTGAAATACGCCTTCGAAGCGCCGTGAAAAACCATCTTATTTCAACGCTTCACTGCTAGTCGACAAAAAGTATGATTAAATGGTTCCAACGCTGAAAAAGTGCAGCCGCCGCACAACTAGGTGTATCAGAAAACTTCTTTAGCTCTGAGATGGTTAATTGGCTCTGTGGCGCCAGATGAGTTATTCGATGGACAGCCATGTTCTTGGTAGTTAAATGGATCGATAGCACCGGCTGCACCTTTTCAGCGTTCGGCAGTCCATGCAGTTGGTCTTCTGTCTTCTATATTGATGTGAAAGTGATTGCGCTTGAAAGGGATAATTATAAAACAATTGTAAATTTAAGTTCTGACACAAAGACTTCATGACCGGAATAACACAAAGATGACACTAAGATTTGTTTTTTTTAAAAGTTCTCGTGTGTCTTAAAGCGTGCAAATCCGTCAAATATTCGAATTTGAAGTCAACAAGTAAAATACTGTATAAATATGGCAGATAACTAACAGCTACTAAACTAATTCCTCTAATTTGTCAGCTATCTCTACAAACTAAAAGCACTATACTTAAACCCAAAATACGTAACGATGATATATTAATCCGCTTAACACTACATGAGCGTTTTTTCAAAACAAAATCCGTCTTAAATATATACGTTCCCGCAATACAACAGGAATATCCCACTTGGAATCCGTTGATCTAATTGTGGATTATCTTGCCATTGAGCCATACGATAACATCGAAGTCATTCGACACAGAATCGGTTCAGCTTACTGAACTGTAACAGGAACACATTTCGGATTTTGGTGGCAAAAAATAAGAAAATCATTCTTCTCGGGGCCTGCAGGTCAGCGTCCTCTCTTGCTATCGAATAAAAATGACCAGTAACTAAACCCACAACTGCTTGTCACAGACAGCGAAAATCAATACGTACCATCACGCGAGGCACGCTTTCTTTTTTAACTGTCACACTCGCCGAATCAAACAGAAAGTTCTTTACAAGAGTTGTCCCTATCGCTGAAATCTCGTAGAAAATAAAGAGTATATTTACGATATTTATGCATTAATAATCCATTCATGAATTCGTTGAATTTCCACTCACACACTTTCGTTGTTGATATCGAACAAAGGCGGAAAAGTAAATAAGAGTAGCATTCATTTAATGGAAGTAGTAAGTATTTTTGCTCAAGATAATAATCAAACTGTAAAAGCGCCCGTAAGGAAGGATTGCAGAGAACAGAAACCCCAATATAAACTTAAATATGAGCCCAAATCAGGAATCACTTACACAGGCCCCGATTGTGACAAACCGGGGCCTGGGGCAAAAATCTGAATTGGGGAGGGGCGACATTTTGTTTCCTTACCGCCTCTGACAATTGTTTTTATGTATTTTGCCCTGTGTTATCATATAAATCGAAATCATGATTAAATGGATCCAACATGAAATATAATACCAGATAAATGAGAATGTCAACGAACATTTTAAAAATTATGACATAAGCTTTATTAAAAAGGAAGACATTTAAAGTACAACTAAAAACCAGACTTTTTCATATTATAGTGTAAACTCTAAATTCCTACCATTCTCGCAGGGTAGCAAATCACAAATCCTCAACCAGTGGTTCGTTTTTAGACTACAAATACTTCAGTAAGTCTGGCAACTTACTGCGTAGTCACCCAAAATCTAGCAGCCACCTTAGCTGAAATCGTAAATCTTCTATGATGTTTTTCATGGAGAGGTAGAATTGAAAAAAAAAAAGATTTTTATTATTTTTAACTTGTAAGTTCATAACTGGAAAAAATCTTAGTCGTTTAATACATTGAAACAAAAATTTAAAACTAAATTCACATTCTGAAAAAATGTAGGGTCCCCTCAAAATTGGGGGCCTGGGGCACATGCCCCTCTTGCCCCTGTAATAATCAAGGCCTGAACCTACAGGCATACAAGGCAATTACTAGGAGTAAAAATATTCATGTAAAGTCAGGTGGGTGTTATAAACAAGGGCCTTGCCAATACTCGCAAATTCTGTTAAACTTGGCAAAATTAGATACCTAGTTGGCAAACTTGGTATAAAAAAATTTTAACGTAAACTATAATTATATTTCGGGTACACTTGGCAACATTACACAAACTCAGTTGGCAAAACTAAGAAGTTGGTTATACAGTTGTTAAGGAAAAAAAAAAAAATAGGTTGGTAAAAACCGATATTTGACTCGGCAGTTTATCGACATCTCCCCCCCCCCTCAAAAAAAAAGTTATAACAATCGGCTGTAAATATAACAATAAAGAGGAGCGGTCAGGATGGGGTAGTGCTTAACCCTTTGAGACGCAAGCCTTTCCAAATGCTGAAAAAGGGGGAAGCCGTTGCCATCGCTCGACTTAACTACCAGCAAGATGGCGGACGATCGAAACGTTCATCGCGTGCCACAGATCTAGAGACCCTTTTTTTACGACAGCTGCCTGTGCCCGCGCACATAACTGAGCACATAATAAACATCTGCAAAGAAGTTCAATAAAACTGTTAATTTTTTCAATATTTACTGTTTAAATTTCAATGACACTATGATATTCAATAATACCTATTTCTATATCTTAATTTTTTAACTAATATTTCTTAGCTTCCTTAATTATTAAAAAATGTACTGTAGTTAAAAGAGCCAAAGATAATTTTATGCTACTATATCAATTTTCTATGAATGTAATAATTAGTAGCTAATTTAGTTTATTTTCTTAATAGTTGTTGCTAGATTAATAGTACCTATCAGTGGCGGCTCCTCTATTTGAGCACATGAGCACGTGAACAAGCCCCCCCCCCCCCACAAAGAAAAAAATACAAAATAAACACATTAAGAAATTAAATTTTTAAAAATATATTAAGTACATTTCTAAATTTTTGTGAATTTAAAACGTGAGTTTTTCGCCTCGCCCTCTCCCACATGCACACTATTAATAAATACACTCATCTTTGTTAACGCACTGTATTGTATGTTACTACAGCACAGTCTTTCTTCGAAGAAATGACCTTCTGAACCACTCTCTGAGAACAGAAGCGGATAGAAAAGCGGCGGGGATAAGGCATTACTGATATCATTCCGTTCGCACATTTTCATAGTGCCCACGGACCATAGTTTGAGGTTACCTTTTCCGAATTCTCCACCTTGGTTTGTTAATCCATTTTTACCCCAATTTTCTTATTATTTTCTTTATTTTTATTATTTTTCAGAGCAACATTTTTTTACGAACTAGTATAAATAATAATTAAGATGGCTGTAAAATAAGTGTTTCGGAGCTAAAGCAATTAAATTTTTCAACATTGTCTTTGAAAAAAAAATTGAATTAAAATTACTCAAGCCAACACATTTGCTAAAACTTAGCCAGATGGCGAAATGTAAGACCGGAGATTATTATTATTATTATTTTAAGTTGAATGCATTGTTTTCCTTTAACTTCTGAAAACGCAAATTTACTTCAATATGTAAATTGTGTCGTATCTGCATATTTAATTTTCGAAATTTGTTTTGTGAATTTCTATTTAAATAACCCACGAGCCGCCACTGGTACCTATTACGTGCATCCCAAAGAGTTTATTTTCTTTTTTACATGTGGTCTAAGGGGAAAAAAGAAATGGCGAACTCTTATTTACATTAAACGTTATTTTTGGTGATGCAGAGATGATGTTACCCCTACCTTAGTCAATTAAGATCCGAGACCAAGAAAAAATGTGATTCGATATCATTTACTTGATTATTTTTTCCCTTAGTTTATGTTACCTCAGTTGATTTTACTATCTAAACGGATTTCTGGTTCAAAATCGTTTGAGGCAATGCGTAAAACTCTCATTAGGATTCCTAAAACCTTTTTTATTCCCAATTTACTGGTAAATGTATGAACTACCCGATTAAACGTAAAAATTAGAAAATAAAACCCGAATTCCTCCTTCAAGATACAACGCTTGACAAAGTAAATAGTTTCGCACAGGACACTACCAGAAACTACATCATGCTTATCGAGGCATGATGTAATGAAAAACAAATGACTTAACACATCAGAAAAAAATTCTGGAGCTTCCCAAGCATTAACTATTTAGACTCTCCTATTAAGAAGAGTGTGAAAAAAGGCAAAGGACATTCCACGAAGTTCTTTGCCATCGAATCTTTAGGAACTTCTGCGAGGGAAAAAAAAAGAGGCTCGATAATACAATTAAATTCATTCCAAAATCCAACTTTTACAGAATAGATTTTGTATGTGTCACAAACTTGTTCTTCCACGCAGAACCAATGTAATTCCCGATGCTTCACAATAATTAGTCCGCCGTTGGTAAAAAATAAAAAAAAAAGAATGCTGAATTTTTTTAAAGAATAATTCTCATGTGAAAATACTTTCTCGGGATATTTTATCCATGGATTATCTGCTAATTTGACAAGGATTGGAAACGGTAAATAATGACGGGATATTTTGCTGCATGATTTGAAGATTGTTAGTAAACATGGAAAAGCGAAGAGGAAGTGAACTTCCCAAGAAAGAGCTTCCCTGCGAGCAATTTTATTCAAATTGCTTGTAAATGGAAGTGCTGGACTGAAAGACATCAGACCCGAAATATAGGAATGTGTATGTGTGTGTGCTTACAGATGGTTGTAAATAACCACCACGCGTCAAAGTGTTAAGGGAAAAGAAAAGTGTTTCGGTGTAAAAACGAGAATAAATAGGAGGATTTTTTTTCACCCATAATTTGCCTGTTTTTCTCACGCTCCCCTCCATCTTGTAAACGCTCTGCTCCCCCAGGAAGGGGCGCACCCCACCTTTTGGGAGCTGCTGTCAGACACATACAAACTTCATAGATTTTATTTTAATCTTATTAATAATTTTAAAATATGCATCATCAGAATTTAATTTCTAAAAAAAAAATATCTATTCATAACCATTTTTTATTTGGCTGTATAAGAACAAAAGGTTAGTTGAAACACTCATGAAATATTGAGAAGTGGGAGAATCTGTTACATTTTGCTTTGTTTTAGCAATTTTTAAAACTAAAACTTTTGCCAAAGGCAAAACAAATGCGCAAACATTTATCATACAGTACTTAAAAGTGCCTCCACTTTAGTGTATTAGATGATTGATAATTAATAGATTAGATTACATGAACAAAGATTACTATAATAGAAATATTTTGACTAATGTTTCCCCAACATATGATTTTCTTTTATTTTAATTAATAATCAGCCAATTTTAAGAGAAAGACCAGGGTTTAACTTAGAAAATATTCCTTTAGCCAAAAAAAAAAAAAAAAAAAAAAAAAAAAAAAAAAATTAGCAAAATGTGAAAATAGCAATTTTCTTCGAAAAGTTAATGATAAGTGTATTTTTTAAGAAGCTTGAAAACATAATGAAAGCAAAGTTTGAAACAAATTACATTATTATTTGAAAACTTACGTTTAGAATTGAGAACTTAATTTCAATCTGCTCCAACTTCTCAAAAGCTTTACCAAAATTATTTTATTTGTTTAATTATTTTTCTGAACTTCAGTTTTTATGATGAGGATGTTGTTAACATGGCAAAAGTAAAATTCTACTTCGAATGACGGCTTTCATGAGATTTAAAGCACTAAAACCTGCGTGCATTTTAGCAATAGTGGTTTCTATTTCTTCTGAATTCAAAGATTTTTTTTTTTTTTTTCATTTTGCATTTTGCGAAAAAATACGACCGTAGCTAAATCCCTCTGTGGAATATCATTATTCTATTTTATGGTCAAACATTATTAATAAATGTTTAATTATATTAATAATAATAATTCGTTAAAAAGATATAAAAAATTAAGTTATAAAATTTTTAATCCTGAAGGGGGAGGGGGTGAATGACAGAGAGACTCTCAAAATTCAAAAATATAACTGCTAGACAATTGGGAGAAAAGATAAATATGTTTTGGTCATTTGTTTGCACTGGCAATTCGTTATAACCGTTGGAAGATTTTTCTTTAGTCAAGGCCACAAACGAAGGTCGTTGTACGGACAAGAGAAACGCGTGGCCCATGGATGAAAAATAAAATAAAATAAAATACGTACCTTCTCCAGAACTGTCTCTCACTGGGAGGAAAAGAACTCGTTATCGGATTCCTCAGGTTTGTTATTCGGCGTTCGATTTTTTTTTTTTTATGGGGGGAATAAAAATCTTAACGACGACCTGAATGCTAGCGTTTTAATGTGGTCGAACAAATAGAGGATTACAATTTTTGATCGCTTTATATACGATGAGTTTCGAAAGATAGGAAAGCGAAATCCTCATCTATGGGTCAGGACACATGAACTGATGCAGTGATTTTTGAGTTTAACTAAAATAAGTTGTTTGTAGAGATCGGGCGAATTCCTTATTAACCCTTTGAGGTGCAACCCTTTCCCAATGCTGAAAAAAGGGCCTCCGTTGCCATCGCTCGACTTAACTACCAGAAAGATGGCGGACGATCGACAGCCAGCTGTCGTCAAAAAAAGGGTCTCTAGATCTGTGGCACGCGATGAACGTTTCGATCGTCCGCCATCTTGCTGGTAGTTAAGTCGAGCGATGGCAACGGCTGCCCTTTTTTCAGCATTGGGCAATTTATCCAGCTGTTCTCGCATTCTTCCATTTTTCAGCAGATGTCAGTGCTGTT
Source organism: Cheiracanthium punctorium (assembly GCA_038373885.1). Taxonomy (NCBI): domain Eukaryota; kingdom Metazoa; phylum Arthropoda; class Arachnida; order Araneae; family Cheiracanthiidae; genus Cheiracanthium; species Cheiracanthium punctorium. Next base: position 198,100 of record JAWZYV010004456.1, read on the forward strand.
AAAATAATCGTGACGATTTTTTACGGGAAATGACGTGCTAAAAAGTAAAGGATTCTCGTGGAGCTATGTCACCCGCAACTATTTTTATAGAAATCAAATCTATTCTTCGTGACTGAAAACAGTCAAAACGTCATAGTTTGGTGTTCCGAGAGCGGGAACACTGAGAGTTAAAGGGTTAAGCTGGTTTCTGGACTCGGGCTTATACCTTTGAGCGGCGGAGGTGGATGTTCATCGCTTTTTGTTTTCACTGCAGCACCCTAACTTTTTATGTTATTATACAAACATGCAAAAATATCATGAAATATTTTCCAACATTTAAGGTTTAAAGTAATAATTGCAGTTCCTTTTCTCTGATAGCATTTATTCTTTCTTGCACTCATAATTCATATTGTTAAAAATTGCGTGAAGGTAATGTTCATTGAAAACAAATTTATTTTTCTGAACTTTGCCTAGAATTGAGGATTATTTCTGTTCAATCAAGGGTTTTTTTTGGGGGGGAGGGGAGGGGGGATAATACCCATGTTAGAAATTAAAACAAAAGATAAAGTGAAAGATTTCAGTAAACATTAAAATACCACGTCGTGTACTTTAATGCTTAAACTATATGTCCGGCAGTGATCCATTCGGCTAAACTCAGTCCCCATAAGAATACCGAAAAGCGTCGACCTTGGTCAGCGCATGGGAGGATGACAATTTCTCTCGACTAAACTGGTGCCCAAAAAAATCTGTCGAGGCTCCATTTTTCCCTATTCAAACGATGCCTCCGGGGATGCCAATCCAGGTGCTAGGTCTCTCAACTGGAAGTAGCTCAAAAATAAAAGGTCATTCATAGGAGGCAACGTTCAATTGCCTACTAGGAGATCCCATAAAAAAAATTCTAACATTTAATAAAGTTTTGAAATGTCGGAAAAATCAGAAAATTTTGGCAATAGAGCTTCTTTAGTGAGTGCTAGAATACTTATTCTTCGCTATATGCTGACCAATCAACGCAAAACATGCTAAGGATTCGTTTCAGAAGCAATATCCGTTCTTCATGCTTCTGGAAGGGTTGAGAATCAAACCACTTAGTGCGGAAGTAAAATTTAAAAGAATTGCAGTCATATTATTATTGTTGTTGTTGTTTTATCAAACTATTTTTTCTGGGTTTGCGATATCCACTTCTACCTTACATTTTTTATGGCATAATCTCGTGCAAGCTTATTAATGGAAGATAGTGTCGCACTCTCAGCGCAACGGCGAGAGCAAATATGCAATATCGGCAGGGAGATACTGTTACTGTGGAAACCACTGGCAACGGATATTTCACGCTGTAAGTCCCAAGCCTCAACATGTATTTTAAAAGAAACTCTTATCTCATGTACACAAATGAAAAAATGTTATATCTAAAGAATCTTCATTCATATCAGTTTTACTTCCAGCATTGAGGAAAACAATTTCTAGCGACTAGAAAAAAAAATATCATAAATGTGCTTTTTCTGTCCAATACAAAACTTAATTGTATAGGTGAAATTTCTTAAATGGCACATTATTTTGAAATAATAGCGTTAACAGGAAGCCTACCGAAATTTAAATTTTTGTGTGAGCAAATGGTAATAATCAAGCCACTTTTTGAGAAATTCGGCCTTTGTCCTCCCCCACTCCCTTTTTTTTTCTAGCTACGTGCCTGCTGTGAGGAAGTGTCTGTTTATATAATGGGGAATTGGGGCGTTTGGCAGAGCCCTCAAATTCTGTATTATTCAAAAATATGAAAATTAAACTTCATTCAAAACTATTTTACTTTCAAAAGACTAAAAAACAAACATTTAATTTTTATATACTCACCATGCACACGTATTATAAAAGATTCTTTTACTTCATATATTTTTAAAATGGTTGTTATAATTATAATCGTACAAAAATAATATTTTGTTATAAAAATAAATCCTATGTATGCACGAAAAATGTTTTTAATATGTTTTTATTGGCACATATTCAAATTTAATAATCAAAAGTGCAATATTTATGTAGTTTATATGTACAGAAAACAGTCAAATGTTTTGTAATATTGCTGTCTTTCTGTGTCTCGTAGAAAATAAATGATTTGGCACAAGGTCCCAAACATTTTCATTTGCCCTGGGCCTAACATGGCGACGATCGATTTCTGATTTGAGAGGCCATAAGTCTAGAAAGCAACATTAAATTCGTGAAAGCTTTCTAAGATACAGGACTATATTAGAATGTTCTTAAAAATCAGAAGATCTATAATTAAATACTAACAAACTGAAAAATTATGTCATTCAAGGCAAAAATGCGCTATACCTAACCCACCTTTTCAAGGAAAAAAATAAAATAAATAACAGAAAAAAGTTACTTATTTCATAAGTGCATGCTGAGCAGCCAAAGGGAAAGATTGCAGTAAATTAAAACCGCAGTCGACTTTTTCTTAAATTGTGGTAAAAATTATTTTGATAGATATTTTGAAGATAAATTTATGTGTTTTTTTGTGTGCTATGGCAAGCCTACACAATGGGCATCTACCTACGCTGAGGGGGGGTGCCTTGGTTGGAGGACATTTTAACATGTTCACGTTACGTCTGGCGATAACCGACCAAAATTCGACCCGAACCTTCATACTTGAGCCTTCTACCTTGTTCATTGTCTTAGCGTCTTATCCACGCGATCATAGTAGGGCCAATTTATGAGATGACCATCGGTCAATATGTACACAATCAGTGGCTGCAATATTTTGGGTCATCAGCCTAAAAATTAAACCTGTAAATTATTTTTAAAACTTTAGGAAATTGCTTTTTTGTTTGTTTGTTTGTTTTTCCTCTTCCAATGGCGGCCACTCACCATCCAGGTTGCTAGGGCAGTCGTTAACCAGTAACTGACACTGAGCAAGAAAAGTTCTAACCTAACCACCGGCTGCTGACTGACAACTCGGGGAGAATAGATCTCCCCTACCCATAATCAAAGAAAGCGATAACCTAACCACCATACAATCTAGGATTCCAAAACGTGAGAGAGTAAAATTACATGCATAACTGGAGTTAGCGCCAGAATCGGAGTCGAAGACTAGATATCTTATGCGGAAACCCCTATTTAAATGTAGGCAAAACATTGAACGTTTAAAAATATCAATGTAGATTTATTTATGAAGATTTCTTAAAATGAATAGGAATTTTAAAAATAAAACGTATAATTATTTATAATTGTTTTCATTGATAACTTAATGAAGTTATTTCATTATATCACAAAACCTTATATAGATATGTGATGTAAGTTATGATATGAGACGCATCACAACTGCATACCTTTACACTGAGATTTAGTAATCTGAATGATTTGGGACCTGTAACAATTTTTATAATTTTTTAAAAGGAAAAAAAACTAATCGCCTTACCGGAAATTGGTTGTTTATCCGAGAAACTTTCGTAACTCATTAACCGACAGTTTCACTTCAGACGATTAAAATGGGCACCACAGTGCAAAAAATAATGAGAAATATGTGGTTAACACCACATTCATCGGTAATGTTGAAATGAGAAAATGAAACTGTTGGCTACTCCAAGAAGTGATAATGTCATTTTGTGGTTTATATAACTGTGGGTATATTTATTATTTAAATACATAGCTATAAAAGAACTATACACCGACTTTTTATGCGGATTATTCTTTATACACGTTGTTTCAAAATAGTCAGTTATGAGAACTTTCTTAAATGCAAATTTACAAGACACTTTCATATCGTTACAGAATACAAAAAAAGGTATCGATTGGTTGATTGGTTTTAATGGCACAAGGTCCAGAAAGGACATACTGCGTAAAAAAAAAGGTATCGAATGTTTTTAAAATTATATTAGAAGGCCTCTAAACATTTTGGAACCGTGCTTTCTTCTATATTTACAACACTTTTAATAGTTCTCATTTTTGAAACTGAAAAGTTTTAAATTCATAAGAACAGCATTCGGATAATATTTTTTAATATAGCAATACTTTTAAATAAAAAAAATACATACTATCAGCTATAATTTCACCCCAAAATATTAGAAATTCAATAAGATAAATAACATGGCTATATCTTGATTAAATAATTTCGGCAATATAATAATATTGTTTTGGGATTTTCTTGTAATATTGTTTCGGGATGGGTTGTTACCACCCTGAAAGCAATATTACAAGCCCACATTACATTACAAGCACATATTACTAAGTATGTGTGTGTGTGTGTGTGTGTGTTTTCTTTTATAAATATTTACCTGATATTAAAATACTTGCCCTACGGAATATTTCGATACTTTCCATGAAATAAAAGGCTACATTACGTGATAATTATAGAAAATAAATCCAGCATTTATTTTTAAAATACTATGATATCTGATATTTCCAATCGAAACAGCACATTTTAGTTTTTTAACTGCAGTGTAATGGTAATTAGGAGAGTTGGTCTATTTGCCAGAAAACACAGAAAAGTAACAAAAACTCTTAAAAACCGAAAAAAAAATATTTGAAATAACTTTAAAAGGCGAAAAACGAAAACTAAAAATAATTATTCATAATTAATGTACAGTAATGTGTATTTACTAATTTTGGGTTATAACTGTAAAAATACTTAAACATAATCTACTATTTATTCTGTATTCTTATTTTTTAAGCACTAATTTAATGTGATTAAAATACAGTAAATTTTATGATAGATTTTTTATTTTAATATTCTTTTAATTATTAAATGCTTTTTATTAACTTATTATTAAATGAGTGTATGATCTAAAGCTGAAAATAAACAGCTGAAAAGCAATACTCCCTTAAAAATGACTTTGCTTTTGCGTTATTCTGAAATAGCAAAAATTAGACCAGTATGAAGAAATCATTACTGAATTTAATTGTATATAAGTGTTCCGATTTTCATTCAATAAAATTTTGAATATAGGATATTTATTTTATTTTTGTTGTAGTTACTTCACACGTTCATAATCTACACAATTATGCTGCTTAATTAAGCTAAACATGATTCTTTTATTTAAATATTAAACCATACGATAATTTGGAAAGTTGTTTAAGATATATGATTTCAGATATTTGCTTTAAATATTTCACCAAGTTTCAGTTTATACTGAATTTATTTAATCAAGTTTTTTCTATCACGAGATATATAGGTTGAATCATTAAGTCTATGCAAATGGCAAAAGCGCTTCGAATTAAGGAACTAGAGTTGTTGAAATTTCAGTATGAGAGGTATAAATGAATTTTCTGTGATTTATATGAATTTATTTTGAGACTAAAAACGTACAATCCAAGAATTTATGTATTCCTAATTAATACTTTACAACAGAATTTTAAGGATGTAAATATGGGGACTTTGAAAATTATAATTAGATTTACGTCTTAGACATCACAAAGAAAGAGAGAATTATTTTTTAATCTGATATTAATAAATGTGAATAAATAATATATGTAACATATTATGAATAACAAACACAAAAAGTGAGCAAGTGAGAAGTAATAAATAATAACATATATAAGATAATGTATATTGTTTTTTTTAAATCTGTGAGAATGTTTCAAATCGGGAAAATAGATTATTGCGTCAAGCTAATAAACCGGAAGAATTTGTATGAATCAGCCTGACAGTAATTGCTCAATTACTATAAACTATATCATTCGAATATGCAATATCTGAAGAATCTGAGCAGCTTAAACGAAAAATGACGCATTTTCATAAATAATCAATTACTTGGAAATGTTAAGGAGCGTCACTCTGAGAAATTTTTTTTTAATAATTTTATTTTAATGATATTTTGGAAGCTTCATAAAGGTACATATTTTGCGTTTACTACTGTGTGTAGTACAACTCGTTAAGAAACAGCCTGATATTTTTCGAGTTCCAGATGCAACTGTTTTATTTTGGGTTGAGTATAAGGGCTGTAAATGTTGTTTTCGAACTGCAGCCTTAATGAATTATATCTTTAAATTTGAATGAATATAACTCAAATATCAATTCGGCAATGGCAGAATGATTATAATTTCCAAATAATCATCCTAATAAACCTAAGTAGCCGTAAATAGAAACACTTGGAGGCGTTTACATTATTCAGAAAAATCATACTTGTAATGATCAGAAACATTCACGACTTTCCACGAAAATTTCTAATTTCGCAAGATTCTTAAAGCCTAAATATCCCCCTTTTATACTTTTATCCCAGGGTTGTGTTGATTTTGCCCAAACCCGAAAGAATCCAGGTGTGTGTGTGTGTGTTTTTAAAGACCACTTGAAAAAAACCACCTGGATTTTTTCAGTTCAGATACGAGTAAAATAAGCAAATTTAGTGTCAAAACCTAAAAGGATGATAAGGTACTTTAAAGAACCAGCTGTTTTTATTTTTTCAAAATTTACCTGACGAAAGGAAGTTCAGGTTTAAAAATTAAATAAGTAAACAAACATTCAAACGCAAGGGAAAAGGTGTCTTCCGTTTTCATGCAAGGGGAGAGAAATTGGCTTCCTTTAACCTCCTGCTTGTATCACATCTGGGTTGATCATGACTGGGAAAAACTTTTCGTTTTGAAAAGAAACTATTTTTTATTGTTAAACTTATATTTTTTAAAGAGCCGGATACAAGGGATCAAAAAGGCTGTTACACTGAAGAAAATTTACTATCCTAAATTATTAATTTCATGAAAATATATTTATTCATTAATATTTACAAGATTAGCCATAATTATCAAATAATATTTTACGTATAAAATACGTATATTTATAAATTTGCCGTATGTTTTGCTCGTTTAAAATGAAATTAGAGGTAAAGTGTCAAATTTATTAACACGAACTGGAGAAAGAATAAATAAATAAAGAGACTTTCAATGCATAAGTTTCTATGCTATATGCAAATGTTTTCAGATATTTTCCTTTTTCTTCATTATTGCAGTGTTCTAAAACGCTAATCAAATTAAAAATAATAATGATAATAAGCTACACTTCTCAAAAAAGTATTCGAGTATAAGCAAAATTTTCTGTTTTAGCTTTGTGAATAAATATTGAGTTTTTAAAAAACGCACAACTTCACAGAAGTATTAAAAGTTATAATTATACATAACCTAATTCATATTCTATGTTAAGTATTTTTAATACACGAAACCAACAGAGGAAATTTAATTCTTACTCGAATACTTTTTTTGTGAAGTGAAAGTGTACGTATATTCAGATCAAGAATAGTTTAATTTAACGTTAAGCTATTTTCATGTTGAGTGTTTGTTATGGTAAATAATGGTTATTTTTCCTCAATAAACTTGGTTTCTTAATTTTTTTTAATCTTTTCTTTAAGAGTTTTATCAATAATTTAATTACTAAACAAATTGTTCAGTTAAAAGAGACATAAAAAGCCTGCAGTGAGCATTTATATATGTAAAACGCATATTCCGTCTATTTTATTAAATATATTTATTTATTATTTTTTTTAAATATATTATTTAGAAAAATAAATAATATTAAATAAATATTTTTATGTAAAATAAAAGACATTATGTGTACAAAATTAAGTCTTACCTTAGCTTCCAAAATGCCATCTCTATGCACATAAATTCCCACTCCTGGAGCAAACTTTAGTTCCACGCCAGGTTTAATTATCAAACTAGCATCCTTCTCTATTATTATATCTTTCCGTATTTCATATACTGAATCGGTAGCGTCCAGAACTACTCTTTCACTGACGTAACCCCCGAAGTCAATTGTCCGACAATGCACCACAAGAGGGATCAGTGAAAGTCCCCACAGCACGCGCCAAGCCCCGATCAAAAACATTTTTGATCTTTGAACTCCAGTACAATAACGCTGAGAATCACAACACACACCTGAGGAGTCTCACAATATTAGGCTTAAGAAAAGCGCTCTCCGGGACATTATTGAAGATAGTTTGAGTAAAAAGAACTTCTGTACATTTTTTTATCACATGTTGTAGGGCAGCGACGAAAAATATCTTTAAATATTGACGATCCGATCCCGAGAAATAGAGCTTTAACTGATCCGTTCGACTGTGGGTGGAGCTGAAAACTTTGCGCTGAGTTCCATTACTCGTCTTTTTTTCGTTTTTTGACGCTCCAGAGATGCGAGGTTTCTGATTCGCATGGTTGCCAATTTAATACCTGTCTTGGCGTGAAAGACAAGTGATATTCGCCAAGATTCAAATTTCGGTGCGCGAAGTTCGAAAAGTTTTGTGCAGAAAAAAAAGCAGTCTGCGGAGATCGTAGACTTATCTTTTCAGTTCCAGTTTCGGTTTCAGGGATTCAGTACGTCACTGTACGTACGTGCTTATTAATATTTTTGTGGCTTCTAATCAGACTTCGTGCCGATTTCAGTCGACTGTAATCGCTTTTGCGTTTTCTTGAATTGTTTTAATCTTGATTCCATTCAGATCAAGATTTTTGCGTTTTCACTAAATTAACATTCAAAAGTAATCTTTTTAGAGATTAGTAGTAACTGTAATTCATTTGAATAATTTTAATCGATTACAGGTGCCTGTGTAATAGAACGAAGTCTGCTTGTAATCATTGTAAAACAGGGGCGTAGCCAGAAATTTTTCATGGGGGGGGTTACGACTACTACAACTCATATATATGTATACGTGTGTGTGATAATGTAGTGAAGAATATATATTTTGTATGGCAAAAAATTTATCATGGGGGGGTTATGACCCCCCTAACCCCCCCCTTGGCTACGCCTCTGGTGTAAAACTGTAATATAGTCAATCATGCTTATAACGAGCGCGAAGAGACTCGTTGTAACCGAGTACTCATAAAAAAACAGGTTCATGAAAAAATCATAAATATTCATGCATACTTACTTACTACATTACTTATTTTATTTATTTTTTTATTTCTGGACAGTTTCAGCACGACTGTATTCACATTAATTTTCAGTTTTTATTTTTGAAATACTATGCATTTTGAGAAAACACAATAATTAATAGAGATCATTCGTTTTACTTTAATTCAAAAATTTTTCCTTCATAAAATATTATTTTCATTCTCTTATAAAAATTAATCTGTATAGAATGGCATCAATCTGGTGTTAAAATCGTGATGCAAGGAAACGCTCTTACATAAGATTAAATACATTTTAATTCGTGGAAATGCCCTTTTCATAGCATAAGGATCATCGGGGTGAGATGGATCACGCAATAATGTCAAATATTTCGTTAGTGCGCCTTTCAGTTGTTTTCGCAACTATTTCAGTCAGACACTGAAAGATATTTTGTATGGCGTGCCACTATTTGCGTCTCAAAAGGCATAATTTCTATTTCATCTAATAATCATTGTTGCTGTAATATCGGGGAAAGTATAGCCAAATGAAGACGTGAATTCCACAATGTAGATTCAGGATGGGTTGTACTTCTCCCCAAGACGAATCGGGAGAGATGGATCACGTCTAGACGGGAGAGACGGACCAGGAGGTCAACTCTCCCTCGTTTATTCGGAAATAGTCGGTGGTTAACTGTCAACTGTCAGATCCAGTTATTTGGTTATCCACTGCGCTAACAACTTTCGGAAGTCGTTTAGCCAATCGCAAGAACCCCTTGACGCTACTCCTTAAGACTCCACCACAAGACCCCAGGTGTTCTGTCGGGAGAGATGAAGGGCGGATTCAGAATTTTCAGGGGGGGGGGGGGTTACAACGTTTGAATATCCGTTCAGAGTTGCATAAAATATGTCATCATTACCGGAAAGCTCCTGTTATCTAGTGTAAATATTAGGTGTAACAAAAGTAATGTCTTTTGTTTACATAAAATTCAAACAAATTAATTTTCAACAAGTGCTGAATTACAAGCAAGCTGTGCGTAAGCATAGGACTCATATTTGTTAAATTTTAACGTGACAGTGTTATGCGCAATACTTCTTTTTTATTTCAAGAAAAATGTATTCAAGAAAAGTCACCTTGTGGTAAAGTGCGGTGATTTTAAAGTGAAATTATTGTGCACAAAAGTGGTATCTGCACCAAGGTGGTCACTTTATCAGGTTCCATTATATATAGGCAGGGACGTAGCTAAGTGCGTCCCCCCACAAAAAAATTGAATTTTTGTTTCTTGGATGTAAATAATCAAGCTTTTTTTGCGTACTTTTTCTAACTTTTAGGCTCCCCGAAATTTTTTCTCATTAGGTCCCTACATATGAGTGTAATTTACAAAGTTCTTTATTAATTTTATTTAAACAACGTTTGTATGTGTGTGTGTTCTTATTACAATGAAACCTCCCAACCTAAGCAGCTGCATAACTTAAGCTCCTCCGTAAGTTGGACACTTTTGATTGGGAACGGAACTGGGCTATAATGTACCTCTATAAGTCGAACACTTCTGAATGTTGGACACGTTTTATGGGAACCGCAAGTGTCCAACTTTCGGCCGCTCACTGTACCAGGATATGAATCCTAATAGCAGCAAAATATATTGAAATAGTGAGATGTGAGAGCTCATTTTCGTTTTGCATACGTTGTTTATTAATTTTACATTAATGTGAAATTTTACTAGTGTAAAAAAGCAATCTTCTGGAGGCAAAAATAATTCCTATTGATGAAAACTACATTCATTATATTTCTTTTTGTTCACTTAAAACGAATACTAACTGTATTATTGTAATAGGGTATCTAGGCATCGCAAGCCTTGTCCCTTCATGGGCTGATGTGTTACCGAGTTTTGTTTAAATAGTCACCTATGTTTAACAAAATTATTTAACAAGTACTATGTAGCTAAACGATTTCTATTAAGTTTTATGGGTGTAGGAACGATTTCTGTATTATTTTTAATAAATGACTAAATTTCTGTTTTTCTTTAATTTGAATTTATTGTTTTTAATTAAATAATATGCACACAACGGAGTGAGTCACACTGGGTCGAATTCCCTCCCGTCTCGAAAGGTCTGTCGTCTTGTGTAGAAAGAAAAGCCTTAAATTTCATCTATGCCCCGAGATTTAGGTCCAGCGTTCTGTGCTGCCCTAACGTGCGGCTGTCGATCTAACGATCTGAAGTTTTGATCTGTTTTTTTTTTTCCAGATGTAACGTGAGTGCGCGTTAGAACCCTTAAAAAGTCTTCCGACCAATTCATGCCCCATCCTAGGTACATAGCCCATGCGTAGGTTTGCCATAGCAACACAAACAATCCCCGATTTTTAAGTCAGTTTTCAACCTTATAAAAGGAAGTCTTCGATAGTGCTAGACTAATTGGCATAAGAATTTGCTTAGATATACAGTACAGTATGAATGTTCAGAACTACGCATCATATTATTTTTGCATTAGTTGTGAATTTAAGCATCTGCGAAGAACGGGTTACTTCAGCTTGTTACTATATAGAGCTGGAATCACAATTTCAAGTAGAATAATTCCTTAATCATCGCTGTCATTATATTCACATTTACACCTATCATGAAACAGTTGCCAATTGAACCTTGTAATAACCTCCAAAAAAAAAAAGAAAAGAAATAAAGAAAGAAAAATAGTCATTCTTTTATTTTATTTATTTATTCATTTACAACCTTGCAGGAAATAGCATTAGACGGAAACCGAAACCAACATCGCGTTGAAGCAAAAATGAAAACAGAATCGCATGTGTCAGACAGCCGGAAGTTGTAGTGAGGATTTAAGTTGTAAATGGAAAGTAGTTGATTCATATCCCGGAGTTTCATTGTCATCGTTTTATATTCGAATTTCTGCTCTGGATACAAAAAGATGATAAAGATACAATCGTCGGTTGGAATTTATTGACCATTTTCACTGTTAATGAGTAATTTAAATAATCACGTTCTTTTAAAAACTCTTAATCTATTAGTTACAGGGCCTCCGAAAAAAATTTTATAAGGCAGCGCGAAAATCTTCTCGGCCCCTTTCGTAAAACACAAAAGTTTCGAAAAAACAGGAGGGACAGGAGGATTTTTTTTTTTTTTTTTTTTTTTTTTTTTTGCAAAACTGCTCTTTTTAATTATTTTCATATAAAATGCTAAAAGAAAAGAGTGGGAGGGAAGTTTTTCTGATAAGTAATGGTATTTTTAATTCATGTTCGAAGGTAGAAAAAATACTAATATTTAAATGGTAGAATTAACATTTCTGCCATCTAAATCATTCTAGTATTGTGTATTCAAAATTTAGTCTGTTAAAAAAAAATAATAATAAATAAATAAAAGATTTTAATTACGGATCTATAAATGAAATTCGTAACACCTTCTGAAAAATTCACGGACGCACTTCAGCTGAACACGGGCCCACTCTAACTCGCACGGACCCAGGGACGGGACCCCCGTCTCTCCCCCCCCCCCCTTCTCGTAGGGCCTGATTAGTTAAATATAAAAGTCTATCTACAATAGGTAAGTAATAAAGCTCGTTCATGCTTGTGTATAATAAAGCATTTCTGATGCTAGTATGCAAGTAAAATAATTAGTATATGTTTATTTGAAACTCGCCTAAATCAATAGTATATCCTTAGCTATTTTAAAAATAATTTTTTTTAAATCAAACTATAAATGTGGGAATAGATTTTTTAGATCGAATTTAGTTGTTTATTTTTTCAGATTGACTTATTTATTCAATTTACTCTTAAATCATGGCAAATGCTATAAGAAAGATAAATCAAACGCTTACTAACCTTTTTCGAAAAAAAAGTACCTATTTATTTATTATTTTATAGAAAATATGTTTAAAAAAAGATTTTTTTATTAGTAAAACGCTAATAATTTAATTTCTTTTTCATGTAGAATTGGTAAAATATTGTTAATGAAAATAGTGTTTCGACGCAGTTATTTTAATTTTGTTTAAAAACATACGTATATGAAAAATATATTTCAACTTTTGCATGTATTCATTTTTTCCCTCAAATCCAGTACTGCTTGAATTGTAAAAAATTAAAATTTAATCTGTACTATTCTCGATAACCTGTACAAAATGTTCTAGCTATTTAACATTAACAAAGATCCGTAAGTGCGAATTTATATGACTTGAATAATTTTTATGACTTTGTTTATACGACTACTTTCTATGACTATGTTTATCTATTTATTTTTCTGTTCCTTTACGATAACTTAATGTTATATATTTTTTAATTACACAGTTATTGCTGTTTGATTAGAATCTTTTTATTTTATTTCTTTTTTATTGTACCACCAGCAAGTTAAACAAAATGTTTAGCAAAATTCATGGGTGACAGTTTTTTTCTGTGAGTTTAATAGACTTTTTTTTTTTTTTTTTTGCAGTACAGTTAGAATAGAAATACGGCTCTGTTTCCGGGGGGAAAAAAAAAAAAAAAAAAAAAAAAAAATTATAATTGCGCTGTGAAACATTGCTGTGTGTTGTCACATACTTTTCTTCCAAGAATTAATCTGTTGGACATAAATGTTGATTCATAAAAGCAGTGTTTTGATAAGGATTCAAAAACCTTTTTTTCCATCTGTCTTCTTGTTCAAGGAATTCGTTTATATTCCATCCTGCTATCGGCCATCAAAGAGAAAGCACGCCAGCGTAATGATTTGTCACCAAATATAGCAGCCCCTTCTCATCGAAAGTAAAAAAACATTGAAAAGAACATTACGTAAGGCCCACGTGATATTTTCCGGTCTCAAAGTTGCCGATGATTGCGCCGCTCTTACCTGAAGAGACAGCCAATGAGAGAGGGGCTTTTTGAATGAGTAGCAGGAAATTGAATATTGTAATCCAGGATCCCGTATCGCTTTCTGAGCTCACATGTGTACGTTTCCGCCAGCTGGCTGTCGTGAAAGAAAGTGCGTACGAAGAATCTCTTGAATTAAAAAAAAGTAATAATAAAATATGGTGGCTTGATGTAGTACTGAGTCCGGCTTCTCGAATTTTCCCAAATTTTACATTTTCCTCAAAAAGCTTTTAAAAATACATCGATAATGTATTTTTTAAATATTTCTTGTTTATTTAATTTCTATATCGCATCACCGAATAATATACCTGCACTGTTATATTATTCTGAAAGTCATCTCACTACAATGCTACACAGCAGGGTGTGCTGATTAGAGCGTCGTCATTTTGAAGTTCGAAAATATATTTTGCAAATCGAATTAGAATTCATCTTACGTAATATATATATATATATATATATATATATATATTGTCAAATTTTTTGCACTGTCATTTTTACTCGACAAAGCAAAACAAACTTTTTCTTTTTTCATTACCAGTTCGTTTCCAACATCCATTTTATTTAAATGAAATATTATGTATAATATATTTGAAGCATATTCTGCTTTCGCAATGTCTTGTTGTTTGTACTTTTAGAAAAATTAGGGGAATATATTATGTATATGTTACCGGCAAAGTATGAAACGCCGGCATTCTAATGTCTTAGACCTGTGGTTCTCAACCTTTTAAAGTCGCCCCCCCCCTCACATTTTTCAGCATACATTCAGTTTTTTAATCTTTAACAATGAACATTAAGTCGAATTTTCTAAAAAATAATCTTATCAGTAAAATTTTAATGAATATTTTAAGCAAAAATGGATATATTTTTGAGTAAAAATGTGAATAAATAAGATGATTTTTTAAAAACACGCATCACTACTTGCTCTTTGGTTTTTCTAGCCCCTCCCCACCCGTGCAAACGCGCTGCGCCCCCCTTGGGGGGTCGCGCCCCACAGGTTGAGAAACGCTGTCTCAAGCAGTGGTGGCAAACTTTTTCAGCCAAAATTCAAAGAAAACTTAGCTCAACTCGGGTGCGGTCTCACATGTGTAAATTTAATTTTTCCAGGAGAAATATTTTTTTTAACTTTTAAATTATGCAGAGTTATGCCTCCTTCCTTCTGGTCAGCTCCAAAAATGTGTGATACGTGCCAGCCAAAACGGATTCAAGTGTCACTTTTAACTCTCGTATTGTAGGTCCGCCATCACTGATCTTAGGCACTGTATAATCCCGGACGCTTTTAGGCAAAGTATGAAACATGAGAATTATTACATATTTTCCCTAGCCGTTGTACATAATGTACAGCTGCGGAAAAAAAAAGTCCCACTTGTACATTTTTCGGCCGTTGTTCGTCGCACAGCAAAGTTACAGATACCAATCGTTTACGATTGACACACACTTTAATTTGCTATGCATAAAAATTGCATAAGGGGCCATCTACATATTAAAATTCGCACCAACTTTTTTTTCTCAATAGCAACCCCTAGATTTCACTTCATATTTCAAAAATTTAGCTCATTTTAACCCCGGACACCAATTTTCAATAAATTTCGACAGAAAATGAGTGAGTTATGAGCACCCAAAATCCCCCTCCCCCTATGTTAAAATATTTTTTCATACTTCAATTCATATCTCATATAATATTGGTAGTAAGAGGCTGATTTTTATTCGTACTATTAGAACTAAACGACCCAAACATAATTTAATGTTATTATGATTTTTAATAAATTATTAATATGAATTATGAATTATTAAATTAATATTCAAAAAAATTATGAATAGCGACCTAGCCAAATTTCGATGGAAATAGATGCAGAAATTAATATTACATGGCTGTGCAAAATTTCAAATTTTTACGTTCAGTAGTTTAATTTATATTAAATAAAATGTGTTATTTTCATGAGTTAAGAGACCATATATAAATTTATTAAGTGAAAATTTTTTGAAAATTGCATAAAATAAATGTAAATTAGATTTATTTTGTGCAAAAACACAGTAAAAGATACCAGTATTAAAACTATCAAATTTTGAAGCGAATAAATTAGAGGTTTTTGCAGTTTGTTGGGGATTCTATAAAGCGTGTATTGTTGCGTCCGCTACCATATTCCCCCAAATAAAATATTTTCCAGCTATAGAATTAGATGCAGTAGATGTATGTCTTCTAATACAACGTCCTATTTCTGAAAAACTAACATCCTCAACTTTCCAGGCATGAATGTGACCTTTTTTAATATCGGAAACATTAGGTCTTTGGAATTCCCCATACTTTATCAAACATTCAAAATCACGTTTTTCTGTAAAAAAGAATTTCATCTAACTATAAATTAAAATACCGTCAAAAGTCTTAAGAATATTGCACATTGCAGACGATAGTATTAAATGAAGAAAGTGAAATAACAAACACAGTGATAATATTGGGTCGGCAAAAAAGTAATTGCGTTTTTTACATGAAATTCAAACAAATAAATTTTCAATCATGAAACCATTCTTTAAGTTCGACCATAGCTGAGTCGAGCAATATTCATGCTTGTAGTCAGAAGAGCAGGGAGCAGCCTCTAACTCCTGCCAACATTTCAGCTGTCTAAGAGAAACATCAAGGGAAACACAGAATAACAATTTCAAAATTACAAAGATTTTCAAAATCTTTAGCAGTCATTTTGCATTTTTCCCTTAAATCATGTGTACGAGCCAAGGAAGTTATGAACTCACTGGTCATTTGGACCACAGACTAAATATTCTATTCTACCCTTGATATTCTCAGTACAAAAAACTTTAAGAGAGATGATAATTAAGGGAACAATATTTTCCTTGAAAATGATATTAATTTCTTTTAATTCTCGGGAGCGAAATAAATGAAAGGCGAAAAGTTCGGAACCTACAAATAGCGTTTTTCAATTTGCAGAAAGTCCCTTAAAAACGCGCAAAAATGAATTCGCAATATCTCCGGAAATTATCGTAGAAAATGGGTGAAAATTTATATTTAGGGTAATTTGAAGGTTTTCTTTCGTTTAATAAAGTCAAAATATGGGGTTGCCATTGAGAAAAACGAAGTTGATGCAGAATTAAATATGAAGACGGCCCCTTATGCAAATTAAATTAATAGTAAATTAAAGTACGCGTTATTTGCAAACGAATGGTATATATAACTTTGCTATAAGACGAACGATGGCGAAATAAAGAGCAAGTGGGACTTTTTTTTCCGCAGCTGTACCTAGGAATTCTATAGAATGATAAATGCTATTTAGGCAAAGTATGAAAAAAGATCTTGATAACACTATTATGTAAATGCCATGCATTCCTCAAAAGTACACATGTTATTCTGAAAAATAATGAAAGTGTCATTAAAAAAATTTACTCGGAATACATAAAGAAAAATGAAGTAGTACAAAACAAAATGTATGCATTTCTTATTAAGGGAAACAAATTGTCATATAAAAAATAAAAAATTAACCTACTTGCAGGAACAGTAGCGTAGCCAGGAATATTTTTCGGGGGTGGCTGAGAACTCAAAAACCAGAATGCAATAAATTATAAAAATCAATATAACATATCTTTTTTTTGGGGCGGGGGGAGTGGAGCGGGGAATATCCCCCTTAATTCTGACCTAAAAATATTCGCTTTTAAGAATGAAGAAAGAGAAAGAAAGAAATTAAAGAAAGAAAGACAGATTTTTTTTAATCATAAATCAGTTGGAAAAACACGCATTAGAAAAAAATTAAACAAAATTAAAAAATAAAATAAATAAATTTGGCTTTAGGTCCGTAGCTGAACCTCAGATCCCTGAAATCAAGGGGAACTTTCAAATATATCATGGGGATAACTGGGAGAAAACTTTCAAAATTAGACACGAATGCGTAGTTTTCTCCATATCTTTACGTTTACTCATTTCGGGGGTGACTGCACCCTCATCAGCCACCCCCTGGCTATGCATGGGCTATGCCCCTGTGCCGCAACATGGTAGGTTTGAATGATATTTTGAATTACATTTCATTACATTTTTCATACATTTCGCATACAATTGGAGATGTATTTCATACTTTGCCGGTTTCTCATTTGGTATTCTAATCGTTTTGACGATAATCATTTGAAAATGTGTGAAAGATGAATCGTTTCATACATTGCCGAGTACTTTCAGGCATTATATATACAATGCCTAGGGGTGATTCCATGAAACTAGGGACACCAATGGCAAAAAAAATATATATATAAATAAATAAAAAAAAATAATGCTTTAGTCTCCTATGAAGTAAAAATATATGAATTTCTATAAGGATACTAAAAAAGTTAGCAACACCTTTTTAAGAGTTTTATACACAATGTTTGGCAACATTCCTGTTTTTACATGAGTTCTTGTCTTAAGAGGTGTAGGAAGTTCATCTGGTTTTATAAAAGAAATCAACAAATATGAATGCAATCTTATTTTTTTATTGAAATTTAGTTTATATATGAAAAGATTAGACCAATGCAGAAACCTTTAACTGCAATATTTATCTTAAAAAGAGTTTTTGTGAATTAGGCCTTGCTTAAATAAAATTAGTCCCAAAAATATAAATATATAAGTCATTTCATATATAAGTCATTTTCTCTTCCTTTATGAAGACGTCTTTTGAATATTTAATATTAGTTCAATTTATGAATTTTAAACTTATAAAAATATGTAACATCAGTCACATTTCTGTTTTTTAATTAGATACCTACATAAAAATATTGAGAAAATGGCATTGACTACTGCAGAAAGACTAGAAAAGGAGCAGAGATAAATTAAAGAATGAAGGGAAATATGAAGATTATAAAAGAAAAACAAAGCAGAAGTAATAAAGAGCCAAAATAAAAAGGAAATGACCTAGCTAAATTACCTCAATCAATTCAGAATACTCTTTTTCAAACATTTTCTCTAATTTCAAAATAAATTAATCTTTTTACATTCTTCTGAATTGATTGAGGTAATTTAGCTAGCAGTCATTTCTTCTTTTATTTTGGCTCTTTATTGCTTCTGTCTTTCCTGTGTTTCTGCCTAAAGACTTCTGCCTGTCTCCCTGTCTACAGACTTTCCTTTTCTATCTTTCTGCAGCAGTCAATGCCATTTTCCCAATATTTTTAAGGAGCTTTCTAATTGAAAGTAGAAATGTGCCTAATGTTACACATATTTTATAATACACATTTGGGTCATTCCACGTCAGATCGAACAGTCCAGGTCACCACACCAACTCGGATTTTTCTCAAATTTTATATAGATGATTTACAGGCTAAGACATCAACAAATCTCAATTTTGAAGGTTCTACGATAATTAATTACCGAGAAATTAATTATGCAAATTTTTAAGTTTTCTGCAAGATGCGCCAATTTTTTTCTCAATTCCTTAAATAACTCCTTACCTGTAAAAGTTACTGAAGTGAAAATTGGTTTCTAGGAGTAACTTTTTACGCTAATTCCAAAAATGTTATCGAAATTTGCGTATCTTCTATAGTTTATGCATGAGCACTGCATTTGCTAAAAAACATCATGAATTTTTTTCGGCATGTCTGATCACAGACACATGTTTTAAATTTTTATATGTTGTTAAGATGGAATAATCCTACATCCCAAAAAATTTTCATCTTGGCTTTCTGCTCAGGAGCAGAGAAAAAAAATTGTATGTATGTACCTATATATGAGGATTTTCATATGCAGCATTTATGCGTAAGATGAGAAAATTCAGAAGCGTTAGTCAATTTTCCTATGTCTTTTAAATTGATATCAGAAGTTTAACTACTAATCCAGGCATTTGCAAAAACTAGAAAATATATCAAAGTGCTTGTATCGGAAAACGTAAAACAAACAAACAACAAAAAATACGTGTTTAAAATTTATATCTTCGGCATATATGTAAAAAACGGACAGAACTTTCCGGTAGAGCTAATATATATATATATATATATATATGTATATACACAACACACATCCAAAACATTATTTTTAGTTGCGAATATACCTGAGTATTGCACCCATATCTGATTTTAATTTAAAATTATATAAGTGATGTACAGACATGTTTCTCTTCTTAAGAAATTGTATACGATAAATAATATGTTGAACTAAGCTTATTAAACAGAAATGGAAATACGACAAAATAAGAAGAATAAAAGCTATTTTACAAACAGAAAAAAACTATTTTATAGCTGACTTGAACATATTAAATGCGACAGTAATTTTTTTAATTGTATCACTGTCAAGAGAATAATGTCGTCCAGTGCTACCTGTCAATGAAGGTGCTGGTGTCACACACAACACATGCTCAAAAGGAACAAAACAACTATCCTCTCTAGAAGGCCAGAATAGCACATTAGTCTTTGTATGTCTCTGCATAAAAGTTATAAGTAGGTCTGTTTCAAAAGAATCTTTTTCACTTATGCAGCCAATGAACCAGTTGTCGTCGTATACTGCAGCTACATAAACTCCTGGTTGCAAGTCATCAGTATTTATACTCGTTGCACGTTTCTTATTCACAGTGAGACTAACTCTGAACCCAGTATTTTCATCATCTGTCGATAATCGATATAGGGTCAACTCACAATTGTTGCTTGGAACAAACCTGTGATGACTGCGAGTTCCAGGCACTGTTTTCGCAGTCCGAAAACGAATTTCCAAGCTTTTGGCATGTTGCTTAACATCAGCATGGGACACAAAAAAAAAACTTTATACCATTTATATTAGAATTTGCCCAATTAAATAAATCAAAAGGAGTAAGAATGTGGTTATCCTGTATGGCTTGCAAACTTGCACGTGCTGCAAGCCTCTTTACAGTGCCCCCAATCCCATCACATGGACTTTTTCCATGTGAGGTGGCGAAGAAGTTCCATTCAGCCCGGATATTAAAATCGTTCTCATGTAAACATAAATTAACAAAGTTTTTATAGTTTTTATACTGCGCACTTGAACCGTCACTAAAATAATGTATGAGTTTTAAACCTGGCAATACTTCTTTGATATATTGCATAATTACTTTTATAAAATAATGAACTGTAGAGGTAATATGTTCACGTTCATCACTAATGACACACATACTTAAGCATTTCAAACTTGTCTCTATTTCATTTTTGAAATAAAGTACGAAAGGGTGAAGTGTAGCTTGCGTTGTGTCCCAGTGGAAACCTTGAATAGCATCTTGGCAAACAAAAGAATAATTTTCCGAAAAGTCGAGTAAAAGGACTGCTTCTGTTTCAGCTGCAATATTTTCTTTAAGATTTCTTAAATACAATGATTGGGATTTCGTAGTGAAATGATGTATTGTTGCTTGATCTGCTGCTTTACACAACTCTTTCGTAAATTCTTCAACTGTTGATGTCAAATTAACTAGTTTAGATTGTCCATTGTGAACCCACTGTTGATAGGCAATATTGTCATCAGGTTCCACGTCATTTTCATTAAATGTATCCAGAATAAACTGCTCCAAGGCTTCAGACCCAGGACAATTCTCACATCTGTGGAGCATACAATTTCTTGAGTCAACAGAGCATACTATAAAGGAGAGGAGGCTTCTGTACTCCATTTTCGTCGGTAATGCTGCAGACAGTAGCTTCAAGTTTTGATGAGTCTCACAAACACATACCGAATGAACTCCGCGGGCAGTGACAGTAACACACCAAGGTGGTCGTAAAGAAGAAAATTTTGACAAACCGATTTTTAGTTGCGGATACCTTTCTTGGAAAGCCAAATGCAGTTCCTTTAAATTTACAAAAAGTAGTCGCTTTTGCATGTGAATTCTTGTGCCAGTTTCAGAATCTCTTACCGAAACAAATTCTTTCTTTCCAGGACACATTCTGGAAAATTCATCATCTTCGTAAAACTTTCTTACTTTTTCAGCTACCTCATTGGAAATAGATTTTCCTTTTACTTTTTCAGGTTCTGCCAAAATACCATGATCCTTTTTAAGCTTTCTAGCCTTATTGGCCATGTAAGTTGAGACACCAAATTCATAAGCGGTCTTCTGACAGCTCCAACTACTCGGTACAAGAGTTAATAATTTCAAAACCTCTTGTCCAGATGAGATTTTACACTTTTCTTTCAAAAGTTCAATAAGGCAGTCTAAATCTTTACAGTCAGTACACTGCTTTTCGCTTGATTGATCCAGAGTCTCTAGAGGAACATTTAGCTCTGTTGCAAATTTCTTCTGCAATAGTGAACATGCCTCGGCTGATTTTCTTTTTCCATAACTTTGACGTTTTTTTTTTATTAATCCCGTGCAACTTGACAGGCGTGCATCCAAGATTTAAGATATTTATATTCAAACTTTCAGTGCCTTCTGGTATAAAAAATTCCTGAGGTGCACTTTCAGTCTCAAGATTCCCAGGTTTTGAAATAGTTTCACTGAAACTTCCAGTGCCTTCTGGTACAGAAAGTTCCTGAGGTGTACTTTCAGTCTCGAGATGCTCAGGTTTTGAAATAGTTTCATTGTAGCATGCTTTAGTTCCTGTTATTCGAGTTCGACACTGGGGACATAACTTTTGCCCTAGTTTAAGATTGCTGTGTTCTTTTGCAAATTCTGATGACACAGATCTCAAACTCTTCTTGATGCGTCTACTATGAGACTGAAATGGATTACAACAGTACCTTTGAAGTTGATCATATGATGAAAGCAACAATTTTTCATGGTGAAAACAAATAGTTGTATTATTATTAAGTTGCTCACTTTGCACGTCAGACCTCAGTGCAATTAGTTCTTTTTGCTCTTCTGTAAAACTATCCCATTTAAAAAATCCCGTTTGCCGTGAATAACTGGTTACATGACATTTATTCTGCAATATATCACCAAATGTGCAATTTGACAATGTGCCTGACATCGCTATGCTACTTGCTGTGAAATACAAATTTAATACAGTATACAGTAAAACCTATTTTAAATTGCTGTATCCATCCACAAAACTAGCCAAAGTACAATTTTGTTCGCAATCTGTTAAAGGTAAATAAGTACTGTAACTTACAGGAATTCAATTCTTTCAACAAACTTTGTTCCTTCTATTGACTTGAATGTCATACAGAATTCAAAAGATTTATTGGTTGATGGATGATTGCCAAAAACAGCAGGATTAAATTAAAAATAATTCTAAATTTTAATTTTAGAATTCTTTTTAATTTAACACTGCGTGTAACATGCATTTTTTGTTGTTTGTTTGTTTTACGTTTTCCGATGCAAGCAATTTTACGTATTTTCTAGTTTTTGCAAATACTTTGAGTAGCAGTTAAATTTCTGATATCAATTTAAAAGACATAGGAAAATTGACTAACGCTTCTGAATTTTCACATCTTACGTATAAATGCTGCATATGAAAATCCTCATATATAGGTACATACATACAATTTTTTTTCTCTGGTTCTGAGCAGAAAGCCAAGATGAAAAGTTTTTGGGATGTAGGATTATTCCATCTTAACAACATATAAAAATTTAAAACATGTGTCTGTGATCAGACATGCCGAAAAAAATTCATGATGTTTTTTAGCAAATGCAGTGCTCATGCATAAACTATAGAAGATACGCAAATTTCGATAACATTTTTGGAATCAACGTAAAAAGTTACTCCTAGAAACAAATTTTCACTTCAGTAACTTTTACAGGTAACGAATTATTTAAGGAATTGAGAAAAAAGTTGGCGCATCTTGCAGAAAACTTAAAAATTTGCATAATTAATTTCTCGGTAATTAATGATCGTAGAACCTCCAAAATTGAGATTTGTTGATGTCTTAGCCTATAAATCCTCTATATAAAATTTGAGGAAAATCTAAGTTGGTGTGGTGAACTTTTTCCAGTTTTTTGTTTGATTTGACGTGGAATGACCCATTTACACATTTTTTATAAGTTTAAAATTCACAAATAGAGCTAATATTAAATATTTAAGAGACTAATATTAAAGATATTTACATAAAGGAAGAGAATACGACTTTTTTTATTATTAGGAGTGATGTTACATTAATGTTAGCGCTAATTTATAAAAATTGTTCTCAAGGCAAATATTGCAGTTTAAGGTTTCTGCGCTTGTCTAATCCTCTCATAAATGAACGAAGTTTGAATAAAAAATAAGATTTTATGCATACCCTTTGATTTATTTTAGAAAACAAGATGAACTTTCTACACCTCTAAAGACAAAATTATATGTAAAAATGTTTTGTCGACTTTTTAGCATAATTTTATATAAATTCATAAATGTTTACTTTATAGGGGAAAAAACTATTATTCTTTATAAGGATATTTTTTTTTCACTGGTGTCCCTAGTTCCATGGAATCACCTTTCGGTGAAATACATTAACAACATTATTTTTTTTATTTTATTAATGTACAATAAGCATTACTATGATTTATTTATTATGATTAAACTAGATTAATACAATTTCAAAAAGTAAATTTGGTAGTTTTGTTTTTATGTAAGTAATATATAATTATAACATGTTTATGTCAATGTAACATCAGTCACAAAATATATGCAGCATCAGTCACGGGAATAAAATATTTTCTACATTAAAAATATTTTAATTTTTTAAATGAAAGAAAATGTTTTCATAAAGATTGAAATCTGTACTTAACTAGAAAAAAATTATTTTACTTCTCATACTATTAGTTGGAAGAGGATTTGTATTTATATAAAATTCATTTTTCTTAGTGTCTCTTATGTGTAACATCAGTCACGTTTTTTGATTTCCCTTAATTTAAGAAAGAAAAAAAAAGGAAAGAAAAAGACTTCTTATATTGAAAATGGATGACAGTATTGTACTTATTTATGATACTCTTGATCAATTTAAATAAATAAATATATATATTTCAAGCCACTGGTAAATTTAAAAGGTTACAAATGTAGTCAAATTGCAATGTCAGTCCCCGTGGAATGACCCCTAGGCATTCTATAGAATGCAGGATTTCAAACTTTGCCGGTCACATATACATAAGAAAAATAACCAACTGAGCACTGAAAATCAACAAGTACAGAATCTAATCCCCATCCCGTGAAAACGGATCCTGCTGGATCCCGCGCAAATGTTTGCAGTACTCTTTCGGGATTAGGACCTAATCCCGCGTTATTGAAATTAACTATTTTTATTACAATTTTACGCCGCCATCCTAATCATCCATTGAGCAAGCAATTTTGCCCGTGTATCTTGCCCAACAATACATCTATCAATAATTACAAATTTTAATTTAAAGTTTTATTATTTATTTATTTATTTATTATTATTATTATTTGTTATTATTATCTTCTAATGGGATTCTGAACAAATATTGTAATTTAAATTTTTCGCTGACTTCCCAATCTCCAAATGAGCTGAAATATTTCATACTAATGTATCTCTCAGTCAAAAATTACGAATAAACTATAAAAAGTTTTCATTTTAGGTTTTAATTTTTATTTCACGTTTTTAATTATTTTACTAAAATTAAATTGAGATTAGGAAATGATTTGTTGGATTTATTTGATTTTTACTTTCTTTTTCAGCAACTAAAAAAAAAATAACGGTAAATATGTTAATGCGCCTTTAATTTTTATACATCTGTAAATTATTTTCTTTACACAGAATTAAAAATCTGCAGTGACTTCACTCGACTTTCCGAACACTTACGATTAAGATCATTACCAAGCATTTAAATAAACGCTAGCGCACTTTCAAGAATTCCTCCAAGAAATCTTTGTCGTAGCCCTGTAGAAAAACTATAAGTCCTATACACATCAAAATCAATATCGGTCTTTCGATGGTGGTTTATAACTTATATACCTAATTTGAGCTCAATCGAATGTACCGTTTAAACGCTAGCGCACTTTCAAGAATTTCCTCCCATAGGCCATAATGTAAAAGAAATCTTTGTCGTAGCCCTGTAGAAAAACTATAGGTACTATACACACCAAAATCAATACCGGTCTTGCGACGGTGTTGGGTATTGGGTATTTATAACATAAATACCCAATTTCAGCTCAATCGAATGCCCCGTTTAGGAGCTATCGTGTTCACTCTCATGCACACAAACACGCATACAGACATACATACATACATACATCTCGTAAAAAATAGCATAAAGGAATTCAGAAGAACTCAAAATGTGTAAATACACCAAAATCTCGAGGTCGAATTTTTTCATGACTACAAAATACTTTCCTTACATGGTACATGTATAGAAACTAATAAATGTATAGTAATAGAAATAAAATCTGTTTCCTGTTCTTATTTCTCTCGTAATCAATTGTTAAATTAATTCTAAGCTTGAGGGACGTGCTCATCTGAAATTTGTCAAGCATTATTTCCATGGGATCCAACTTTACATCAGGATAAATAAATCTTAATCCCGAAATTACGCGAAACCAAAGACAGAGGGTTGATTGCATTCTCAAATCATCGGCGTCTAGCGAAGGATGATTAAAATGAAGAAGAAGAAATGACGAAATTTTTATTTTTCTTAACAAAGTCTGACTTTGTTAAGAAAACTTATCAAACTTGTAAGACTTATCAAAGTGATAAGTCTTAACAAATTGATAGTCTTCATCCTTTCCACCGTTTGGACCCTTACCGATTTTTTACTTCCTTGTACGTAGTATAAGGAAGTAATGTGATCCCGAAAAATTTTGGGGGCCAAATTTCGACAAAAAAACCGATTTTGACTACCTCTAAATTGAATTTTAAAAATTTTTTCGATGCATCTCATCGTAGGCTAGCATGCACGATCATATTAACGCGTCTGCAACTCATTTTGACCAGCGGAGAGTTTATTGTGGTCAGTTTTTCCATGCCGTCTGTACGTACGTACGTACGTAGGTACGTATGTACGTACGTATGTATGTAACTCGCATATCTCAAAAACTATGGGTCGTAGAATGTTGAGATTTGATATTTAGGATTGTTCTATGATCTAGTTGTGCACCTCCCCTTTTGGTCGCAATCGAATGGATAGTTTATGTACAGGACCGCCCAAAAGATTCGAAATACATTACGCTCTATGGGCCGAAATTCATTAAACTCGCCTAACTCAAAAACTATTAGGCGTAGAATGTCGAAACTTCATATTTTGGATAGTTGTAACATCTAGTTGTGCACCTCCCCTTTTGGTTCCATTCGATTGGATAGTTTATCTACAGGACCCCCCAAAACATTCGAAATACATTACGCTCAATGGGCCGAAATTCATTAAACTCGCATATCTCAAAAACTATTAGGCGTAGAATGTTGAAACTTTATATTTATGATTGTTGTAACATCTAGTTGTGCACCTCCCCTTTCGGTTCCATTTGACTGGATAGTTTATCTACAGAACCGCCTAAAAGATTCGAAATACATTACGCTCTATGGGCCGAAATTCATCAAAGCGTTTTTTAGAGGTATTGGGCTATTTCAAACGACTCAGAAGTGATATATGCTGTAAAGAGTTAGAAAATGAATTTCTCCATTAAAAAAAGTGTCTTTATCATTTACAGTTCTGCTACAGGAACACTCAAAAGATTTCCAATACATTACGGTCAATGGCAATTTTAGGAGATTCATCCATTTCAAGCACAATACCGTCCTACCACATAAGTTAGGTAATGGTCCGACCACGGTCACGTGCCTCCCTCAAGTACTATGCCAAAAGTCGCCAAGCTTGGCGACTTTTTTATGTACGTGTGTGCATATTTAACTCTCAAATCTCAAAAACTATTATGAAATTTCATATATAAGATTGTTGTAACATCTAGTTGTGCATCTCGATTTTTGGTTAAAATCTACTGGAGAGTTTATTTACAGGACCACCGAAAAGAATTTCAGTACTTTAATGTCTATGGACATCTTAAATATAATACAATTGTAGACAGCCATTGTTTGGTACATGCCCAAAATCTCGCCGTCTGTCCTCGACCTTGGCGAGTTTTGCCGAAATGTCGCCAAATTTGGCGATAGTCAGTCATTTGGTCCATGCCCAAAGTATCGCCATTTGTCATCGTTCTTGGCGAGTTTTGGCGAAATATCGCCAAATTTGGCGATAATCTGTCATTGTTGGTCCATGCTTAATATCTCGCCAAATGTCGTCGACATTGACGAGTTTCGCCGAAATATCACCAAATTTGGCGCCAAAAATTATTTCGTATTTTGTATAACTCTAAAACTTTAACCCGTAGAATTTTGAACTTTTGTATTTAGAACTATATTATAATATCTAACGGTTTTCAATATCTTTTTTGACAGCAATCGACTGGGAATTTATTTACAGGGTGAGCCAAATGACTTTAAATACATTAAGGTGTATGGATGCATTCAATTCATTGAAAGTCTGTGGTCAATGACTACTTCGGCTATCCCCAAAATCTCGCAAACTATCTCAAGTTTGTCGGCTTTTGGTGAAATATCGCCAAATAAAGTGTCAGAAAGAAATCTTTCAAATTGAACTCAGCTTGGCGATATCGAAATGTTTGGCTAGAAATCGCTATATCTTACTATTATTGATATTTTATATCTTTCAAACAAATAAGTTTAGAGGAAGTGCGTAAAAAACATTTTTGATTTAATAGACGTGCAAGGAAGTCATGTGTTGGACACATCAGATTTTTTTTCCAATATGCGTATACCGCACAGTGGGACGTCTTCATGTTAAAATCGCGACAAGGGCGTAAAAATAAATTTTCGAATTTTACATTTTTAACTTTCTAGCGTATGTTGTTGATGAGTAAGGTATATAAGAAATCGTGATTTTTAAAAAAAATTAATAATTTAATGCGTGTTTTTTACTGCCCAATGGAGAAAGTTAAGTTTCTTCTAAAATATTTAATTCATAAAAATATTTATTCCATAAAAAATAAGTTCGCCTAATAACTTTATTTTATACTTCAAGCAGTTATAAAATATCTTAATTTGCTGTAGAATTGTGATTTTGCACAAAAAAAGGCATTTTTAATTTTATTACATTCAAACATTTTAATTACCGAAATCAGCCGAAGAACGGACTTAACATTACGTGTATACAAGGTGCTCCAAAAAGTTGGTTACACACCAACGTGGTGGTGTACAAAATTTCAGCCTTTCATGATAAAACGTTTTAAAGAAATCTTAAGAAGGATGATAAAGGGACTATACATGGATTTGAATGTGAACGTTTAAAGCTAGAGTGTAAAAAATTATTTTCTGATCGGAAAACTTGGTATATATATTTCGGAACTAAAACAATTCAGCTAATTCCTGATAAAATATTTCTTTCATGTATGGGCAATTAATTAATGTTTTGAACATGTTTGTGATTTTGCGGGATTTACTTAATGTATTGGATATAACATACAAATACTTTACATTTTTTTTTTTTTTTACATATTGGCCAAATTCCAACTTTTCTTGAATTCTGATATCTTCTTTCATAAATCGTTATTTATTAAACTCATACAGTTTTAAAACTAAATTTTGTCTTTAATCAATAACAGAAAATAAAATTACTGAGCAGTGGGAAATGGCCGAAGTGTACTTCTCGTTGTTTAAACCTTCCGCGACACTCAATCTAGAGGTCTAGATGTAGAGTCGTTTTTTTCTCCAGATGTAACATGTATATGAATCAGTTAAAAGTTCTCCACCCGAGACACAATCACCAGGCTGATAACCCCCGAGCGCTTTCCCTATAATTAACCATCGAAGCAGAAAACTGAACTAATAATATTCTAAACCCAAACTTGACTTCAGTTGTCTGGATATCCCAAAATTTTCTGTACCCTATGAAAAAAGAAATTCGTGCTTAATGTTGGATTTTTCTGTAAGTCTCAAAACATTTTCCAACCAAAAAAAAAAATTAAAACAATCTCCAGACTTGTTATTACTTTACTTCTCTTTTCGGATTGTAGCTACCGCAGAATGGACGGGTATCTGGCCCTAGAATCTGGTCTTAGGTTGTCTGAGTCAAGGGGTTCTAATCACATGCAGGCATTAATATTTGCCTGTGTTAGGAAATGACAGATAGTTCCGATTTATTTATCTCTTGTGTAACCTAGTACCGTATTACTCCAAACCAACCTTTTCTTTTTCGGACTCCAGCAAGGAAACTCATCCAACGTCTAAAGTCCTGGATACGGACCAGAAGAACTGAAAAAAAAAAAAAGTTTTGTTAAATCAACAAAATTATCCGGTTGAAATAGCGCCAACAAAATTTGAATTAACAAAATTATTTGGTTATTTCAACAAAACATTTTGTCAATTTAACCAAACTATTTGTTTAAATGGTTTGTTTTGTTAAAATCGACCAAATTATTTGTTTGAATTACCAAAATTTCTTAGTTAACTAGAGATGTGCTGGCTAATTTAACAAAATTTTTTCTTGATTTTACTGTTATATTTTTTAAACCACAAACAGTTGGTTGAAAGTTTCAGAAATAGGACTAAATAATTTATCTATTCATAAAAATTAACGTTTTTATTTTGGTGTATTTATAAATTTATGCATTCAATGTCTTTTTTTGGGGCGGGGGGGGGGACTATGAACTAATCTTCTGATTGAAGAACGTGAGTTTTGCATCTACATATTATTAGGTGTAGCAATAAGTCTTAAAGCGCATGTCAAATGGAAAGGCCATTTAGAAGTTACAATGGTACCTTTATTCTTCAAAGTAATTTCCATTATTTTCCAGCACCTTCCGTCATCAGTTAGGTTGTGCAAATGCCAGATCTTTTGATGCAATGAAGTCAGCAATAGATTTTTGAACTTCGTCGATTTCCTGCTTCATTTGCAGCAATTGTTGTTTACAGCGCTCAACAGTTACATTTGCACCGGGATCCAGTAGTTCGTAGTACAATACATCCTTCATATCCCACAATGCAAGGCCTCATGTAGCAAAACCGGTCGGACAAGTTAGTAATGATTGGCTGGGAAGCTTTTTAACACCCGGCGTACAGCCCTGACATAGCCCCTTCAGACTATCATCTACTTCGGCCGATGAACAAGGCCTTATCTTCTGTACTCATCCCCACAGTGGACGAAGTACGAAAATCTATTGATGATTTCATCGCATTAAAAGATCAATACTTCTACTCAGCTGGCACACTTACTGATATCGGAAGATGCAGGAAAACAATGGAGATTACTTTGATGAATAAAAGTATTATTATAACTTTTAAATTGCATATTCATTTCTTTGACACGCGCTTTAAAACTTTTTACTAAACCCAATTAAATTATGACCTAAACGGATCATAATAAGGACAGGGCCGGTCCGAGGGGCGTACGGGGCCCCGGGCGAAGCTCAAGAGCGGGGCCTCTTTTCTATCATGTCTTATGTTACTAATAGCACTGCTTGTACATATTAGTTTTAATTTCTCTGCGTTTTTTTTTCGAGATATATCCCAACCATCTACCCTACCAAGCACGGTCTAATGTGATAGCAAAAAAAAAATTGCCCAGGAGCGGGGCCTCTTTAAGCGCGTGGCCTCAGGCGATCGCCTACATTCACATCCCCCTTGGGCAGGCCCTGATAAGGAACAAACAATGTAATATTTAACAACGAACAACATGGTCAAAACCAAAATGAACAACACATGTAGCCCTCTCCGTGAAAATCGCGTCGTTCACGTTGAAACCACATGATCTGTGACGCATTATTGTCGCTCCGCCTTATGCCGTGGAAATAATGTTTATCCGACGCCGTGAACGTAGCCACTACGTACCTAAAAAGGCACAACCAATTGTCGTGAAATTTATAGATATTTTTGAATCCATGACGAAAATCTACTTTTAAAAAATTAAAAAAAAATCGAAATTAAAAAAAAATATTTTCTCAAAAATTTTGACAAATTCATCTGAAAAGGCAGATTTGGTTTGAAAAATAGGAGCATACCAAATTTCAAATGAATTGAAAAAATAGTTCTTTTTGTGAAAGCGTTCAAACTTTGCACGTGCTCCAAACTTAAAATCGGATTTTCAGAGTAGTGTGCGTTAATATAACAATTCGGTGAAATTTGGTGTGTAGATATTTTTTTATCACTAATGAAAACCTACTGTAAGAACTTAGGGGAAAATGAAAAAAAATATACACTTTTTGCTGGAAAAAAAATTACAATTATTACTTTTTGTGCAAGTGTTCATACTTGTACAAGTGTTCAGACTTAATACTGAATTTTCAGAGTAGCCGCTTATATAAAAACACTGAAATACCTATCTTGGAGAAATCTATTCGAGGTTAGGGGGGTCATAACCCCCCCCATGAGGAATTTTTTGCTATACAAAATGTATATTCTTCACTCCCTTATCACACACATGTATGCATATATTTGAGTATCAGTAGTCATAACCCCCCCCGCCATGAAAAATTTCTGGCTACGCCCTGAAAGAGTAATAATAATACATTTCTTTTTGTGAAAGCATTCATTGTTTATAATAATTGCATTCTGCATAATAATAAATTATATTGTTACAGAAAACTCTGCCTGATTTCTGGGTTCGTCGCTCTAAAGTCCAGTAGGTGTAGAAAGTTCTAGTAAAGAGTCCACATGTCAGGATGGAACACAAACTTTATTGCTTCTAGAACTTCGTCGAGCAATCAGCTGTACAAAATTCACAAGCACAATCAAACAGTAATATGCTTTTAACAGTCTGCTTAGTACAGAAGCTTTCACAAATGGTGTATTTCTCACACAAAATAAACACTTCCACTGGCAAAAACTAAGTGGAAACATACGACAGATTTCGTAAACAGTCCCCCAAGATTCAGCAAAGAAGAATTTACACACAGTACTTAAAAACGAAGCTTCAAAAAGGCAAACAAACTGTAGCACCATTCACAGAGCAAAGCAGCGTACTTATCGGAAGCTCGATAACACACTCAACTGGGGGACTGTCATGCCTGTATTGATAGGTGACGCGGAAACTACAAGGAACTTCTAGAAGAATCTATTTCCCGAAGATTCCTCATAAAGCATAATTTTAGATTACGTCATAGAAGAGAAATATAGTATTATTAGGCTAGTATGTGATGTTAATGCAATAAAACACATTTTACAAGCCCCACTGGGAAAATAGCGCCAAATGACCGAAATGTCGCCACGCTTGGCGAGTTGTTAGCGAAATATCGCCAAATTGTTTTCCAAAAATAAATCCCGAAACGTGAGGTTAGCGAAGGCCTACGACCAATATTTCTCGAAATTTCTAGAAAATGCTATAGAAACCAGTGGAGAAACATAAAACTCCATATCTCGCGTTCTATTTCAGCGATTTTTATGCAACAAAAAGTAAAATTTAACTATTTGACGCGTAGAATACTGATTTTAAACTATTTTAAACCCCAGAACGGGTTTCCCCAAAAATTCGCAATTGTCCCTTTCCCAAGAACTGCACTTCCCGGGCAGTACAATCCCCAGTTAGGACGTCGCACAAATATTTATAATACAACCTTCAACACTAGATCTTAACATAATTTAAGCAAGTAATCGATAAACACAATAAACGAATACACACTAATAAATACATAATAAACGTAATAAACAACTACACATTAATAAAAACCAATACATTACAAATATGTACACTAAACGTGGCGCAAGTACTGAGTAAAAGAGAGTTGAAGAAAGAGAAGAGAGATAGGAAAGAAAGGAAGGATTCCGCCATAGTGACCATGGTCAAATATTCAAATAATTAATTGCAACCGCGGTAAATGGCTAGCCGATCGCAATATAATGAACAACTCTTGGTTTCGAGTTAGGTGATTTACTAATCCGTACGATGACATTATTCAGTGCGTTTAGGACTGTAAAAGGACCGTCCCAGACAGCACAGCAAACTTGCAGCAAGTTTGATTTATCAAGTTAATAATCCAAACTTGCAGCAAGTTTGATTTATCAAGTCAATAAACTTGAATTAAGCTTGAAAATTTCAAGCGTGTAAGCTTAATGCAAGCTTGAATCAAGTGTTCTAGTTTACATTTGCCCAGCTGGCATTAAGCTTGACATTTCAAGCTTGAATCAAGCTTGACATAGCAAGCTTAATTTCAAGCTTAAAAAATTTCCTAAATACGCGGGGCGCCGTTCGGTGAACTCGCCCCACATATTTTACTTTACCACGCATTTTCCCCTCTACGCTGAAATTTCAATTTAATTTAATCTGTTTCCATCAAGTGCCCGCAGCTAGAATAGAACCCGGGACCTTTGGGTTGAGAGGCGAGCGTGCTATCCGTTCCGCCACTAAGCCTCGCATAGCTATGACTAAAGTTAGAAGTGACTTATCACGCCGTTTTCTGGCCAGATTGATAAGTGGGCGATGTGTTATTTGTTTTTTTTTTTTTCCATGGGATGCATCAAAATTAAAATAATGTTATGTGTGATTTAGAGACTCTACTAATAGGGAAATAAACATAATATAAACTTAAGAGCAGCACACGTTTTAAAACTTTCAATATTGCAACACTCATGAGCAATACTGCTGGCCAAAATCGAGACAAACGACTGATTTTGAAATCAATTTCGTAGGATAATTGTATTTTATTTTGAAGAATTTCCATATTTTGAAATATAGAATCTTTTTTTTAATTCTATGGTGAAGCACCCATAAAGTGAAGTATATTAACTAACTAAATTGTGTTAATTATATTAAAATTTATTTTTAGGGCTAATTAATTAGTTAATGGAATTACTAAGTTAATAAGATGTAAATAAAACTAAAACTCCCCTCATGTTACACTTCAGAGGGGCTTATCCCATTCATTCCTTCCCCTTGCGTGTTCTAATGTCCAGGTTTTGTGCGTAATAAAATAAAACACAACTTTTACGAACTTTCAGCAAATTTGAGAAACGCTAGACAATTAATGTCCACTCTCTTTTACAGATGGCGCCATCACTGCACACTTTCGAAAGCTAAAATCAAGCTAAAGTCAAACTTTTATTAATACGTCAAATTCAAAGAAATGTCAAGCTTGATTTAAGCTTATGTGCTGTCTGGGGTCCCACGGCGATTGCAGCTCGGGAGACAAGCCTTTCTGTCGAGTAGGATTCCATAGCCAAACCTTGTTGTATACTTTGAACTCGTGTCCCGTAGCCTTCGTGTCGTAGCCAGTCTTCATCCTCTCCGTGTTCATGTTGATCCGTTCCCGAGCAAAACGATGTACGTCTTCAAACCGTGCCCGAAGATTTTCCTTGTACTCCTCTGGCGGTGAAGGCGTATCTGGAGTGCGACCAAACCCTAGATCGGGGAAGACGGAGATGTCTTCCGAATAGCACCTGGGAAGGTGTGAAGCGGTAGTCTCATGGACAGCACTCCTATAGGCCAGCAGGAAGAGGGGGAGTTTCTTGTCCCAGTCCTCTTGATTCCTAGACACCAGGAACGAGAGGTTGTTCAAAATAGTGCGATTAAACCTCTCCACCAAGCCTTCAGATTGTGGGTGTAAAGGCGTATCCTGGGTTTTGTCGATTCCTAGAAATTGACCTAGCCCTTTAAAAACTGCAGAAGTAAAGTTTGTTCCTTGTTCGGAATGAAGTTTCAGAGAGGTTTCATACCTAGAAATCTATTCTTGCACCAGTACCTCTGCAACGGCCGCAGCTTCTTGATCGGGAATAGATAGAGATGTAAAGGGTGAAAAATCTCGGTTTATTCCCGGGAATTAACCTGCTTTTGGGGGGAAGGAAATTTTGAAAAATCCCGGGAGTTAAAATATATATATTCCAGTGGAAGAACGGTGTATTTAAGCATAGGAAATAAGAGCTGTTACGGTTTCTAGAATTATAAATTATAAAATAAAAATATCAACAACTAAAAACTACTACTATAAGTTTTGCAGCTTTTAATACCTCAAAATACAGGTATAAACCAGAAAGAAAAGTGCAGATTTTACTATCTTTTTACTGT
Source organism: Cheiracanthium punctorium (assembly GCA_038373885.1). NCBI lineage: Eukaryota > Metazoa > Arthropoda > Arachnida > Araneae > Cheiracanthiidae > Cheiracanthium > Cheiracanthium punctorium. Next base: position 233,533 of record JAWZYV010004456.1, read on the forward strand.
AATAATATTTTAAAAACAAAACCTTAATAAAACAAAAATGGACTAGTAAGTAAAAGCAGAAGTAAATATTCTAATCTGAATTTACTGCAGTTAAATGCTCACTGTCTTTTAATAAATAAAACAACATAGGATTCCTGACCCAAATAAATATGAACAATTATAAAATTATTTTCAAGATGAACCATATTAAGCCTGGAATTTTATACAGTAAACTAAGCTTTTACCGCCTTAATACTAAAGCTCAAATCCAGAAAACAATGAATGAAAACTAACATAATGCAATTTGACACAATAATACTAAAGTAAGAGTTCAAAGTATACAACTCTAAACATATATAAATTATTTTAAACACAACAAAATTTTCGAACAAAATATAACAGAATGCAATTTTACAATCTAATACAAGAGTTCTATGTGTGCATTTTAACTATTTTAAACACACTAGAATTTTCAATATCCCACCTTAATACAAAAGCTCTGATTAAGAAAAAAAAAAAAAACATTTCTTACTGTGTCTTTTTACTATTAAATTTAGTTAGAGACATTGTGTTCAAAGAACATCTGGCACTCAATTTATTTTTAATTATACTACTCGTATCCATCTAGCTACCTATACAATTCTTACAGCTGTTAGAATACGGAGTGGCTATTCGGACCAATGGTGCCATTAGCCCACTAGAAATTCGGCCTGTTCTTTATTGTATATTTAAATTTTTAATCTCATAATATACTAATGGTGTGTTTAAAATTGTATGTATATATTTATACCTAAAAGTAAGCAAATTTCGTCCGAACATCAGTTTTTAAAATTTACAATGAAGATTGTTTATTTTAACTTTTATTTTTTAATGTATTTTCTTTAGAATCTTTTCAGGGTTGCTTGGCTTATGGTAATAGAATTTTTAGCACTTGAGAGTGCTATTTCTTTCAATCACGGGTTTTTTGTCTACTACGAATTTTTCTACGCGCCGAATCACTTTTCAATTTTAGTTGATTTAGGAACTTGTGTAGGGTTTTCTTTAGTTTCCCAACCTATATTCTTGCATTTAATGTGGTTTTTTCCTTGGTACGTTGTTCTTTTTTATCCTACTTTTCCCTTCGTGGGGTCTTTCTAAGGTGACAGAACCATGGGCGCCGGCAGAATATTTCCCAGGGTGGCCAAAGACTACTCCAGGGGGGCAAAGACTACTCAAGTGGGGGGGCAAAGACTACTTCAACGTATGGTTACTATGTTGGAAAGAGCAAAAAAGCAATGGAAAACACTGCATACAAAAACCCAGGGGGGGCATCGCCCCCCCCCCTTGCCCTATGCTGCCGGCGCCTATGGACAGAACCACTGTGCCGTGGTGATCCATACTTCATACATTGAGCCGACATAAAATCTTAGTCTTGCGAGAGTTAACCCAGTGGTTTCAGTTAGGTTGACAGACGCGCAATGAGACCCGCTTCACGCTTTGCCTATCTATGATTTCCAGGGACATAACCACTGTGCCATGTTGAAGCATACATCATACTTGGAACCGACATATAAAATCTTGATGGTTCATGTTTGTGAGAGAGAGTAAAAGCTCTCAAGTGCGTAAATAAAATCTAGAAGAATTTCAGATTTTTTTTTATTGTTTCTCTCGGAATCGTGCTCTTATTTTTTTTTTTTTTTCGCAAAACATTGTAAATAGAAAAACGAAAAAAAGGTCCGAATAACGTGGGGACTAAAACTATCATCGGTTTTGATAGCAACGGCCGTCAGAAAACAATCAAAATCATTACAATTAATGTAAAGTATGTCAAACAGGTTTTATGTGGTACTTATTTATACTGCGGCTTTTATATTTCATGTATTAGCTCTAAATTCAAATTGGGGAATGGCTCGTTCTGTTTACATTCAAAATTCCCAAATTTTCCCAAAATTCCGGGTTTATTCCCCAAAATTCCCTGGTTTTTCCCGGCCTTCAAAAACTGTGGGTTTTTTGCACTCTAGGAATAGGAAACGTTTTGGGCCATAGAGAAGTAATCAAAGACAACCACTCAACCAGGATGTACTTGTTGCCATCTGCAGTTCGCGGAAGCGGCCCAGGTTGTCAAGGGCAATTCTCTCGAAAGGCGCTCCTACTTTGTAACGATGTACACCCTCCAAAAAAAGTATTCGAGTAAGAGATAAATTTCCTAGTTTAGATTTGCGAATAATAATTGAGTTTTTGAAAAACTTACAACTTGACAGAAGTATGAAAAGGCCAATTTATACATAGTCATGGGACGCGCTGTCGATCGCCAACGTCCCAAATTGCGATAATAAAATTAGTTTGGCGAAAGAAAATATGATTTGGCAAAAATATTGGCAATTGCATTTCTTAACGATGTCCGGGAAAATCTAATTTGGCGAAACTTTAAAAAAGCCAGCGCGACCCCTGCATAGCCTAATTCATATTCAATGATGAATAATTTTTAATATACGAAATCAACGTAGGAAATTTATCTCTTACTTGAATACTTTTTTTGGAGGGTATAGTTTTCCACGGCTTCGTTCCTTCGGGCCTTTACGGGAGGCACAGGCGTCACGACACCAATTTTCAACATTGTCTCGATCCCTAGTCCAGTAGAAGTGCTCGCAAACTTTCTACAGGGTCTTCGTAATGCCAAAATGCCCCCCATTTAAGCTATTATGCAGCTCTTCTAGAACCTTCGGAATCCTTGAACGAGGGAGTATCAACTGCCATTGGAGCATCTTGCCGTCGTCCGACTCCCATTTACGATACAGGACCCCGTTTGCAGACGAAGCGAATCCCGCAAAGCCCAGTAAAGCTTCTTTGCCGGACTACACGACGATATTTCTTACCAACTAGGCTTAACGCTGGATTTTCCCATAAATTCCAGAATAGGTTTGATGTCGCAATCAGCTAACTGGTCCGCCCGGACTTGTTGGTCACTCCAGGGATCTTGGGATGGTGCCACTGCTCCTGCCATTAGGGCTCCTCACCATTTCTGTGATGTTGCTTCTGACGAGAAATAAAGGGAGGAGAATCACCTTGTGAAATGGACTTGCCGACTGCTGAGAATTATCCTTTGTTTATTGACAATTGGATAATTTTCCAGTTGCGAATGAGCAAAGTATTTTTTGGAAAGTCGGTTTCGGAGCAAAATGAAGAAAAATAGATACTTCGCCACTAATATGAGCAAGTACTATGCAATGGAGCAGGCTGCGTCAATTGGAGCAGAATTAGCACCCCTGGTTGTAACTAATCGAGATCATCATAACCGAGTTCAGCAGTATTTGTAGTCCATCCCCCCTTTAAACTGAAATCCTAGGTGCGCCACTAACCCAGATTCTTCTATTGTCTTCCTCTTGTTCTCAACCCAGGAAAAGCGTGTTGGAAACATCAGTCTTAATCATTCTTAATCACTTCGAAACACGAAAATACTGCTGGAAAATGAAAGTCGAAGGTTTACGTAACCTATTCAATCCATTACAATCATCCAAAAACTTGAATTTAATACATTTTTTTAAATGTTCAAAATCGAGTTTCTCTCATTGAAATACATTACGACAACCCAAAGCTGTTTAGCAGAAGGGAAACAGAGGGGCTAGGCTCGTCAAAATGTTACTTATAACTCCGATTTTGATTTTGTTATCAACTTTTCATACACTTAATATTATGTCATCTGAATCTTTTGATACTTTTTTCTCGTATACTACACAAAAGCGGAATGAAAATCGCAGTTACAGGCAAGACAAAATCATGTAAAACATATTTTTAACAATTAATTAACATCGTCCATATGATTGTTTTTAGGGGTGAGCCAAGGACTCCTGCCCCAGAAAGATACTACACAGGATCATTCGCTACCAGACTGACAACCTTGTAGGCAGAGCCTGATCATAGGTGGACGGGGCCCCGGGGCAAGAGGTTATTTTTGGGCCCCTATACTATCGCAAGCATTTTAACTTATTTTTGTTTGCTGTTGCATTTTCCCGACATAAAAATAAAACATTTTTAAAGAAAACTAAAATTGAATTAATAATTACCTATTTATTTATACTTATTTAGAACAAGACTATGGCTGCATTCGTAAACGACAAACTCGTTGCACGAGTTTTCGTAAGAAAACTGGAATGCGTGTGTTTAGTGCTTCTCGTGTGTTTAGTGCGTGTGTTTAGTGCTTCAGTGGTTATCAGTTTCTTTTGCCTTTACGAACAACTTCAGTTTATTTAGTTTCGTCGCCTAGGAGACGTGCTTGTTTACAATTCGCGAATGCGTTAACTTTGCTGAGGAGAGTTTTTAGCACATACTCAATATAAAATCAACAGGATTTTTAAAAGAAAGAGTGGCCATAATTGAAGTGCACAGATCAAAATTTAGAAATTTCAACTTAAACTTCATTCTTTCAAAAGTATTTAGCAAGAGAAATTCAAATTTCGCAAATAACGGTTTAAATCAACTTCAATCTCGACACTAAAACATGCATTTTTGAATTTACTTAAATGAAAAATACAAGAAAATGATTACCTTTGAAAAAGTATGTACCTTCGTAGCAGTTTCTAGCGTATGCCTCAATTTCCTCCTCGAAAAACTAATATTTGCAGCTTCAGCAAACGTAAAATACTTTTCATAACATTACTATTCCATAACAACGGACGCCATTTCTAAACAAAAACAACGCGCAGAAAGTAAAACTCAACGAACCCAATTCATTCTCAGTTTACTTCGTTTGAAACTAATTGCACTCAGTTTTGTATACGAACGCTCTAGTTTTTGAACTGAAAGCACTCAGTTTCCTTTACGAACACCTTAGATAGAAACTCGTTGCACGAGTGCAACTCGTTTGTCGTTTACGAATGCGGCCAACGTATTTAAAAATGATTTTAATATTTTTTAGTCCGTTTGTATTATTAGGGCATGGGTGCGCTAATTCAAGGAATGGCAATTATGAGGCACAGGAGCAAAGCTTCTCAAGCCAAAAAATTTTCTTGATACACCAAAAAGTACGTCTAATTTCTTAACCAAGTTTCATAAACAATGGGCTTTCCTCAGACAATTTCATAAATGTAATGAAAGAAACAATTCTGAAATAACAGTGCTATCGGTGCAACATCAAGTGCTATCGGTGAAAGAGGAATTAGTTTTTGAAAAAACCATACTCGGAAAGTTTACTATCACTTCAACACTTCTTCCAACGTGATTATTAACAAGTGCATGAAGACGATGTTTCCGACTCCGCATTTCTATGCAATTCTGAACCGTCTCTGTACCCCCTACACCCCCTGCAAGTTTGTCAGTCTGGTAGCGAATCACCCTGTATATTTTAGTGTCGAACTCCCCCTATGTTATATCAGTACGCAAATTACTTGTATACCCTCCAAAAAAAAGTATTCGAGTAAGAGATAAATTTCCTACATTGGTTTCATATATTAAAAATTATTTATCATTGAATATGAATTAGCTATGCATAAATATGCCTTTCCATATTTCTGCGTGCGTTTTTCATAAACTCAATTATTATTCGCAAATCTAAACTAGGAAATTTATCTCTTACTCAAATACTTTTTTAGAGGATGTATTATATTTTCCCTCTGAGCTAGTGGGTGGCATGCCCCCCTCCTCACCCTGGATGGATAACAATACAGAACCATTTTCTGCTTGTTCACCAACTCCAGTAGCACAGGATTTTTAAGTTGACCAAACGTCCCCAATTTTCAGGGACAAAATTTTAATAGTTATTTCTTCCCAAATTTTTAAAAAAATCATCATGTTTTCTTCATTTTATAAATGTTAATAATGCTTTAGTTGATTAAATAGAAACTTATTTGTGAAAAGTGTTGAATTACAAAATGTCCCTAATTTTGGGGACCTTCACTGATTTGTCCCCAATTCTCTTTGCAAAATTCTGGTCATTTTAAGGATTTCTCAACAATTTCAACTCCTTGGCTAAGTTCCATGGCTGTGGTTGCTCAGAAATCTGAGCTTCTCCGCCGATACGTCGGTAAATTAAAATACAAAAATTATTTGTTTGTTTGCTTATTCATAAACGCATGCTGTTTTGTTTCTAGTTCATGTAAGTTCAATACCCGGTCGTTACCTGATAGCATTAAACAGATCTATTATGTACGTTTTCGGTGATTCAATTTCTCGTGATTAATCGTGCTTTATCTCAATCTCACTTCACAGTTCATTTTGACGAAGTATTTTAAAAGATTCTCTCTGTGCTTCAAAGATGTCGTCGAAGACTCTGCTGATGGTATTAAATTTGTTTTTCTTTTAGTAGAATCATACTACGTGTTATAAACACTAAGGTTTTAAAACTGTGTATTCTAATTGATTTCATCAACTATAGGTGATCGGTTATACATCATCAATTATAGGTTTATTGTTTTCAGGGTTGAGTGTTTGACATCAAAAACTGGTTACTGACATGACATGTCAAAAAAGTGTCAAAAAAAAAAAACCTATGCAGGTTATTTTTATTAGTTATTAGTAACATTTTATTTTAAATATCAAACTTAATATATTTTAGTCTATATAATTATTGTAATTAAATTAAAATTACATAGTACCCTTATTCAAATTATTTGTCATGCTAAGATTAAATATTGGAAACGGTAAATGTATTTTTAAAAGTACCTTTTGTTTATTTTTTTCATCCATAGATTATCTTCTTTGAAATTTAAAATGTAAATAATTATCAAGTCCTTCATGCCATGATTTTTTTAAAGGGGAATAAAACCATCAATTGTCAAAAGCTTGCCAACCCTGATTGTTTTGTGTGAAGTTTTAACCTCCGGTCCTTGAAATTGATTATTATATAGTTTAAATTCATCTAGGTATTATGTTAGCACCCTTTAGATTGCCCATCTGTTTGAAACTAAATGAACTGGAGTTAAATTAGAATCCAATAATAGTATGTATTGTAGTGAAAAGCTTTTTATGTTGATAGAAGTACATTAGTCTGTCAATTTAACAGACTTTATTTCATAGACCTGTTTACGAGGTTTGATCTTCCTTGTAAATAGTTACTTTGGTATATGTTAATCATTCTTGTGAATAATTTTGGAGTGCAAATTTTAAGCATTCCATTCACCTAATGTTGTAGTATTGTATTCTGCTATCAGTAGTATAGTATGCATTATTTTTTTTCCAAAGAACTGTTTCTGACTATCTAAAAGTTAGATTCACTGAGGAAAGTATGTTGATGATTTTTTATATTATTTAAAAAAAAATAGGATCCAGATTATTTTTTTAAAATCAGAGTTCAATCTTTCATCCTCACATTTTTCTGTATCAAAAAACTATTTCATTTAAATTTACAACAAAATAGCAATTAGAGATGATATGAAAGGCGGCTTTAAGTTGAATTATTGAAGGGGACCATTCGACATTTTAGTAGGTCTATAAATTGTTCAAAATGCAGATTGAATCAATGAAGTAGTTCGGAAACATGTGAAATCCAAGTTTGGGAGTGGGAGGAGCCTCTCCCAGAAGCAGAACTTTTCTGTCAATCTGCAGCGGCTTTTTAGGCACTGAAAATAATCTGCAGCATAATTTCACAATAATGGGAAAAAGGTAGGATTACAGTAAGCATATTTTATCACAAGCTTGCATTCATCTAATGTTAGTTACGGGGGTCGCGCTTACGATCGCCAACATCGCAAATTTCGAAAATAAAATTAGTTTTGCAAAAGAAAATATGTTTTGGCGAAAATATAGACAATTGCTTTTCTCAATGATGTTTGGAAAAATCTAATTTGGCAAATGAATTGGCGAAATGTTAAAAAGAGCCTGCGCAACCCCTGGTTAGTTAATCAGTTAGACCTGATCAAACTAATAGAAATTTACATGTATAATTTATTGAGAATAAAACATAACCTGTTTCAGTTGTCTTGGTTTAACAGACTTGGATAAAGATAAAAACTATGTAAATAGATAGTCTTAAGAAAAAATTTCTGGTAGGTTTTGTCAAATTTTACAGCAATATATATATATATACATATAAAAAAAAAAAAAAAAAAAAAAAATTCTTGATAGAATATACTAGTCACACAGCAAAACTTTTTGCTCTGTGGGGATGGAGAGGGGCATTTAGAGAGGAATGGTATGCTTTCTAACAGAAAATGTTTATTTTGAGAACTAGAATTTTTTTTCATGAACATAAAAAAAGAACCGCACCCATTACTTATGAAAATAATCTGCAGACTAAAAAAAAAATGTATGTCTCGCGTCTCGTATTGTCTGCTACGGCTGAGCCGCTCTTGTATGATATTCATCCCTGTTTCACAAATTTATAAGCAGATGTTCATAAATGTATGTAGGGGCTGATTTTTGAAGATGGGGCCCAGGGCAAAATCATCACTGGGGCCCCTTTCTTATGATAAAAACTTTCTTATGTCCCACAAAGCAACTTTCATTTCACACCCTACAAAGAATGCTGTTATAATAGCATAAAAATGGTTATTCAATCAAGATGTAAAATGAAATGCAACAGTTTGATAATAACAATAATATTATGTTGGATAATAATATTTTAATCATTCATTTCATTCCATATTTTTCAAGTGACATGTTCCACAATATTTTTATATTTACTTTCCTACTGCCCATATCAGAACATTTATTTATGGTGGGATAGATTGATCTTTACTTTGCTCCACTTAGTAAGCTATTTCTTTTTAAATGTTCTGATTGAAAATTAGCTCTATGGTTTCCTCGTGATCAGCATACATCACTACATAGGCCACGTTGATAAATTTGTGCTGAGTAATTGCCCAAGACTATACCATTTAGCTAAAAAAAAAAGGTGTGTATATAATGCTAGCGCGATGAAATAGTTAGAGTTATTATTAGTAGTACTATTTTTCATAAAATTAGTTTCCTTGTCTCTTAAATTAAAATCTAAATTCCCTGCCGTAAATCAGTTCTTGAATGTATGTTGAAGACAAAGCACACTGTGGAGGTAATTACAATAGGCGCTAGAAAAAACACATAAGAAAAAAATGTCTACACTCAATATATTTAATATTTGCCTGCTTAAAATAAATCAAGTTCTACATTTATGACTGTTGTTACCAAAAGTAATGTTGTTGCTGCATACTTGTTAAATTAATTCTTAACTCAGAGCTTCATGCAAACAAAAATCTGGATAATTTCGAGAAGCTTTTATAAACAAACTTTTTTAAACTGCTAAAGCAATTTTCTGATATTTAAAATATGAGATTTCCAGATTTTTAAAGTAGTGTTTTTTTTTTTTTTTTTTTTTTTTTTTCCCTACATTCTTTTACATATTTGACCAAAGTTGCACTTTTGGAAAAATTGGAAATTTAAAATGTCATTTATAAATTATTATATCCATTTATATTATATGTTATTAATGAGCAATGAGCATAGGTGGCTGGTGCACCAATGAGGTGTGTGTGTGTGTGTGTGTGTGTGCATGGGAGGGGGGGGTTAAGCTAAATTTTTTAATTGTTAGATTTTAATGTCATTGCTCGTTAAATGACCTTCAGAGGCGAACTCTTGTTAGCTCATACTCCTTTTCTTCTCTCATTGTGTATTGGGCTTCTCTCCATCATTTTTCAATGATTTGATCTAACGTATCTTTTTTTGGGAGGATTCAAACCCCTTTACAAAATTGTTGTACAAAATTACTTGTCAATACGTGTTTGCATATGAAAATGAATTTAGAAAAAACAGAAATTCATAAATTGAATTGAAATTTTCGCAGTTGGAAAAACATACATTAGAGAAATTAAATTTGGTTTAGGTCCGTAGCTGAATCTTAAATTTTTCAAGGGAACTTTCAAATTTATCCATGAGTACATAATTTTTCGATGTCTTATGTTTACTCATTTTGAGGTTGGCTAAAGGTTCATCTGAAATCCCCTGTATGGAACCAAGTAACATTTGCCACCATTATTTCTTTGGATAAATATTTTGGGTAATTATCCTTTTATGTGCATTTTTTTCTTTCAATATATTAAGAATACATTAGATTGATTGTTTTTTATTTAATTCATAGCAAAAACATGATTTTTAATTAAAAATATACAGGTACCTTTGTACTACCCATCATGGAGAAAGTGGGGATATCAATACTTGCTTAATTGAAAATGAAACAGTAAAAAAGTATCTTGTTAACATTAAAAAATAATGCTATGCTTTCAATTTATATAAGTCAAATGTATATAAACTCATCAATAGTTTAATTAACATAAATTTAACAGCTTGATTTTAGAACCTGTTAAAAAAATGCATGATTTTCCCGTCATTTTCTCCCAACTGACCTTAAACAATTAAGCATTGCAGAAAAGGTTTGCCCATACTCACGTTCGATGTGTAAATCAATAATTAAAAAAAAATAATAATTCTGATTTTTTGAAACTATGAGTCAAACTTTGACTCTTAAATTTTGACCAAAAAAGTGATAACACCACTTTTCCCCTTCCTTTGTTCTTCAATTGGGCACTATTCATTTCATTTATCTTCCAAGAAAAGATAAAATTACAAACTTAGCCAGAGTAAACAGAGGTAGACCAAATGTAATGACTGGTATTTGCCTTGGATTAAGAAATTCAATCCCCCTGTCTAATGGCACCCATACCATGTTTAATCTTTATAGGTGTGAGGCATTCTCATAGAACAGGAAGGAAAGCAAAAAAATGTTGTCGTATTTGATGGCCATTTTTAATTTTAGTGCTGTACATGAAAATTTTTATTTTTAGAAGTTCCAGCAGGCTCCTAACATTTATTAGTATGACCTAAAGTACCTTCATATGAAATTTGGTGCTTTTATCTGCCTAGAAAAACAATAATTTACCAAGACTCCTCATTATAATCCAAAATTTCTCAACTGCATCGGCCAGAATCAAACAAGACGAAGTATTCTGAGGAGGGTGCAGTTTAGTATCCTAGTTGCCATCTTGGATTTTTTTCTGCACTTAACTGCCAGCTACAACTAGCATGCTGCAGTATTCAGGAAGGAAGCCAATTTGAGTTACCTGACGTTTGATGATCGAAGACTGTATGTAATAAGGCTTTATTTTTATGCAAAAATAAATAATCAGCAGCAAAATCATTAACTACATGAGAAGAAAAAAAAGTTTTCTTTTTTACTTTCTAAATTGAATCTAATTTTTATTAATAAGCAAGTCAGCATGACTCGCAGAATTTTAAGTTTAGAGCAAGCACTGACATAAAAAGACCAATTGATGATAGGAATTACAAAAAGCGATTCAAAAGTATTCTACATGATATTTTGAACTCACGTTTACATTACAATAAGAAAAGCTGAAAAATTCGAAAACTAGGGGCTTAAGGGACCCGGCACCTATGAAAAAATGTTTTGACTAGGCCAAAGTTTTGAACACTTAACTTAGATGAGAAAAGGCACCTTTCTGGCAGTATTGCTAAGAATTTAGATATTTTGAACACTTGTTTTCTTTTTAAAGATTTAAAAGCTCGAAAATTAGGGCCCTGCCGTCGTATAAATTTTTTTTTTATCAGGTCAAAATTTTGAACATGTAACTCAGATGAGTAAACACGTCTTTATGTGCTATTGCTAAGAATTTAGATATTTTGAATGCAAGTTTACATTAAAGAAAGAAAAGCCGAAAATTTCAAAAATTAGGGGACTCAGCACCCCATGAATTTTTCTTTTTTCTTTTTTTTTTTTTTTTAATCAGGACAAAATTTGGAACACATAACTTAGATGAGAAAAGGCACCTTTTTGGGCACTATCGTTAAGAATTTAATGTATGTATTTCTCTTTTTCGGCCTGCCCTACCCTCCATGCTTCACGGTACCTGGCAGTCAACATGAGTTGCTTTTGCTGGTGTTCGCCAAATGTACTGTCATACATCTGGTGGCCTGAAATAATGTAAATGATGATTTGTCATGCCAAATTACCTGTTCTCATTGCTGTTGTGTCCAAGTTTGATGATCTTAGCACCACTTTTGTTACTTTATCGCATTCTGCAGTGACACTAGCAGCTTTGTGAGATGGTTATTCTGCCATGAATGCTCATAGCATTCAGCTCCCTTCGCATTGTTTTGTTGAATACAGGGTTCTAGAAATGGGTCTCCATCTCGAAGGTTATCTGCAGTAGTGTAGTCTTACATTTTCAGGCAACTATCATTTTACCCTCTCATCTCTCCTGGTTGGTTAATTTCGACTTTTGCTCATTATTCTTTTTTGCAGAGGACACCTTTCCCAGCTTTCTGTAAGCCTTTATAACACTTGACACAGTAGCTCTCAAAACACCCATAAGGTTTGCTGTTCTGGGCATGGATGATCCAGCTCAGATGCTTGGAAATTGATTTTTCCCCACTCCCCATACATCATTCACACTATCAAATGTTCAACTGATACTTTCCTATAATAATTAAACTCCTATACTCGCTATCTTACAATCTTCTGGACCAGTTCATTTAGAAGCTACTTTCTATAGCAGGGATGATATTCTTCAGACTGTTTTGATATTTAAAGATATTCAAAGATTCAGATATTCTTTTGTCTGATTTCCAGACTTGTTTGATATTTAAAAAAAGTTCTTTTAAAAAAAATTTCTGAATTTTTTTTATTGTTTATTAAGGCAAAATTGTATATAGGATTGACTTAATATTAGTAGCAATTACAATATTTATTGTGCTTGAAATTCATAAGTATTATTGCTCAAATGTTGTTTGCACATTTTTTCAGACTTTTCCTTTTTCGTCAATCTCATTCCTGCTATAAAACCTTGAAATTTGGTGAACAGGCGCAAAAAAAATCACTTAATTAAATGACATTAATTAAAAACTTAAAAATAGCATGATATATTAGACAAGTTGGAGTGTTTAGCCTGATTATTTGACCAACTATGCGAAAAATTCCAGAGCTGAGGGTCGAACCCAGGACTACCGCTTAACGTGTGGGTGCTCTAGCACTGAGCTACTCTGGGTCGATTCCCAGATGAAATTTCTCGCTTTAGAACAGTTAGCATGTATCATCTTCCTCTGCAAACCACAGATAGAATAACTCAGTGCTAGAGCACCCGCACGTTAAGCGGTAGTCCTGGGTTCGACCCCCAGCTCTGGAATTTTTCGCATAGTTGGTAAAATAATCAGCCTAAACAATCCAACTTGTCTAATATACTTGAAAGGTTGATACAATCACTTTCTAAAAATAGCATGATATATTTTATTTTACATTTGAAATCTTTCTGTACCAATGACTTGTCTTCCAGATGGCATCTCTGCTTAAGCATTGATGGAAGAATTTCGCATGTAAAATAAAATATATTAGGCACTATTTTCAAGTTTTTTATGTATGTCATTTTATTAAGTAATCATTTTTGTAGCTTTTCACCAAATTTCAAAGTTTTCTATGAAGTAATTTTGAAATGTGATGATCCAGAAGATTGCAATGTAGCATTTACAGGGAATAACGTTTAATAGGACTCCTTCTCGAATACATTTCTGATCCAAAAAATTCAAATTATTGACAGTGCTTTGTCAGTCTACAAATTTGAATTTTCCCAGCTAATAATCTTATTTATTTGAACTTTTACATTGTTTTCATAGTATTATTATTATTATTTTATTAACAAGAGTATATGATAAATTACTTTTCATTTTACTTTTGCATACTTTTGTAGTAATCACATATGTGTTAATTGTTACACTTTGGTGTTTTCTAGAAAAAATTAAAATCACTGGCAATACTCGCATCAGGTGGCACAATAGCTTTTGGAGCTATATGTGCCTATAATAATGATGAAAAATTTTACAGAGATGCTCTCATCCCATTGGTTCATAGAGTTTTCTCACCAGAGGCTTCACAGACTCTTGGACTATATGCAGCAAAGTGGGCATTAATACCAAAGTGTAAATTCCAAGATACAGATATTTTGGTAAGTTTTCTGTTATTGTTGTACTTTTAATTAAACATTCTATATTCATACCTTATAATTATGTAAAACATTCTATATTATATATTTGTAATTTTGACAAGCTTAAATTAGCAGACAAGCATATGAGGTGGTAGTACCTAGTTTGTGACCAATTACATGATCATTTGTTAACTAAAATGCCTAAGAGAACAATGTAACTTTCCTGTTTAAAAAATTTAGAGATTATAAATTTTATTAAATTAAGCTAAAACCTTAAAATTCAAAACAAATGATGATGATTATTATAATTTAAATGACTATTTAGTTTATTTAACTTTTGTACATTTAAAATATTTTATTTTGATTTTGTAAAAATTCAGCCTAATTTTATGTACCCTATTATTATTTTTTTTCTGAAAATTAAATGGTGTACCAAAGAACACCTTTCTCATTTATTAAAATGCATAAAAAGGAGAACTTCCTTAATTTTTTTAAATTTGTTGTGCTCGTAATTGGTTTTTAAAAGTGGGTGGCCCAGTTGCCCCAATGGAACCTGCTCCATTCATCTGCCGACCTAGTTACAGGTTGAAAAATACACATCAGAATCCATCAATTCGATTTTTAAGAAAAGGAAATAGTTGTGAAAATTTTATTATTTCAAATTTGTTTTCAAAAATCATAAATATGATACCAAAAAATATTCAGTTATGATTTAATAAGTGCTTTAACAGTATTGTGAGTATTTATGTCATGTATGCAAAAAGTTTGAATAGTCATTTTAAAAAAAAGAAGAAGAAAAATAGTTAGTTATGATCAATGGAACTTGTTGCAGACATGACGTAAATTCTCACAATACTGTGGTATCAACAAGTTGCCTTTGCTCTTTCCTATGTGTGCCATCATATTTTCAAGAACTTTAATTCACAATTAAACTTATAAATACATAGTTGGAATTTCATCATTGCATCTATAATTAGTCTTTAATATATTGTTTTTAAGACAATATTACTTTAAAAATGCACTTTCTGATTGGCCCTTGATACCATACATTTTTTAAAGAAAATTTCTGTGGCCCATAAACTAAGACGTTGTGCATGATTTGATACTATTATTGTTAGTACTGTGATTAACATTTCTGTAAAGTTTTATTTCTGAAATCTTAGCTTTTAAATTTGTAAAGTAAGTCAAAATATGATCATTCAATTTTTCTACATGCTTCCTAAATCACCCATTTGGGACAAATGTATTTTTTTTGCACACCAAAGAAATATTTTATTTACAGATTTATACTATCAGCAACTAGATATTTATATCAGTTATGTATTTGTATATATCTAGATGTTCTTTATAAAGTAGTTAAACTTATTTTAAAAATCTGATCTAATTATTCTTTTTACATCTGACTTTAAAAAGATCTGATTTAAATTTTAAAAAATATGATTTTAAAAAATCAGATTATTTTTTGATTAAAAAAATCATGACTTTTTACACCCTGTTTATTAGCCTGTTTGCAAAAAAAGTTCTCACTTGAAACCATTTTCAGTAAACACTCATTTCATCCCTACCCCAGGATTAAAAAAAAATATTTACTTTTTCACACTTAAACATCCCAAATCCTACCATTAGTCTTTTGAAAATTATAGACTGGTACATTTACCTTACCAGTGGTAAGTGAGCCACTTAATTTCTTTTTATTATCCCCCCTCCCTCCTACAATCTGCATAACAACTTCTGATGTTTGGCAAATGTCTGCATGTTCAGAAGGCAACTATTGTGAAATTGTATGAAAAACAAAATATGTCTTTATGTCTGTATGTTAATGTATACATAAATATATCTGGTGAGTATGAACAGGTGCAGTATTATGTTAGTCAGATTATGCCATTTTGCTGTCCACTTACTCCACCTTACCCTAATTTTTGTATGCAATAGTATTTAATTTTTATTTCAATTAGCTTTCCTGGAAATAGCTACTACCTTGTTAAGATTGGGTTATAATATCTATATCCTTTTGATACTCACCATTGTTATGCAATTTTTAGTTTAAAATGTGTTATCTTTAATTATCTATCATTTAAGGAAATATTATTTCTTGTGTCTTTATTTTAGAAAACTAAAGTATTTGGTCTAGAGTTTTCAAATCCCATTGGTATTGCTGCTGGTTTGGACAAAAATGCGGATGCACCTTCTGGCTTGTTTCGCACTGGAATTGGATTTTTAGAAGTAGGCACTGTTACACCTTTACCCCAGGAAGGGAACCCTAAACCTAGAATATTTAGATTGTCTGAAGATGGTGGTATCATAAACAGGTTATTTTGGAGAATGCTTTTTGCATGTTTAAACCATTGTACTGACACGGTTAATTTAATTGTTTTTAATTCATATTATATGAATTATCTGTCACTAACCTTCTGGACCTCACAAACAACTAAATTCAAAAGTTTGAATTATACCAGCACTGATATGGATTTTTAAAAGCATAAATAAGTTTGTTAACATAATTATAAATGCTAGGTATGATTTTTAATTTTCAAAACTAAGCATTTAAATTTTTATAAAAATAAGAATTCTCTGGAATAACAAAAGTCCAATCACTTGCAAACTGTCTGCAAACCATTAAATTTTTTCCCATTGGTTTAAAATTGCTGTTCCAGGGTATAAGAAGTGTTATAGTGTTTAGCATTAATTAAAATAGCTTTAATACCTCATTACATTGTTTTCTAATTGTTATTTAATTATTTAAATCAATATTTATTTTAAATAATCGTTTTAAAAGTGTGGATCATTTAAGTGTTCTCTGGTATTGTGGGTTTAAATTATTTTTTCTAAATTAAAAAATTGGTGTGTGTGTGTGGGGGGGATAGTTAATATTTAAAATCTGTTTAAAAAAAAAAAAAACTTTTTAGAAGCTGTAGCTGATAAAACTTCAACTATAGTTTGAGATAGAAAGGATGTTTTGTCCCAGATGTCCTCATGACTCTACAAATTCCATAATTGCTATGTTGCAAATCTCTAAAAACGCATGCTAGATTTCTGTTGTGAATCACCCTGCAAAAAAAAATCCTAATGGCAGTCTGTAGGTAGTTTTTTTTCCCTTCACAAGAAAAAAAGTCACACTTATGCTCATAGCTGCAGTTTTTTTTTTCTTTTTAACAAAGCATTCTCATCAGTGGTGCCAGCTTCAAAAACTGTGAAAACTTAATGCTTGAAATAACCAGTTAAAAAAGAAGGAAATTGACAGATCTGTCTGATGGGGGTAAAAGTCTAGGGGGCTGATGAGAAATTGATTTAAGGGGATTAAGTATAATTATTTTATGAGATAGTAATTAAGGGGATTTAGGGGGAAAAACAAACTAGGAACTCAAAATCAAAACTACTAAACTGGATGACTGGAAAACTACATTGTAGATTATAAGGGGAGGGGTGGAGTATTAATGGTAAAAGGTTTTATTAAGAGTGAAGAAGTGTTTTGAATTTCAAGAGAAAACTATCTCCTCTACTTTTGAAAACATACATCAAAGACAGAAAATCAATGAAACAATCATCTGTTGTTTAGTCCGGCATTGAAGCTCAGCAGATGCAGGGGAAAAAATTGAGTTCGATCTAAATCCAAAACCCTGTTGACTTCCCTCCGATCAAAATTATTTTATTAATAATGAGTGAATAATAATGAAATTAATTTCAGATTCTCTTACACAAATTGTTAACTTCAATGACATTTTCCTACATCGCTCTTTTCGGTGAATCAATTTCTTTGGAAATGTGACATTGGTGTTGTGATACTTGATTTACATCAATTTTTTTTTGTTGTTGTTGAAGTATTGATACTTGACTCAGCTTTAATGCCCACTGCCATGTTATGTGGTTTCTGCTGTTGGATGTGCAGGTAAAAACCAAAGGGTAAATTAACAATATTTGTATGATCAAAAATGTATGGTTACAAAATATTGACACTGTTCGTGTTGTTAATTATACACTGACTTGGGGAAGTTTTTATCCTAGTATGCTGATGTGAATGAAATTTGAGCAATTAAGCATATGTATGTTCATAAAATGATTTCACTTGTTATTTTATACAGGTGTGGTTTCAATAGCAAAGGCCACCAACATGTACGTATGCGCTTAGACACTCGTGACAAGAGGGGTGTTTTAGGCATCAACCTTGGAAAAAATAAATTAAGCGAATCAGATGAAGATGATTATGTAGCTGGAATAAAAGAGTTTTCTTTTTCTGCTGATTATTATGCAATCAATATCTCTAGTCCTAATACACCTGGTCTGAGATCACTTCAGAAAAGGGAACGATTAGAAAAATTACTCGACAAGGTAAGACTTTCTCCTTATGTGATATTGTTTATGATATTTCATGCTTTTAACTAAGTTTTTCTTATCCTTATTTGCTAAGTTTATAGTGAAGCTTTAGTAAGAAACTTATAAATTAAAGCTAAAAACACAAATCTAAATGAGCTTTCATTAAACATTTAAACGTGTTAATAATTTAGGGAAGTCTTGTAGGCTATTAAGAAAATATCAGTAAGAAATGGATGAGTATATAAAGAGTTCAACATTTAATTATACAATTTATTTCAATTCTAAATTATACCCACTGTGCTGAAATTTTTGTAATATTTTTTGATAAACCCTGAAATATTTTTTACTTCATTATTTAGGTCATATATCTTGTCACTTATGTTATGTGGTTTCATGATACTACATTTTATAAAATAGGCTCATTAGTTTTCATGTTATGTTTTTGAAAAAAAATTAAAAGAAAATTCTTTAAATTTCAAATATTTTGATTAGTGCCTAAAACTTTGAGTGATAGTTACTCAATTTAAAAAAGTTCTTTCTTTGCATCTTCCTCAAAACTAAAAATAACTTTAATTACTAAAATTGTGAAACTTCTTGTTTGCAATCTGAAATTAGTACTGTAAAAACACTTTCATGAGGCTTTAATTATCACAAACCTGTTGCAATCACAAAAATTAAATCCTCTCACATTGCATTTTTTTCTCTTTAAATAATAATAAAAAAACATAAATTTTTCACTTACTAAAATTTAATGATTTATTGCACAGTTATAAACTCTTTCTTTGCTACTTTCTTTCTTACAACTAAATCTATCTTGAATACTGTACAACTATTTTGCGAGTATAAAACAATAATACAACTAATAGAATGCAACTCATTCAATTACAATATTTATAAAGATTCTTTGAAGCCATTCACAATTGGGTGGGAGGAGGGGACGAACTTTTTGGACAAAAGGAAGTTTCTTAAAATGACTTATATGCAGAAGGGATTCTATATTTAGGTACTGTAAAAGCACTTTTTTTCATGAGGCCGCTGTAATCGCGAAATACTTTTTATCTCACTTCAAATAATAATAAAAAATCAGAAATTTTTCACTTGCAAAAATTTTATGATTTATTGTACAGTTACAAACTCTTTCTTGACAACTTTCTTTCATACTACTATTTCTTGAATACAAAATATAATTATACAACTAATAGAATGCAGCTCATTCACTTACAATATATACCAACTTCTTTGAAGACATTCAAAATGGGGAGGGGGGTAAGTACGAACTTTTTGGACCAAAGGAATTTTCTTAAAATGCCTTATGCAAAAGTGAAAATGGGGAGGGGTGGGGACGAACTTTCGAACAAAAGGAATTTTCTTAAAATGATTTATGCAAAAAAGAAAATGGGGGAAGGTGTGGGGAGAAACTTTTCAGACAAAAAGAATTTTCTTAAAATGCCATATGCAAAAGGAGTTCCAAATTTAGGTACTTTCAGGATTTTTTAATTTTGCGTTCTATTCATATAAATTCCCAAAATCACTGATATCTTCATTTTCACGAACATTACGGCTCATGAAAATAAGTGCTTTTTATCAGTACTGCACAAAACATTAACCTGCACTAACAATTCTTGACTCTTTAGTCAAGATAACAATTTTTGTATACTTATTACAGACTTTATACATCTAAAAAACAAAAATTTTTAAAGTTTATACTTATTATACTAAAAAGAACTGCTTTTGATAGTTTAATCTACTGAGTGTTTTTTAACAGGTATTAGAAGCCAGAGACCAGACTTATAATAAGCTTCCAGTTTTAGTAAAAATAGCTCCAGATCTGACGTATGAAGAGAAAAAAGACATAGCTAAAGCTGTGATGCGGAGGGGGGTATGTTTTAATTTTTTAAATCATGTATCAGTCATGTCTTCATAAACTTACATTTCCCTTATTTGTTTTTCTTTTGCTTTTATAGAAAATGATAGATGGTCTTATAGTTTCCAACACAACAATTAGTAGGCCAGACAGTCTCAAAAGTGAAAATAAAAAGGAAACAGGTGGACTGAGTGGGAAACCTCTTAAAGATATCAGTACAAATGCCATTAAGGAGATGTACCAGTTAACAGAAGGTTATATTTGTCTATATTGCTTGTGATAATAACATCTTTCTATCATAGCATTTTCTTGTGTGTAAGTTAATTGCAGTAAATTGTATAAGTTTGTCTGGAAGTAAAGCTTAAAATTCCCATTTTTGGTTAGTAGCCACTGGCCGGTAGACTCATAAACTTTAATGGCCAGTTGTTTTAGGCACACAGTTGATGATGGTGGTCGATTCTAATATTTCCTTTAGGTAGAGGTACACTTATAGTTGGTTACTTATTTACAAAGATATATTATGCAGTTCCAAATCCTCTCTACTTCTGCATTGCTGGGAGAGAGAGTAAGGATTATTTTTATCATCTGGGTGATTACTTGCATATTGTTAAAACTACCAGTCTGTAGTTTCTCAAGCAATGCAGTAAGTGAGATTCCTTGCTTAAATTTTTCGAACATTATGATCCGCAGCTGCCGCCACTCAGAAAGTGCTCTTTCTTTCTAAAGCTTAAAAACTGTACAGAATTCTGCAAGTTCTTTTTCTCCATACTCTTTTAACTCCTCAGAAAAAAATGGAAAGAAAGCTGTATCTAAAATGTCAGCAGTGCGAACACATATCGACTTTTCTGGCCCATCTTCACCAAAAAAATGTCTCATTATATTTGCACTAGCACTTTTGCATGCTTCATGACAAGGAGACACAGGGTCTGTTACATTGCTTGTGTAATTACGTGCACAAGACTTCCGAGCAGGGGCGTAGCTAGAAACTTTTTATGAGGAGGGGTTACGACTACTGCAACTCACATATATGCATACATGTGTGTGATAAGGGAGTGAAGAATATACATTTTGTATGGCAAAAAATTCCTCATGGGGGGGTTATGACCCCCCTAACCCCCCCCCTTGGCTATGCCCGTTTCTGAACATTTGGTCATGGGGAGGGGGGTGGTGGTAAGATTACAAAGGAAGAGAAAAGATTTTAAATATAAAATACCCAGAAGTCTTAAGGAACAAAAGTCTTTTTATTGAGAAAATTATTTTACTTTTATTTTCATGTTCTGTTTTGCAAAGTTCATTCATACTTGCCAATATTCAAAGAACAAAATCCAGGAGATTTTTAGGATATATACGTGCTTTTTTAAGATTTAATTCTGAAATTACTTAGTGTAAGGTAAAACTATTATGAAAACTCCATAATATATACTTGCTAACAGTCCTAGGCAGAAAACAGGAAATTTTGGTTTAAAAAAAAAAAAAATCAGATTTTTTTTTTTAAATAAGGGAAAAAAATATGCCCCCCCCCCCTCCGGGAGGCCGATCATCATTTCTCCACATTTTTTGTATAATATTATATTTTTACTTACTCCTACTTTATTTTGATTACTTAAAAAAATAAAAAGAAAACTTGGCATGCAGTTAGTAATAATTTATTTCCCCCAAATCATGCAAGTATTTCAGTTTTTGCTCCATGTATGCTTGTTTAAATAATGATTTTTTCTTCTTGAGTATCTCTCTGGTAACATAAATAAATTGTCAATGAAGATTGCAAACAGAGCATATTTTCTCCTCCTTCCACCGCCCTTCCTCCTCTATTAATCAGCAGGTGATAAACACATTCCTCTCAGCTGCGCTCGGTTTGTTGTTTTTTCTCCACTCCCTTTTGATAGGCACTTGTTTAGGGTCTTTTTTTTTTCTTTTTTTAAACATTAGGACGATTAGTAATACTATTGATGTCGTCTTGCAGTTAGAAATTTGCATTCCATTCTAAGTTTTGACCAGCTGTGCGGTCTCTGTACCAGTTAATCCATCCTTTTTTTCTAGTTTTACTGTGCATATTGCTACTTTTGTTTGCTTTAGCTTTTAATGATACGAAAGATTTTTTCTTCTGGCGGGAGAGCGGAAGTCTTCCGTCAAAATCGGAAGCATATGAAATTAAGTATGAAAATTTGCCGGACTCTAAGGAGAAAAGGAGTAAGTGCTCCGTGGACTGCAAGGTTTAGAGGGTTCGGTTCGTTCGTAGGGAAGGGGGGGACACAGTAGAATTTGTCCGTGGGGGATGAAAACGGTACGATCTGTTGAGGAATTTTGCAGGAGCCATATGTGCGATTTGTTGATTGATTTTGCAGTTTCTATGTGCGATTTGTTGATGGATTTTTCTAGCTCCACCATTATATTGGCCTGGCCGGTAGTCAGAATTCCATAAATCGCCAGTTTTTTAAGTTTAATCACCACCTGGTGACTGGCGACCGGGAATTTTAAGCTTTATCTATAAGCTAACTGTATAGAGAGAAAATCATGAAGCAAACCTGAAAAAACTAAGTTTTTGTAAATACTGAGCTAAAATATTGTTTTTGTTTCTAAAAATCTTCTGCACATTTATGCATGCATCAGGCCTGCTTTGATTTCATAAGCATAGGAGTGAGAAGAAGTTAAACGTATTTTTTTTTCATTTTTTGTGGAAAGAATATTGAATTTTGCAAAAATACATCTCCATTATTATTATTTTTTTTTCTTTCAGTTTTGCTTTATTCTGGGGAATTTTTTAAAAATATGTCATGATTTTGTATTAATCACATATGGACATCCTCTGGCCTGCTGGCTGGATGTGGCCTGCCAAGGCTTTTAATCCAACCCATGGTACATATCAGAGCCCATACAAATCATTAAAAATCCCATATAAATCCCAATTATATGGCCCACGACTTTGTTAACATCCTAAAGTTTGGCTCCCAACTTTTCAAAGGGAGCTTTCGGCTCCCAACTTTTTCACACTTGGTTTAAATAGACATACTGTATTAGCCTGAATATAATGCAACACTGAATTTTTTTATTAAGATATTTAGAAAATCCTATATTTAGACCTCAAATTTTGCACGAGGCAGGTTTTTAATAGGAAATGATCAGACAAAAAACAATGTGTTATATTCAAGCTAATACAGTAGTTAATATTCACTTATATATAGTTTTAGTTTTTATACAGTAGAAGTTACAATTATAATGAATGCGTTAATAAAATTAAGTAATTATACTACCAGATAAAGCAAGCCATTAAAAGGTTAGAGTGTATATATGTATATGGAAGAAATGGGTGGCCAGCCAGGCAGGATACCCACTTTGAGCCCTGAGCTGGACTTGTTCTTAGTTTCGTTAAATCATGGCATGTTGCAATGTGACCAGCCACCACTCATTGGTATTGTAGTCTGGCTGCCGCTGGTTGATAATCCACCACAGGGCACTGGTGCATCCCCAATCTTCATGGCTGTGGCTGTCATATGTACTAAAATAAATACTCCTGTTTTTGAACATGCTTTTATCTGAACAGCATTCACACACATTCATCTGGCTATAGAGGTCATGTAAAATTTACTGTCTCGGCTATGCTTACACTTTTATTTCCTAGGGTCACATGATTTATAAGTTGCAATCACTCTTAATTTCAAAAAATGTAGGGAGTATTATTTTCTATAATGGGTAAAAACCCTCTCATCATCAGAAAAAAAAACAGATAAAAGAAAACATCAGATTAAAAGATAAAATAAATAAAAGCTTTGTGTAAAAAACACACATAAAATGATATCTATTCATAGGTATGATCATTTCGACCAAAAAATTTTGCAGTCTTCTTAAGCCTTCACACTACCTCTCACCAAAAAGTGGGAACTAGAGTTCCCACTGTTTGGTGGATCGACTGTCGAAACGATCATACCTTCGAATAGGTATGTGTGTTTTTTACACAAAGCTTTTATTTATTTAACCTCTCATCATCAGTTACCACAAAGTGATAGTCTCATAAAATGCTTAATTTCAATATATGTTTTACAGGTAAAATACCTATAATTGGTGTGGGAGGTGTATCTTCTGGTGCAGATGCTTATGAAAAAATTAAAGCGGGAGCTTCTCTCATACAACTGTACTCAGCACTAACATTTGAAGGTCCTCCTGTTATAGGTAGAATTAAACGGGAACTACAAGAGCTATTGATGTAAGTTATGTTTACGCATACTCATTAAAATCTTTTTTATTGTAAACATAAATAATTGTATTATTTTTGAGCCTTTTTACAAATGTCCATGAAAACTTATGCATTGAATTTTTGCATTTTTTACTTTATGTATAATTTATTTGATTAGATCATCATTTCTTAACCTTTTTAATGTTTCAACCCCCTTAAAAGCCTGAAATAATATAAAAATCCTTGCTACAATGAACATAGAAGCTTAACACAACAAAAGCTTTGGATAGTGGCATAGATCCCATTTGCCACTTTATATGTATGCAAAAGAAGCTTTTTGACTAGTGTGTTTTTAATGTCTAAATATAGAAATAATCTGCTATTATTTTAAAATAATATATTTATTTATATGCATTTGTCGATGAGAATCTGTGTATAGAAAAAAATTTTAAGTGTAAAAAAAGCCAACTCTAATTATCATTAAAAATTAATGATATCAAATATTTCATATAAGTAGCTATTTTATTTAACAAAGTTTTTATTATTTGGTAGCACAATGTTTTGTAACACTAACTATGAAACATCCTTTTATTTAATTTAAAATATTTTATTTGATAAAAGAATGTTTCATACACAGGTCTTATATTTTTTAACTTGCAATTGTTTTTGGAATGGAATGTACTTTATGGGAATAAAGTACATTCTATTCAGGTGGCAAAAAGTGCTGTCACTTTAAAACTGAAGTAAAAATAAACAATTCAGCATTATTATTGCAGGGAGAAGTATTCTCTAAGTCCTATGACATCAGTGGTGTAGGACTTATGCATACCTGCCAACTGCTCCGGAGCAACTCCGTAAATATGTCACTACTCCGGACATTCTGCACAACAAGATATTTTCTCCAGAAAATACCCTACATTGGAGTTGAACTTAAAATTAAATTAGACAAACATGCATGCAAAATCCAAAAGAACATGTTTATCCTTAAAAAAAAAAAAAAAAAAATGAGAGAGAGAGAGAAACCGATCTATTGCCGTACTGGTTTAAATGTGGGAATGACTTCAATACAGTAGACTCTTGACTTAGGCGAAGATGCGTTCCAAGACCCCTTCGTGTAAGTGAAAATTTCGCGTTGTGGTATAGGGTATATATTAGACGTTTTGAAACACGTACACTGTTATTATAGACACCTATAAACACTCCTCAAACAGTTTCAAACCATTTCCTAACTATATATTACCATTTCCCACATAAAGTAACGAATAAATGAATTTAGGTGCTTCTTTCTGTTAGCGAAGAATCTCGTGTTGCCGGCAAGGAATTTGTTTTAGCATTGAGATACATACTCATGAAAAAATCATATAAGTCAAATCGCATTGTATCTTGAGTCCACTGTACTTATTATTCACTTATATTAATTACACTGATCTATTTTTTTTAATGTTTGAAATAAATAAAATGAATTGAATTCCATTTTTAAGGGTCTAGTGTAAATGTATCTCGCAATTTATGATTAATTTTTACATGCTAATTACTATGACTTTAGTTCATTATTAATGCATTATTCAGTTAATTTTTAATTACTTTTATCACTAATTAAGTTACAACGTTTTAAGAATTGCATCACAACCTGCTCCTGAAGACCTTACAAAACTCCGGAAATTTTACCATGTTGCTCCTGATAAATGTTTTTATTAGGTTGTAACAAAAGTTTTCCGCCACTCCAAGTATTGCCTGCACAAGCAGTTCCCGTTGGTGTCTTTGCCAATATTTTGTAAAACGATTTTTGTTATTTGAAAGAAAAGACTTGTTTTAGAGAACTGTGTTGTGAAATCTGTAAAACAATATTGTTATGATTAAGTATAAGGTGTCTGAAATGGAACTACCACGCTACCAGATTGATCCATCATTTACTCTCAGTTCTATCACAAAAAGTCAGCTACAGAATGACACTGAATCATGTATACTGCTTAAGGTACTACTGTTGAATCATGACACTGTGAAGATTTGGTACCGAAAGTTCAAAAACGAGGACCAAGATATTAAAGAAGCAGAGCGCTTTGACCGGCCTATTGATGCTGATGAGTCCCGCCTACGACAATTTGTGGAAGAAGATAAAATATTCATCCACTCGAGAGCTAGCTAAAAGAGTTAGACTTTAGGGCCATGTTCATTAGTCGCACTAAGCATAAAAAACTTGACATATTAGGTCAATAGTTGGGTACCGCATGAGCTGACTCAAGCAAATCTGGCGGAAAACTTTCGTTACAACCTGATATATGTTGGCAGGTATGCTTATGAGCCTTTCGGTTCACTTTCAAAAGTACACTGCTTTTGTTAATTAATGCTTTTAAAGATTAGAATGCATTACAGCAATGAAAAAACTTAGGACTCCCTCCCACCCCTACCCTCTAGTTTAGTATAAGTATGTTAGCCTGGACTCTGGCATTTCACCTGTATTTCGGAACGGGATAATTTCTTTCTCCCTACTCAAACACAAAAGAGACTCTCTTCATAGGAATCAAACAACATCACCTCTGCCGTCCAGAAAATTTTAAGTTTACTATAACCAAAGTCATGGTTCACTGAAAGTGAAAAATGCTATGTACATTTCTAAGGTATGTGAATCAGGACTAAAGAAATGCGTACACTATTGTCAAGAGTTCACTATAACCGGGTTCACTGTATTCAGAGTTGACTGTATATATGTTTTGACAATAAATTTCTAACTTTTGAACAATTAAGATGCCTTTTTAAAATTTGGACTCTGAATCAATTTTTGCATCTAAAAGTGACCTCCAAAATTTCCACCAAATTGGTCTATTAATAAAAAAATTATAGATGAATGAATTGTTATACAGTTGATTTCCATCCCCCCTTCTCATCACAGAGACAAACCTTGCATCTTTAAGGACAGGCTGCTACTACCCTGACAGGGCCTCCCACGCTAGGGAGAGAACATAGAGCTTGAAATATCAAGCTGTATAGGAGAGAGGGGAGCGGGGGAGTTCTATTACCATAAAAGCAGCCCAAGCTAATTATTATTTTCAAATTTAAATGCTCTAAGTTGGCTTCTTTATTTTTATCTTTTAACATAAGGATGTATTTTCTGTATATGTCAAAAGGTTCACCAGAAAAACGCCGTTATAACCCCCCCCCCCCTATGAATTTTTCCTTTTCAGCTGTGGGGGTAGGATGGAAGTACTTTCAAAGACAAGTGCAATAAAAGGCACATTATCGACCTGGCCATAGCAAATTCCTCCCTTTAATTTGTCAAGGATCATTAGAACGTTATGTTTGATGTATGAGCAACCAAATAGGAGTTGAACAAATAAAAGAGCTAAAGAAACTTCCATAGAGATTTTTTATTTAATGTGGGCAAAAGAGGATGTCTAGTTTTTCATCATTGAGGCGCTAATGTGAATCAAAAGGTAACACGGCAGAGTTTTTTAAAGAAAAAGGCATCAGGGTGCAGTGCCCCACTGACCTCGCCTAGAATGAGCTCTGATAATAAATTGCAAAGCAGTCCATGGAGAGACAAAACTTTTTGGCACAGTGGAATGGCGATTGAATCAAAACTTGGTGATATGATTGAATATCGGACATGATATTATCCAATTAGATTTCTCTCTTACACACATTTAAAAAAATTGCACATTGAAGATTCACAAAAAAATATGGCCCATCACATTTTAACTGACACAATGATGTCATAGAGAAAACACATTCACCTTCTTAGCACATGTCGTTTTATTTTCTTTTTAATGCAATCGCACAAATATTTCAATTATGAGGCAGGTACTCAGAATTTTAGATGAAAAGAATCACCGAGAATTCATTAGAAATCCACATCACTTTTAAGACACTTTTTCATTTACTTTAAATTCAGTACTTCTTGATTAAAAATATCACAGTGCAGATTTTAGAAAAGGAAAATTTGGGAAAGCAATCACCATGATGTTCATTATGTGTCCTTGGTGAAGGCCACCCCACTTAAAAGTGAGGAACCTAGCCACACGGAACTCCAACTCCCCAACTGCTAAAGACTGTTACAAATGAGCCGTTAAAGCAATTTAAAAAAAGGTACTGGTAGAAATCTCTCAAATTCAGGCAAGTTCAAGAGCCCCCAACAAGTTCCTCTCACAGCGGACGATAAAAGCAGCAGGAATTTGCAGCTGGCTAGAAAATGACTGCATATGCAAGTAAAGGCACCAATTATTATTATTATTTTAGCAGCAGAGCAGAAGAGATGTGAGAAAATAAACTGACACATGTTCTTTTGTGAAGAGACATTGGAAAGGGATTCTGATTTTGACGATTAGAGACTAAAATTAAGTAATTAAAGTATCTCAACCATAAGAAAATATGTCATGCGATATAAGAGTAGCAGCACAGACCATTAAAAGAAAATAACATATGGAGAATTTTATGTAACCATGAAATCTATATGAAATATAATAATCCCAGCATCATTAAAATAGTAAATACCAAAAGGGAAAACACTCTACTAGATGGTTAGATAGCATAAAAAAAGACCTTAAACTGTTAGGGATGAACCGATGGAAAGCTGTTGTGCCAGGTCAGGTGGAGAAAGCTTGGAGAGGCAGCCTTGGTCTGTAACAGGCAATTGCGCTTAAGAAGAATAATTAGTGTTGAAATATTTCAACTGATAGTAACATAATAAGCTCAGGAAACAATTTACAAACATTATCAATGCTCTCAGTATTAAGGATTTTTTTTTTAGTTTAGTATTTTCACCTCACCAATTGAAGTGAAAACAGCAGTCTCCTCTTTCTCTTCAGAGAAGATCAAAAGAGAAAAATATCTAACATTCTTAACCTTTTCACAGCGGCTCATTTCTTAAAGATTTCAACCCAGGAAACGGCAGAATCTGTGAGATTTCATCCCCCTCCTTCTCAGCAGATGAGCATACCATGTCTTTTGTTTGGTAGGTGGTAGGAGAGGAAGGGAGTACGGGAAACTCCCTTCCCTCGCCTCGCCCCCCACAGTATAACCAAGTATAACAAAAGAGATTCCCACCTCTCAAAATTCCTTATCTATCTTACATGAAGGGTGAATGGGTTTCTCGTCTGAAGAGGGGAAAGAAATGTCGGGTAAGGCATTCGTACCAGCGCCATTCTCCAGTCATATTTATTTTTTGGTACAACTGCTGAACCACCGGCTTGAGAAGGTTAATGTTTTGCACATCTTCTTAATGTTTTGATCTTCCCTCTGAAGTTGAAGGCACATCAGGATTAAGTATGCCTCTCTATATTGCATAAAACTTTGACCTTGTTTAGAAGCAATAGCTAAGTTTAAAATTCCTAATTTTTTGGCATTTTGTTTTTTAGCCAAAAGAAACAAAACTTAGAGCATCAATCGTCAAATTTAAAAAGTTGATTTTTAAAATTTCTTAGTGTTTATGCTGTAGGTTTGCAAAAATTTTTCAGTATTGAAAATTATTTAATTCTTTTTTTATTATGATTATTAAATGAGTTAATTATTTTTCCATGCCTTCTTTTACAGTGCTGATAAATATGAAAATATAAAGGATGCAGTTGGAGCTGAACATAAGAAATGAAACTTAATTTATTATAAATTTAAAAATATGTGTTCATCAACATTTATCTGTGTATTGGCTATTTATGATTCTGTAGTCAAACTTGGCTTATTTAAAATTCAAGATACTTCGTAAAACAATATTCTAAAATATAAAATCTTTTATTTTTTAACAATGTTGTATAATATTCTGATGATTAACAAATTTCAATAGCACAGTCTTAAGAAAAAGCTTTCTATTTTTCTTATGATGGTTATCATTGTTTTTAACATTAGTCATTTAAAAAGATCACTCATCTTCATTGAAAAATGAGACAGCAAAAATGAAAAATGTTAATTGACTAGGAAAATTTATTTCCATAACTATACTTCCCCCCTCCATTTCCCCCAAAAGAATGTACATATTGCTGATGTCAAATTTAGAGTCAGATTGATATTAGAGTGAATTTTTCTCTGTTGGAAATATCAAATGCTGCAAAACCTACAGTGCATTAATAAATTATGTTTATTTGAAACAATATTTTTTCTAAACCAATTTATTTATAATTTTTTTAAATATTAAAACAAAGACTGGGAGAAGATAATTTGATGACACGTTGCAAGATAAACTGGGCATTATACTATGATTTTACAGTGTATTTATTTCTGTTCATGAATTCCTAGTTAATGAATTTGATTATAAAATCAAAATACAAATTGTAAAACATGTGCGAATGTCTACTTAAAATTTGTTAAATTTCTAAAATTACTATTTGCTTAACTTATTGCGAAACTCTTGCTGTCAATATTCCAATGGTATATGAAATTACAAATTTCATAACTATTTTTTAAAACTAAATAATAAAATTCAATGCTGAAATTTTGTTAATGGATACACCACCACAATCTTGTATAATCATTTAAAATAGTAAAATATATTTTCTCAAGTGTATTTTTGTACGTGTATAACAATTTTATGTGCAATTGTATATTTGTGGTTTTAAAACTAGTTTTTTGATTTAAAATATGGATCTTCAAATGGTTGGACCCATTTGCATAAAAAAATTAATTCAAACATTGCAAGTACTGAAATGATTGTAGAGTAAAACATAAAAATAAACCTCAGTTTATTCTATGTTTTTATAGTGAAAATAATTGAATAAATTGAGTTTTGGTCACAGCATATAGTGGAAGATCCCTAATTTAAATTAATTGTTTCTAAACCATACACAGATCTGTGATAGCTTTTGTAAATAAAATTATTAAGAAATTGTTTATATATCATGATGAGAGAAAGGCAATAGAAAATAAAGCTTTTTAATGTACTACGTTTGCAAGTTAACTTTTTTCTTTTAATTACACATCAGACATATGAAATGTAACTTTTCTATTTTAAAAACATACATTGTACATTTGATTATGTGATAACAGGATTAGATTGCTAGAAATATTATTAATGCAATTCATGACTACTTCCCAATTTGTTGATTATATTTATTCCGGTAACACATTAAAGCTCTATACTAAACATTTCAAATTATTTTTCTGGAACACTTTTTAATTTTCATGTATTTCATTTTCATCTTCTTTCTTACCTTTCACCTAGAAATGTATAAATACTCTTTACCTGTCTGCTGCCCCCTCCCCTCTTCATTATATTCCCTCTGCCTTTAAGTCATTAACTATAGTAAGGTACTGTATATTGGGTGAGTGATCTGAGATTATGTCACCATCATTGGAATAAAATATGAACTAAAATACAACAAAATACTGAAACATTATCACAGAATACAACATCATTGAACTAAAATACAACTAAACCATTTTTAATGGTTGTGGTAATCTAAGGTTTAAGTCTATACCACAATGATTGTACATGCTGAATCTGTGTGGCCATTTATCTTCCTTTTTAGCCTGCATTACTAATACTAAAACTTGTGAGAGATTAAGAATATCTTTACTTTGAGGAGTCCCCAAGAATGAGGTTAATTAGTTCAAAATAGTTTAGTTAGTTATGAAGATAGTAAAATAAATATTTTGTTGACAAACCTCATATTTAAAATTCGAAAAAGAAAAAAAAATAGTAAATTTATTAATCACAGGGTTCCCACAGGTCAGGGAAAACCTGGAAAAGTCAGGGAATTTCATTTTGGCAAAAAAAGTCAGGGGAAAATGCATATTTTGGCCCAAAACGTGGAAAGTCATATAATTTGGACTGGAAAATCAGTTTTTGTAAACAAACAATGTTTAACCTTACTTTGGGAGGCTAAAAATATTAAAGAACATATGCAAAGTTGACGTCATAAGCATAAAAAATAGTCTGGATTTTTATCACATGATGGTCTGGAAAAGTCAGGGATTTTTTTTTTTCAGAAATTGAGTGGGAACCCTGTAATCAGTACTGCTAATTTAAGGGATTTGCCTCTAAATTTAGTAACTTTTCACTGTATTTAGTGAATAAATTTTCTGTTTTGGGAAATGTCATTTTTCGTAATTTTGCTCCCTAATTTGGAGTTTCAGATGAATTAGGAGTATTGTTTCAAACTTTGTAATCTATTAACCTTTTACACGCCAATGTTCCCAAACGGGAACATCAATTTTGAAATTTCTTTTTAAATAAAGTTTTACTTTTTAAATAAAGTTTTACTTTTATGCACTTACAAAAAATAATATTTATAGTTAAAAAGTGACTTAATTTTTTGATGAAAAAAACCTAATCTGTTTTATAATTACTGTCGCTTATGAAAATTCAGGAACAATACGTTTTTTGACTATTTTCACAAGTGTTTATAAAACATTTTACATACGTATTACATTTTAACCTTTTAATAATTAATTTTACATACAATTTGTAAAAGACGCAAAAACTATAAAATTCGAGATTTATGATAAATAAGGACTATATTAATGAGCAAATATGATAAATAATAGTTTACAATAAAATTGCATTTACTACATCAAATGTTGTTGTTCCCGTTTGGGAACATTGCCGTGATTTGCTATACTTCTTGGGTAATTTACATTGCTCCATACTTCTATAATCCATAATGGTGAAAACCTAACAACTTTAGTTTTTCTGATAGTGTGTTCAGAAACAGGTCAAAAACCATTTGTATCCCTCTTATAGCGTGTCTATACTCCTTCTCTCCCCCCCCCCTGCCCATGTCCCTGATTTAGTGAGGGAGGAGGGAGTTTTCTCCATATCCAAACAAGTGTTTTACAGAGGATGTTTACAGCTTTTCCCAAATACAGGGCAATTGCAGGATGGATTTTACATACTGAATTGCATCATAACACAATATCAGAACTGTCACACCTGAATTTTCGAAGAGATGTAACACTGAGTTTGCTTTGAATGAAACCCAAGATTCATTCCATTCCAGGGCCGCAAGCTCATGTAATACAATCTGCAAGGCAGTCAGATACCAATTATTTAGTACCATCAGCCCAAGGACGCTACGTAGTTTGCCAAAAAAATACATGAAAAATATGTCTTGAATGTGAAAAACAATTGCATGAACACTGTTTTCCTTCATACCATGGACAGTGATGTAAACAAAAAAATTATTGTTATTGAACAAAAAGTTAAGGACAATTTTGGTAAAGTAAATTTTATTTCATATAAATATTAATCAAGGTTTTATACAGCTACTCTTTTTAGTTAACCATAGCTATTTCATAATTAGTACTCATGTAGTGTATTACTTGTGCTTTTTTTTTTTTTCGTTAGTTTCAAAAACTGAAATAAATCTGTTAATTTTTTTTTTTTAACATAAGAAATAATTATTTTTTACTTATATTTTAAAATATGTAAAATGTTTTTTATCACAAGTATGAAATTCTAGCACAAGAATTGTAAATTTTAATTATTTGATAAACATAGTTTAAAAGTTAACTAATCATGCCAATGTTCCCAAATGGGAACATATCAGAAATCATAGCCAAATTTTTTTTTTTTTTCATTAATTTCTTGTACCATTGATTAAATAGATACATTTTAATCTTATTTTTATGAGCTAACATTATTTTTTAGACTTCGAACTAATAGCGGCATGTAAAAGGTTAAAGCCTGATCAATGCTGCTTTAAGAATGGATTACACATTGATATATATATATAGACAATACAGCTTATAATGGATGAACAGTGAACAGACATACCATAAAATACTGTAAAAGTGCCCCATCAATCTTTAAGGAAAGTTATGATTTATTTGGGGAGGGGGTGGATATACAGTAAAAATTGGAAATATACTGCTCAAGCACACCTCTATCTTCAAGTGAAGATGGATTCATACTGTCCCTTCCGTATCGCTAAGATGCCGTGATGATGTCACCCAGTGAAGCGAAGCATGATTTCAATGGTGTGTTTACTGCAACTCTGCAAGCTTGCGTGCAGGCCTCCAAAGTTTCAAAATGGAAAAGAATGGTAGGGCAGAGTGGGGTCTTGAGCAGCACGGAACTGCCAGTATGAATCAACCTTCTGGAGGCATTTATTTGTTATTTTAAGAGCAAACAAAATGCACAAGAAAAGCAGGGGGGGGGGACTTTTGAGGTATTAGGGACGTAGCCAAGGGACTCTAGGGCCTCAGTCCCTCTTGGAATTCAAACTTTTCTAAACTGGATGTCAATATTCTGATTTTTTCATAGAAATTCTACAAACTCTGATCAATTTAAAAGAGTACCCGTTGGTTTTTCTTATTACTCTAAAATCTGACAGCCGTGGCACCTATTCTAACACTGAAATATAAATGTCTGAGCCTTGTTTTAGTGTGAAAGACATTTTCCAACACTGTTGGATTGTTAGAACTTTATTTGTGAGGTAAAACAGAAATGGAGACACACAATTTTACTTAATTTTGTGATAATTTTATTTTTGAAAAACATTATTAATTCAAATTTTTTACATCATCATTCATTACAGAAAACGTTTGCCACCATTCTGAATGCGAACATGAACATGTTGAATCAATTTTTTTGACACACTTTGCAATATTGTTGGTGTTATTAATGAGATTTATTCAGTTATGATTTGTTTTAATTCATTGATGTTTGCAGGACTTCTCTGGTAAACCCTATCTGTGGGTGAACATTTTCAACATTTGCTGTAAGGTAAAACAGATTAAGTAAAAAGGAAAACTAATTTTTACTTCTGTACAATACCATGCAGCCATAATATTACTAAGAAAATCACAAATGCTGCTTTGAGTAAAGGACTACTAAAAATAGCGATTGCTTACCCATATTAATCTCTGAAGACTGACTCAGAGTAGATTTTAAAACAAATCTGCAATTACATTGATTAAATCTGTTTAGGTTAGGAAGCCATGGTGCACCAGGAAAACCAATCCCCAATGTTTCATTTAGAAGTATGTGGGACATTATCAAGGGAGAACATAGCAAACTTCATACGTGTATTCTTTGCAAGGTCACAAAGTCAACTGAGTGTTCACAAACAAAAGTTCCTACATTCTAAGAAGAAAGCAATTGATGGCCATACTTTGATTGGCTGGGTTGGTTTAGTAAATTTAAATTGTATTAATCCTGACCATAAGCTTACATAGTTATAAATCTGCATTCTAATTTAATGGTAGTACAAATGATGACAGTTTACATTAATTCATTCTACATATACAGGATGTCCCAAAAAGGCGGTAACGGACTTTAATTCTTTAATCTGTTAGTGATAAGTAAACAGTGTAAATTGAAAAAATGTACAAAGTAAGGTTGGAAATAAGACTCCATTAAGAAAAATTCCTCTCGCTCATTTACAAAAAGTTATACTTTTTCAAATTTATATACGACCCCCCATACAAAACAATTCCCAGTTAGTAAAATGTGCACCATACTCTAAAAAGGTAACATAAAATCTGAGAACTATACTTTAAAAAGTGTCAGAGATGTGGAGATAAACATACTGATTTAAACCACTTTTCGATGGCTCTGAAAGAGAAAATGTCATGTTGAATTATCGTATTTCAGGGGTTGTACAGAAATATGAAAGAAAATCCTTTTTCCACTCTAGGAAAACGTTTACATACAAAATCATGTATAGTCCCCGAAAATCTTTCTTTACAGATATCTCTGCAACTTTGTATGATAAAACTCTCAAATTTGGTACAGTGAAACCTCTCTGAGCAGCCACCCCACAGTAACAAGAGTATTTGGCAACTAGGAGCAAAAGGGTTATTTACTATAATAAGATAATTGCTATAAAGCATAATATAAACAAGTCTGACTCATATTCCTTATTTAATATGAAATTTAAAACTTATCTAGAGAAAATAGTACTTTATTTAATGCCTTCTTACATTTTGTGAAAAGAGGATACAATTTTATTTGTCTGTTTTAAGTTTTTACTTTACTCTGAAACAACCATTTTTTCAAGTTTGTTTTTTATTTTATAAAGCAGATCTGTAACTGATTCGTTTGTAACCGCTTTGGAATTTTTGATAATTTCATCAGTTTTCCCTAAAGTTGCTCGTGTTGAAAGTTTAGCTTGCTCGCCATTACAAACATCGGGAAATAACTCGTCAGGGATGGAATTGGTGCCTAAAGGCACAAAAATTCACTTGTAAAAGCGTTTATATACACAAATGTATGTGTAGTTAATTTAAATCAACCTTGAATTAATTTTACATTTGATTAAAAGGATTTAAAATACGCTTACCTTCGCCAGACTCCTGACCTTGAATTTTTCCGCTCAAAATTAAAGAATGGAGTGAGTAGAATTTCCCCGAAAAATGAGATGGGCGATCCCACTTGGTGGCCATTTAAATGGGGTCGGATGGCCACCGACAGAGGGTATTTTAACATTAGGTCTATGAGCCAAAAAATCTGTGCCATGAAAAATTAGCTGTTTAGAGGGGTTGCCACTCAGAGAGGTTTTACTGTACATCACCTCATGAGTGCATAGGACACATTTTACTTATTGGAAATGTTCATGTACAGGGGTCATATACAAACTTTAAAAATGTAAATTTTTGCAAATTAACAAGAGGAATTTTTTCTTAAAGGAGTATTATTTCTCTGACCTCATTTAGAACATTTTTTCAATTTACACTGCCCACTTAAGATAAAGAATTAAAGCCCGTTACCACCTTTTTGGGACACCCTGTGTACTAAGATGTGTTAATTATGAGGAGTTGACCAAAAACAGGTTACAGACCCGATATTCCTGGAGTTTCATCTGTTATAGAGAAATTAGTAATGCGCAGCTATTCTTATACATGTGGTACATTCAAATATATGCGGCTGGCAACTATGCAGAGTTTCATCCACCTACAGCATTAGCTGTAGGCTAGCAAATAGCAACTTGTTGGGAAGACTAGTCGTGTGAATAGATGCACTCAGTTATAAGATGTCTGTGGACAAAACAATTAACAGCAGCTGAAATTCACTGGCAGCCGGTAGAGATCTATAGAGAAACTAATGTCTCAACAACGTGTCACAGAATGATTATCAACAGCCCTACAGCCCAGACCAAAACAACTTTCATTGCTTTCCTTACTTGAAAAAGCACCTACAAGACTGACAATTCGCTTAAGATGAGGAGGTGAAACACCTTCACGACAATGTGACTGAACATCCAAGAACAGGATTTTTACCAGGAAGGAATATTCAAACTTATCTGGCAAATTACCTTAACCAATGGGGGCCACTTTGAAAAATAATTTAATAGATGCACCATCAGTTGGCTGTATTGGTTGTAGGAAATAAATTAAGGCTTTTTAACCTTACTTTTTGATCACCATTGTTATGTTGTTATTAAAAAAAAAGATAGTTTCAAAGCTATCCTAAAATCACTAACCAGAGTTTCAAAGTGAAGAAAACAAATAACTCTGTCAATTATGAAATCAATGCTGCAAGCTACTCAAAAATAGCAAAAATCATGTTAAGAGGGCACCTTCAATTTCATTTATTTTAAAACCTTTTCTTAAAGCCTGTAGCTTCACTATTATTACTCTTGAATAAGTTAACTCTAAAGCTTTAAAAGAAAAAAAAAATAAATAAAAATTCTTGATGTTGAATAAAATGTATACTATATTTAAATTGAGGTGAAAATTTTTATTTGCAATTTGAAGAACCCTTTATTATTTATGTACAAAAAATTAGAATTTTAAAATTATAATTTTGAGAATAATAAATATTGATATATTTATCGGCATTGTTACATAAAGCTATATGTAAAGTGGTGTGCTTTATATTTTAATCAAGGAAAATTATACATATGCTTAGTTTTATCATGATACTGCTGAAATTATAATTATAAAAATAAAATAATTTAAGTAAACATTATAAAAACAAACTTTTTTTACAAAAATAAAAACAGAAATTTAGGGTACATAAGTCTTTAGGAGTGCTTATTTTTTTTTTTCTTTCTTTCTCAAAAAGCATACAAACCCTAAATTCTCTGGGCTCTCTGTCAATCACAGACACTGTTTGCAGTTGCTCTGTCTTTATTCATGATCTGGATTTTGATACATGAATTGAAAGAAAAATTACTCAAGAACTTAAGGTGAATCCCCAATTCATAAAAGGTGTTTTTATCTTTCGACTAGTTTAAAATAATTTTTCTGAGTCAATCCAAAGGTCTCAATCACTTGTTGTTTCAAATTCAATCTTAAAGAACAAAAAGTGAATTGGTGAAATACATCAATAGTGAAGAAGTCCTTTGGATAGGCTTGATCAGAAGCAGTGTTAAATGCTTTCCAGGATATGGCCTTCAAATTTTAAAATCTTTGTGCTAAAGTGTGCAAATTCTCAGAAATTTAGGTACTAGTAACAGTAGCCCCAATCTCTACACCCGATTTGACGTAATCCAACTAGAAGACTGCTCATTTGCCTTTATAAATATCAGTGCCACCAAACTATCTGAGTTGTGCAAGTTTTTCTGAAATTTTGGATCCACCATTGACTACAGATTAAAATAATACAGGAAAACTTCAAAGACACACTAATGAAAATGCCAAAATTGAACTTTACACCACATCACAAAGCATTTTAAGACATAAAAATGGGCATGGAAGTAGTTAGTCAACGAAACTAGTGAAGGTTAAATTAGAGCACAAGCAGCAAGGAGAGGCGTGAAAAATTGAAGCAAGAAAGGTATCAAGGTTTCAAATACTTCAAGTGATATCTGAGATTTCTTTTCCCAAAGCTTAGTTATATTTAGCTGCATGAAACTGAGACGCGGATATGATTTGTGAATTATGTTAATTTTCTTTTAAAAATATGTAATCTAATTTTTATGTAAGTCCCCAGTAGCAAAACTAGTTCAAAACATGTTTTTTGAACTGGTTATGTTAATAGGGGTGTATGTATTTAAAAATTAAATTTAAGGCTATATTTTCTTTTTATATGCTAAAAAACTACAAAAATTTCTACCAAAATTAAGTACTTGTGTAATTTTTATATTTCATCCCTAAGTAAAAAAAAAAAAAAAAAAAAAAAACAGCATGTACCAAAACACCTATATATTTATGTTCACCATAATTATGATTAAAAATACTAAACTAAACTAGTAACGACAGAGCTTAAAATATGTATTCTAAATGTAAAATGATTATTACATACAATTTTAGTACACATGACATGATTGAAGCAATAAGGTATACAAAAATGAAAGAAAAAAATATTTTATTAACTTTGATATGAATAAAAAACAAATGAATATATGTACAAACATCCATGGAATTAAAACAAAATAAATATACAATTAAACAACTATATTTGTATATCAGAAGTCTATTTTCAACAAGGAAATTCAACAAAAAGAAAATTAATTCATTAATACAATCTACAAAGCTTATAAAATATCAGTTTGTTTCAGTCAAAAGTTACAAAATAAAAAATACATTTTATTTTCTTATGCATATTATGCTAAACTTAATTGTATCTTCTGTAGCAATATCAACAGCCATATCCAAATGATGCAAATGATGCAAGTATGAGATTTGTTGTGTCATTTTTTAAATGAGCACATGCATTATGCGTATAGAACTAAACTATATCATATCTCAGAATAACAGACAATCCTGTACATCTCCCTTATTTTTTAAGCGCTAATATAGATAAATAAGTTTGGCATACAAACTTATTTTAAAGTGAGTGCAATAAGTTTTCTGAGACTTTTTTTCATAATTAAAAAACAACAATTATTACAGTAGTTTGTGGATCTGAATGCATGCTGGTTAATAGTTTTTGAAAAATGAGAATAAATGCACATTTTGTATCTTCAAATAATACATTAATGAAAGTATACAGTGATATCTCAACTTATAAGTCCTCTTGGGCACAATACTTTTTTAAAATAATCAAACACAGCTTGATCTCGGTAGTAAGTTATGAGATCATTTCACAATTTTTTGTGATCTAGGGCAGTGGTTTCCAACCCCCTTGCCAGAGACTAGTATCAGTTTGTGGATCAAATGGTGCTGCACTGTGCAAGAACCATTAAATTATTTTCATTTTATTTACTATGGTGTATTTCTCTTGAGTTCATGCGACTTTGTGCTAATTTATACCTAGTTAAAAGAAGAAATCTTGTAAATATTTTAAATTAGGTTATTGTTTAATAAACCATTCATGAATATGTACTAAAATTGCAATCACAAAATTAAAAATAAGTATGCTTACCCAAAAGGAAGAAAAGAAATAAATAAAATGAGTTTTTTACTGAACAATAACTAAACTTATCATTTATATGTCAAAATTATAACATCAACATTATTGAATTTTACAAATTGCAAATAACTAAAATGCATCAATAATAAAACAAAAACATTACTGTAGACGTAAATAAGAGAAATTGCATTCAGCAGGCTCACTTATGCCTGTTGGCCACATATGATGTATTTCTAATCAACTTCCCTTCCTCCACCCCCTGCAGACCGCAGTAAAATTATCAAATGTTGACCGTTCCATGACAATAAAAGGGTTGGGGAGCACTGCTCTAGAGCACAAAATTTCAAGAGGCAAACACTTTCACAAATTAATCTTATAGGTTACGACACCACTGTACAGTTATTTTAACAATGAAATCTATTGCGAGATTTATTTATTTTTAATTAGAAGATAACAGCTGAAGAGTACTAACCCTTTGCACTGAGTCGAGAGTGAGAGGTGCCTCTCACTCACTACTCAGTTGATGTGACAATTCTAGTAGTAATGATATTTATTTGCGTTGGCTTAAGCAATACTGCTTCATAAGTCTATCCCCATCCCTTTGTGTGTAATCTTATGAAGTGTAGAATGACACCGATTAAGAATGTATTAAAAAATTCTTATCAAAAATAACTTGTGACTGCAGATCAGACTTTGTCTTAGATGTTAGTTCGAGCTTGATGGTCCTAACAATAGGAATATTTTTTCCAAACTTATTGAGGTCAATAAGCATGGAATATGATAAGGGAATCAGTTCAGTTGAAGATGAGTTCAGTATCATATTAAGCTAAAATATAGACCTTAATGTTTAACAAATGCGCTTCTTTAAAGATATGATAAATGTTAAAATATACAAGTTTAAAGTTTGAATTGCGTCTGAAATCATTTTAACTTTTCTGTAAAACATTCAAAATTTAAGCAAGCTCAATTAACTCGTCTCCAGTTGTTGGTTCGTTCAAGCAAAAAAAAAAGGGCGGGGCTTTAAGGGCAGAATTAAATACTAGAAACTGCATCAACCTACATTTATGTATGCTTAAAATATAGACAGTATGTCATCAGTATAAAATAAATAAAAACTTGGTGAAAAAACACACAAAGTGTTACTTATGTTTCAGTGGATTTATTAGGTATCAAAACAAGTAACATTTACAATAGGAGATTATATTAATTGGCTTTCTGAAAATTTAAAGTCCATAAATATAACTGTTCATAAATAAATAAAACATGAGCTACCAAAACTTTATTATAACTAAATGATATCTCATAATGTTGGGCTAATAATTTAACAGGTCTGTGACTAATTTGATAGAATATATTGTGATGACTATAGTTACAATAAGAAAATGACTCGCTGTAAGAAAATCCACCATATATTTGCAAATATTTCAATTAGTTCTAATGGTGGCAAATTAAGCATCAAATTGAAAATTATACATAATATTAATTCTATTGACATAAAAATTTTAGTTTAAGGTTTAACTATTACCACCAGCATGATCCACTTATAACTTTGATGTGAGTCAATGCCTTTGATGAGGATTAGTAAGATCACATACTAATCCTTGGCATGTTTTTGATTATACCTGGCTTATACAAATTACCAGGATTTTCCTTTAAAGAAAGTTTATTAAAATAATATCAACAACAACATAAATGTGAAATAATATATAAGCAACAAAATTTGTACGTTCGGATATTTCTAAAACAATATCATCTAACACAAATATTACATTTAGATAAATAATGATAAATATATATATAATACACAAATTAGAATTTTAAAAAATATTAGTAACACATTGAGGCCAAACCACCAAATAAGTCATACATGACTAGACAAACAAAGCAAAATAAAAACACAAAAGAAAGTATCACAAACAAGAGAGAAAGTAAAGGAAAACAGAAGTGTTTAATCGTTTGAATTATACAACAAAACCACTTACAAATAAAATAAAAGCAAACTCACTAAGTCAAACAACAAACAGAATGCGAAAATTATATTTAGAAGTTTTAAAACTATAATTTTGAAGGTACATAAAAGTCACAAATCTATACACAAGCTATAAAATATTTAAAAAGCTGCATTAGAAAAATGAGTTGTGAAATAAGGAAATTGCATGAGTAAAACCCAAGAAGTTATACTACCCCACGGAAATGATCAAATGAAATTTTTATTTTACCTGTGTCATGATGTTACTAGCATCTATACCAGTTAACCTTAAATGACAGAGAATGTTTTATGTTCTGAATTCAACCATCACATGGGAATTATTCAATGAAATTAATTTTACACCAATTATGTATACAGTAGATCCTCGATCTATCATTTTTCAAGAGGTGCGTAGAAAAAAAACGATGCATGCGGGAAAACGACAAATACGAGTTAAAGTCAAAATACGAAGAAAATAATGTCTATGAACGCACACGATGTATACAGTTTACCAAAAACTTTAAATTTGTAACCAAACCGAAAAAGAAACAAATTGGAGTTGTAGAAAATTAAGTGATATTTATTTCTAAAAAATCAATAATTTTACACTGGGTTTTTCCTTAATTTTTTTTAATTAAACAAAAATTTTAAAGATTTACAATATTTTTCTTGTAAATCTTAAAAATTTCCGTGTTTTCATGTTTGTACATAAAAGTTCATACAATTTCAAATACTGTAATTGCATCCGATAAACTTGGCACTAGTGTAGGCTCAGTCTCATCGGCATGAACATTGTTCTTCGCTTCTTCGTCATTACTTTTATTTTTTGCATCACCACACATTTATTCCATTCTTAAGATACGTCGCTACGTCTATATCAAAGGAAATATAATCACTAAATTTCACACCACATGCTCTGCTTTATGTAACAACTCTTCATCTACACCTCATCAACCCAAGAAATCATACCAGAAAATATTTAAGTTTGTATTCCATATGGATCCATCTGAATTTCGATTTCACTTCGGTCAGGAGAAATATTTTACAACA
The DNA here is from genome assembly GCA_038373885.1 of Cheiracanthium punctorium. Taxonomy (NCBI): domain Eukaryota; kingdom Metazoa; phylum Arthropoda; class Arachnida; order Araneae; family Cheiracanthiidae; genus Cheiracanthium; species Cheiracanthium punctorium. Next base: position 276,913 of record JAWZYV010004456.1, read on the forward strand.
ATGAAAGCGGGAAAAGGATTTTTTGACGAACGATGAATGCCGGTTTCGTTGACGTTATTTAAATACAACTTGTGCAGGGACCATAGAAATAAAACGATCAATAAGGGAAAACGATGAATGCGGGAACGATAGATTGGGGTTCCACTGTATAACATTTGTACAAACCTTAAATGGCAGAACATTTGATGCTATAAAATGAATTTGAATTGTGTCTTATGTTGATGTTATTGCTTGTATTTGTACTAATACACTTTAATAGGCAGAATGTTTGATAAAAGAGAGTACTAAATATTTCACCTTTTAAAAAAATTGCAATTCCTTTTTTGAGTCAAGAAATTAGAGCAGTAATGATAAATGTAACTGTGTGCAATTATAATAAAATTACAAAATGCCATTCAGTTACAAATAAGTAATGAGGTCATAAAATAGTCCTAGATATACATGATTTTCAAAATACTTCAGAACTTTAAAACATTACTCAATAGACAACTTTTATGCAAGTGACCACATAATTAAATATTTTTTTTTAAAGAAATCTTTCATAAAACATAAGATTTTGGATTATTGGGTTTAACAAGAGGAATATTAACAATCTAATAACCTCTAAAATTTTAGTAATGTATTAGAAAGCATCTTCAATTGTATGTGTAAAAGAATCCTATCTTGTACAGTTTTATAAAATGATTTTTAGTTCTAACACAAAATGATTGAAGTTAAACATTATTTAACACAAATGCATAGTGAATGTGTGTAGCCATTTAAATACTTCCTCTGCACAAAAAGAACAAAATATGTTTTTACACATTTCCTCAAAGATTAATGCTTTTTTCTTTACAAAAAGGAATTGAGCAAAAATTTTTAAAGAATGGTAATCTTAAATAAGGAGTGTTTTTTATCTTACTGTTTAAATATTTTGTAACGAACTGCAATATATATAAATTCTCAAGTCATTTCCTATATTACAAATTTTGAAAATATTTATAACTTTAAATACAAGTTTACTTTTATCATGAATGTTCACTGAAGGTGATGACACTCTTTTACTACACTGAGGAGTCACCGAAAACTTTCTTACGCTTAACCTGGATGTAATTATAGTAACAGATATGCCAAATTTCAAGAGATTGGCCAGAGTTTCCAGCTTTTTTTCTTAATATTTCTGACTTAAGTTTCTTCTTTTCTTTTTACTGTCACTGACTTTTTAAGAATTTACCCAGCAATTGCCCCTTGACTTGTTTACTGCTAGGGATGGACACGAGATGAAAAATAGGCATCTCGCAAAATAGCCTAAAAGTTTTGTCTCGTCTAGCAAAATCCCTATATTGTACTGTTAAAACTGTTTGTCTCGTCTCGCAAAAAAGCTGTGAATCTCTGTCTCGTCTCGCATCTAACCCTATTTACAACAATAACGAAAGTTTGGAGATTTGCAGTTATTCTTGCAGAAATCATTATTTTATCAATTCTTCCTGCAAGTTCTTTGAGGTTTTAGCACGATGAGTGATGGCATAATCCCACACTAGCATACTCCTTTAGCCGCATTGCAAAAAAAGTGGCAGAAGTAAAGCAACCTACTTTCTTATTGCTGCTCATATGCGCCAAGCTTTTTTCATCTCCAAAACATAAATACCAAACACATTCAATTTTTTTTTCTTTTACTTTTCTTTCTTTCTTTCTTTTTTTTTTTTGGTGAGGGTGGGGGGTATCTTTCTTTCCATCAAAGCAATGCGCCAAAATACATGCATGTAATGTGTGGACTTTCCCACCAGTGGATTGGATGTATATGTATCATTATTAAAATAACAATTATTACAAATAATTACATTAGTAATCCAGAAAACTGTTACCAAATGGATTTTATATCTAATAGCCTTAAAAAATCCCCCCCCCCAAAAAAAATATATATATAAATACTTAAATACTCTTTAAATTTAATTTTGAAAAATGAGTATGAACAGTGTATTAATCAAAGGGGTGACTCTGCAATATACATCCGATCCACTGGTGGGAAAGTCCACACATTACATACATGTATTTTGACACATTGCTACAAAAATAGCTCAGCACAAAAAAAAAAAAAAAAAAAAAAAACATAGTTTGTACTACAAAAATTGTACATTAACAGGAGAATTTATACATAATTATCATTGTGCAATACAAAATTGTTTTAACAAAAATTTTAATCCAAACTGAATATGGGAAAAATATAGATTTCTGCCAGCCATGTCAAAAAAAAAAAAAAAAACCTTAATGAAAAACAAAAATAAACTTCACACCATTTTATTTTGTTATTATATAGTTTTCTGTAAGTAACAAACTCTAACTTGGTTAAAGGTCACAGCAATATGAAAGGCCGCAGAGATTGCACTTTTCATTAATCACGGTTGTAACTGTGAATGCAAAATTAGGGAGTTTTTAAGGAGTCTCAAATAATATTGAGGAGTTTTAAGGGCACTAAATTTTGAAAAACGAATTTTAAAGAGCGTATGAACCCTGTAATAGTAGTTTGAGACCCTTGATCCATAAACACCGAAGTTCCATCCATAGCAATAATGTTGGAGAATTGGCAGTTAGAAAAAGCTCATCTCGATGAAAGACTCCATCGACTCAGTGTTGTGATGCTTTGAATTCATCAGGCGATATGTCCAGTCCTTGTGCCACTGCAAGAACAAATGTGGAATTTCAGCCCTGAGAGCAACCAAGCTTTTTGCTTTTCTAGCCAAGACAGGTGTAAAAGGTTAAGTGGCGAGAAGCTTCAAATTATGGTATTCTGTTTATTTTTAATAGTGCACACACTAAATTTGTACAACTATTAAAGCTTTGAAAAGATTTAATTTTGAAACTGTGTAGAAAAAGTAAGCTTAATATGCCTTTAAAGGAAGGGCATCATATCATTAGGTAAGCATTATATTTTAATTTTCTTAGGTCTTATATTAGAAGTACCCAGAAAACCATGCTTATTAGGGCTCATTTCTTGATTAGATTTTATTTTGGGGTAAACACAATAGATATATACAATAATCATAATAGAATTACAGCAGATAAAACATTTTTTACCCATTCACTTATTACATTATAAAAATTATAGTAATTTAAAATCTACAGATTACTTTCTACCAAGAAAAATTCCATTTAGAAAAAAGCTCCCAATGCATAAGCAATACAGTATACATGGAGTAAAATTCATTTAAAATTACTAATGCATTTTAAAATGCATATTATAATAATATTTAATATATCATGTAAGAACATCATCTAATAATGCGCCCCATAGCAATAACTTGCATTAAAGTCATCAAAGTAGGCAGAATCAAACATATTTTACCAGCAAACATGAATAAAAGTAACACATACATGCATGCATGCACACATACTTAAAAAAAAAAAAGAACTGTAAATTAGAAAATTTAGATTCTATATCAAGATTAACCCCCTTTCAGTATTCTGGATTGTTACAAAGATTTCTGAATGAACCAGAACACTAAATTCCTTGTTAAAATCAAACAGTCAAATATTTAAATTTATCAAATACATCAATTTTCCTTAAAATATTGCTAAAATGTTAAAGCTATAAAATCTATTGTATTTTTTAAAGTAAAAATTTATGTATTTTTTTCAAGTAAAAAATACTTTAAAAGTAGCAGTCCAAATATATTGCAATAAAATTATATAAATATGAGAATCCATTTTTAAGAATACATAAATTAATATAGAAAGAATTTTTTCTTATTAATCAGCTTAAAATAGGCATACATTCACTATATAATATATTTTTGTGAAAATGTGAAGTAATGCAAAAATAATTATTCGAAAGCAGTTCATACATATAAAAAAGTAAATAAAAAGGAAAAATAGATGTAAAGGTTATGATCAGTTTAGAAAAAAAGCTACATTTATTAGAAGGGGGGGGGTGGAATCTGAAACACTCATATTTTAAATTACCCATTAAAGTGCTACATTATGAATGTATCATAATCCGTACATTGTCCCTATTTGCATGGAGATTGGCGGCATAGAGAAAGGGGGGAACTTGTTCCCCAACCCCCTTTTTACTGTTTTTTGTTCCTTCCAGTATAGTAACTATATGGTGAAGTAATTTTTTACTCCCCCTCCCCTCCTGGAAAATAGTCTGCTGACACTTATGCTTAATTGTCTTCCTTCTTCCATTAGGCTCGTTTACATGGGAAAATGGAAAGTCCCGGGTAAAAGCAGAGTATAGGAGAAAACTCGCAATGCATCATGGGAAAGCGAGGTCATCTCTGCATTAACCCTCCTTTCGACTAGGAATCTTTCTACCCCGCATTTTTTTCCCTATGTAGGGGAAGCTGAGTAGAAAGAAGCCCGGCATTTACTCCGCATTTGTGTGCATGTAAACGGGCCCATTATGTTGGAAAAGGAATCATAATTCATGAGTGTCCATATCTGTCTTTTTTGCTCCAGAAAACACTTCTTCAGAATTAAAATATACATTAAAACTGCTCATTAAAACTGTCTTTGGCTTGCCTATTCCAACTATACTTCACCTTCATTTACACTAACATAGATGCCAATTAATATTCCCATAAAAATACACAGTAGGGTTTGTCAATTTCTCACCAAATATAGAAAATATCGCCAAGTTAGTTACAGTTTTAGTGGCTTAATTTTTTGGTGCCAAACTGGACGTCAATAGCCAGAAACGGCAAACCTTGGTGACTTTTGACATTTTACTAATTTATAAATAGTGATGTTTTAATATTTGCAATTTGTATTTTGAATTATTAAACTTGGTATTTTATCTGCCAGAACATCTATTTCTATTTAAAATAAATGACACCATTATTCAAACAAAATTTTTAATTGTAACAAAGGCAGAGCCTTAAAAGAAATAAAAAGTACATAATAAATAGTAAAATTGTTTCACTTATCATTTTAAACCATTAGTTATGCTATTTTCCTGTAAAAATAGATACAGTAAACACTTAGTATGAACAACCAAATGTGTCGTGAACAATATTCCATTCAAAATCTTTCCCTATGGTTATGTCATTATGGATTGTGAGCTGGAAAATACTTTACACCAATGTTCTGGAGCATTTTTAAAACCAATATTACTAAGTAGTCCATCCTTGCAATTTTTTTTTTAATGATAAAATATAAAACAATACATTACAATGCATAACACAGACTACTAATAAATATACAAAAAGTACACATTTATAAATGAGTTTAAAAGAAATATTGCTTTAAATTAAAAGAAACATTCATCAAGAAGCTCTAGATGAAACTGCAGGCATTGTAAAGAATGCAATGGCATTCGGATTTTGAGAATCATCACTTGTTAACAAAGACACAGTATCTTTCCACTCTTGAAAGGGCATTCTTGAGCTCTGAAAATTTGAAGTAGAATTACTATTTTTTAATCACTATTTCTGCATGCATTTTGAAACTCTATACAATAAGATGTAGCAAAATAAAATTTATTTCAGAGATGACAGGCATATAATAACTGCTTTAATGGTTTTTATATAAAGAACAAAAATTTACAGAATTTCCATAAAAGGAATTCAAAAATTTGGAAAATTCAAAACTTGTTTTTATTACTTCAATTGTTTTTACATGAAACATGAAGACAAAGGCATTTTGAACAGAGATAACATGTTTTGAAGGTCATTTTAACTTTCTCAGTGTATGCATGGAACAAGCAGTTTGAATGTAAAATAAATAAATAAATAAACGAACAAAAGTTCCACAACAAATGTAAACAAAAAATTAAATGAAAAATAAAAGTCTTGACGATAGTAGATAATAGATGATAATCAATAAAAGTAAAACAGGTGCAGCAACCCCCCCCCCTTCCTGGAAAAAAAATTCTTTTTATAATTTCTACAAATTGATATACTTTAATTTAAAGCCATCCAAAGTTAGTATTAGTGTAAGCATTCATATTTTCTGAGCACAACAAAATTAAAAACTGATGACATAATTTAAAAAAAGTAATAAAATTAACTTATGGCAAACATCTAATGAAATGAGTAATTAATATATCAAGAGCACATACACAAGACCAAGCGTCTCCAACTCTTTTGTATCTAAGAGCATATTCTAAAATATCAGTCGAAAAGTGGTCAACATTTACTTTTTTAAGGTGACTTTGAAGTTGGATATAGTTTTACATACTGCAGTGTCACAGGTCCAGTGTATGATTCCCAGGATTGGCAAGGCTGACTCAGTGTATCCTCCCTTGAGTGGGTTGATAAAATGAGAGCCAAGCTTGTATAGTCACTAAACACTAGGGATGTGTAACAGATATCCGGCTGATTTTTCAATATCCAAAATACTGTCAGATATCTGACTTCTCTGCCGGATATCCGGCTATATACTACTAAAGTTCTACCTACAATATGCGTCGGGCAGGATGGAAAATTATATTTGATATAATTAAACTTCCCCTATAAACAGGATTCTACCACTAAAATGGGTGAACAGATAGTAACAAATTTATTTTATAGACTATACATGAGAAGTGCTTAGGGAATTTTGATTAAAAAGCTCGAGTTAAAAATGTTTAAGTTGGTATTAAACATGAAAAAACAGCAAATTTAACACTGGAAATGGATCATTCAAAATAAACACACAATTTCAACATTTGTTCAGTAGTTTTTGAGCACATTTATAACTAGTAAGGCTCATATTTAGAGCTGATTTCATGCTGCAAAGTGCCGCTTAGCAGACATTTTCTGAACTTAAGGGAAAAAAAAAAAAAACTTAAGCACGTAGTGCCCATGTGCAAATTTGGAGGCAATTTTCTCATTTTTTCAGCTGTAGTCTGCTGTTTATAGGAGAAGTTTAATTATAAGCACTGTGTAGTATCACTTGAAAAATATGCCTATTAGTATATGCAGTTTCTCTTATGGCAATCTCACAAATAAGTAATTTTACACTCTATCCTCATGGAGTTTCACAGATATTTTTAATTTGCTCCGAAAATCCGATAATTAACAAAAAACTCCAATAATTCTGTCTTCAAAATTTATTTATAGAGCCAGAGGGAAATTTTCAATATTCATCCTTTTTGTAAATGACAATTTTTTAGTGAGCATTCCTTTATTGAAGTCTCCAATACCTAATGATTAAAAATTAACCCTTATTTTACATATTTATTTTTTAATTGAATTTAGTTATTTAAATTCAATTGATTTTCTGCAAGTTTCAATTGATTTTTTAAGTTAAGTCTACTTAAAAGATGTAATCCGAAATAAAATCCTGGCTACGCCACTGGTGGCTCATAAACGATTATCGAAGTGTACGATCTGAACTTTAATTTTGATATTCAATCTGCACTTTGATTTTATAATATCCATTATTAAAAATAATGATTCACAAAAGTACGGAAAAAAAAGTTTTGTTTTAAATGTTGCTCTTTTAAAGAATAAAATTTTTTTTCTGTCAACTATATTCCAGAAATTCTCATTCAAATGATACAAAGAATTTCAGGACTATTGTATAGCACTGCACTTTTATCTGTGCTGGACACCATTCTACCTTTATGTTGGTTAATCTTTAAAAATGAGAAAACTTGTACACAGCATTTTATTGAAAACTGAAATATTTTTATCATGGTTATAGCAGCAGGCACATGTCAAATGATTAGAAGGTGCTATGGCACCTGCAGGCATAGGGTTGGAGACCCCCTACACTAGACTAAAATCAATGTACAATATTTTCCTTTGAAAGTCTGGTAGGTATATATGTACAAATATAGAAAAACTTACTCTTTCCAGAATAGTGCAATCTTTATCTTTTTGTAGATAGTGATCTTGCCAAAATATGAGTAAATCTTTTAAATTGTCCATAAGACCACTTTGATCATTGGTAGCCACAGAACAGCCCTCTTGATTTGATGCTAAGATTTGAAGGTATTGGGGAAGTTCAGCTTTCCTCAAAGCAAACATGAGTATTACTAAGGCTGTGTTGAGACAACTTACATTTTCCTATTTAGAGAAAAAAGAAATGGTGCATTAGAACATGCTAAGGCTGAAAATGCATGCGTATGTTAAACTATAAATCTGAACCATAAGGGAATTTTGTGTTGCAATTTATGAATAGACAAAAGTAAGGAATTGTTTTATAATGGTAAATGTTCTTGAATATTGTTGCAGTAAATTCTGTCTTAGGGGAACATCTATATATTAAGCAGAACTCAAGTTTTGAAAGTTAAATGGGACCCAGCCTTTTCATTAGATGTTTAATATCTGCAAAGTAAAATAAATAAATAAATTGTAGATTAAAAAAAAAAAAATGTATGGAAAACAAAGCACTAAAGAATAATCTTTGTAATCTTAGATAATTTTTAAAGCTGTAGTTCCTGAAATACTGAAACTATTTTATTGTACTTTATTTTGAAAAATGATTTATACAGGGTCTAAGGTAATCACATACTTGCTAATTTTTGAAATGCCAAAGGTATAAAAATAACGTGTGCAACCGACATTTTAGATGATTTTTACTAAACAGCACATGAAGAGCATTTTCAATGCTTTTCATAAAATAAACATGAAATTCTTTATGTATTAGAGATAGGTGGATAGTGTAAATTGAAAAAAAAAAAAAAAAAAGTTCAAAAATTTTTTCTTATTAACTTCGAAAAAGCAATACTTTTTAAGTTTGTATATGATCCCCATACAAAAAAAAAAAAAAAAAAAAAAAAAAAAGAGGGCCATTCAGTTACCCATGTCTTATACATAGGGTCAGGGGATATACCGGCATTTGAATGTGACTGTTTATTACTAGAGTGCTAAAAATTATTTTCTTTTGTAATTTTTGTATGAATCCTGAAACAAAATCATATGACATGAATTTTAATAATTAAAATAATTTAAGTCTCTCTCAATATATATTTATCTTCATATCTCTGATTGTTTTTAATATGATTATCAAATTCCAGATTTTGCTTAGGTTCAGATTTATTTTATTATTATATTTATTTTATTTTTTGGCAAGGGGGAGGGGAAATTTACTCTTTTAAAACTAGTTTATAAAAATAAGAATTATGTCCGTAACTGCTTACTTTTAACTGGGATGACTGATATATATCCTAGTCAAAAGCAAACAAATATTCACACACATTACAAAAGACAGCTAGAATAACTTCTCGAAAATCAATTTTGAGTTTTTTCAATACTCATGAGCACTTAATTATTGCAAAATGCTGAAAATAATCCTCATTTTTTACACAACGTTAGGGGGAAAATTACAACTTACAACATTTTTCTCAAAATTTCAATTATAATATCTAGATGACCACTATTTTTTATCATCTTTTTGATTTTGCATATTCATGTTATAAATAGCAAATTTTATCATAAACTGTATCAAATGAATAAATAAAGGCCGAAATAATTGCACCATCTAGATAATTTTCAAGTAATTATTTTTTGTATTTAAAACTACTATTGTCATAAACAGTTTCAGTAAATAAAGGGCTTTCTTTCTTCAATTTATAATTTCAAGTTCAATATCCTTCCCTCAAGTTTTTAATTATACTTTTGATAAGCAGCAGATGTTCCCATATTAAATATGCATATGATAAGTACTTTACAGTTTTTCAGCATGAAGTAATGCACCACAGAGAAAAATATCCTAGAGATAATATCACCTCAGTAGTTCATTTCAGCTTTCCAACCTTAAAGACATTTCACAATAAGTCTGCTTAGCTGGCTGTTGTACATTGCAATTGCAAGCCTGTACTTCGTTTCACTTGGATAATTCATATAAAGATATTGCAGCGGTAAAACAAAAAAAGTGAACATTGTAACAGAAATTGTTTTATAATAGTGTATTAAAATTTTGAAGGGCCAAAAATACAGGTCTTTCACTCATACACATCTAAGAAAAAATACAGGTGTATTTGAATTCAAACATCTTCAGCAATTGATAGACTAAAGTAAATAGGGATTCAGAATACAAGACAATGGATATTTAAGACCTTACAAACTGACAAATATTTCATTTCAGCTCATATGCTGTAGTACTTTAAATATAAAAACTACACTAAAATATGTTAAGGATCAGTTCATGCTCTATAAGCTAGATTGGCTTTCTTCCTCAAGAAGTAATTCACATTTCTTTAAATATAATGCATAGTTGGTTGCATTATGCACTATGGGCTTAAACATTTCTTGATTTTCAAAAACAAGCTTTTACTAATCCCTTTAAACATTACCAGAATGTTTGGTAAAAACTAAGTATTTTACAAAATATTTTAATATAATCGAAATGTGTAATGTGTTATTAAATATCTTGATTTTGATAGGAAATAAATACAGCTTTAGAAGGCTCTAAAAAAAAAAAAAAAAAAAAAAAAAAAAAACTTTTAAGGAGAATAGAAACTTTCTAAAATGCTAAAATTACTTGAATTAAGAAAATGATGTTGAACTTTAAAGTACACTGCAGTTCTACCTAAAAATCATTAGCAACCTGTAATCTCACAGTAAAACTTATCTTAAACTGCAATTGACAGAAACCTTTTTCTAGCAGCAGGTCAATTGGCGTGTGAAAGGGGGGAGGAGGAATATATTCAATGAACCAGATTCATGGGAACAGTAAAAAAATTTTCAACTTAACACAAGTTCTATAGCATTTTTTAAAAAAAGAAAAAGAAAGGGGAGGGGATTAAATGAAAAAAGAAAAAATTCAATAATTTATGCTTTAAGAATAAATAAACATACATACAAAACCATAATTTTAGTAAGAGAAATGTCAGGATTTTACCCTTTTTACCTGAGTCAAGTTATGGATGTTAATCAGACTAAGTAGTTTTTGTAAATAATGCACACGAACATTTAAAGTACTGACATGTGATAATAAGAAAGACTGTGTCTCCGCAAATTCTAAAAAACAAAAATATATTCATATTAGTAAAAAGTGCAGCAAACAGTTATCACACAGTATTACTAATTAAAGCCAGGGATCCAAATAAAGAAAAATAGGGAGTGGTATTTTTAAGAAAAACAGGTATTCTTACTATGCTTTCTTTACCTATTTGAGGATATGAGTTGCTATAATACATTTCTATGAAATAACTTATTATTTATGCTTTTTCGGGAAGAAATTTTGGATTTACAAGTAAAATTAATTATCTCTGGATTAATACATCCCATGAATTCTTTTTCCTAAAAGAAAGTGCATCAAGCATATGGTAAATTCATCTGTCATTACATAAAAGAAAATCCCAGTTCTTCACAGGTTTAAAGATTTTAATAATTGAAACTACATACAATAACACAAAAAGAAAAGATAATAAAAGAGTACTTCAGATACCTTGCATATCTCTATTTCTACAATTGCTTAAAACTTCCACAATTCCCCTACCAAAGTTTCTCCCCGAAATAACACATTTTAAGGAATAACAAAATCTATTCAAGCAATGATTACAACAGCATGTGAGATATCTAAGTAATAAATTAATAATGTTTATTTGACTTTAAATTATTAGTAACATCAAATATTCGACACAGCAATTTAGCAAAGAGATTTTTTTTTCAGCTAAAATTTCATTTCAGAGTATTGATTTTTGTAGGTACTTAATAAGAAAGAATGCAATTAGTTACACTCTTTGTATTAAAAATTGTATAAAACAGCAACAAGGAAAAATCCCGGACTAAGAAAAGCCAGCTTATAAACACAGAAAAAAAAAAAAAAAATCCCAAATATATTTCCTACTTTAGTATTGAAGAAGAATATTGTAAAAGTTAATAAATTTTGTCTAATTTAAGGCATTTACAGAATATCAAAAAATTATTAGAATTTAAAAAAATTAAAATTTCTGTCATCTAAAACTAAATAATAGCAATAAAATGTTAACTATAAATCTGATACTGTAATTTCAGGAAGAAACACTGTACCATTTACATACACAGTTTCAATTTTAACATCTGTAACACTTTCATGAAATTTTTTGTTCTGTAAGGCATGGCTAAATGCAACTCTTTCACATTTTCAATGTAATAAATGAACAATCTTATTCTAAGTCAGAGAGATTTGTCTGCAGCTGAATTGGGATTAAAAGGCAATTGAAATTAAGCCGGATGTCAAGTTTGAGCCATTTGCTAATACTGCTTCTGTTTATTGTCTCACTAAGCAAAAGATTCAACAAAACATATTTGAATGATTCAAGAACAATTTGTACTATTCCTGCCAAAGCATACAAAAGATAACAATCACATGAACAAAGACCTATGTCGTTGTTCATGTGAATGTTCTCTGAAGAGCACGTTTGATATTTCATCTATTATTTTTAATTAGCAACATCTTTATAAAACTATTTCAAAACATTTTTTAATTGACTATTCTTTTATGAATTTTTAATTTGTATTAATCTGCACTCAACAATTAACAATACACATTAACAGTGTAAGAACTTTCCAACAAGTTTGAAAAGTGTTTATGATTTTGGTTTTCTGTGCTTTAACTACCGTAAACATGCATTGATTACTACAAGATTTATACATGTTATTCCTATGTACAGTACCAAAAACCTATTGAAAATGATGCACATAACATTTATAGATTTTTTTACGAGTACTCAAAAGAACTTCAGTATATTATGCTCTACAGCAGCGGTGCGCAAACCAGGGGTCGCGAGAAAATTTTTGGGGGTCGCCAAATTCAAAGAGATTCAAATTTATGAAAAATCTACAATTATTCATTTCAAGGAACTGAAATAATACAAGAGAAGAAACTCACAATTATTATTTTACGAGCGCGATATTCGCGATCGCTATCACGGGGCTTCAGAACCACGTTATTATGATAGTGATCTGCAAATTGATCATGCATAGTGATCTTCAAAACTATGTTCCATTAAAACAAAACATCGATCTCGATTGGATCCAGAGGATGACTTAGACTTGCGATTTCCAATACAGATCCGAACATAGAAGCAATCATGAGCTCTTTGCAAGCACATATTTCACATTGACTTTTTATGATGTAATGTTTTTTAAAAGTATTTTTCATTAAAAAATATTTATATCCCTATGCATAAATAAAGCTTGTTTCCTAAAATTATGTGTTGATTCATTAACTGATTTTTATGATGTTACAACTTTTATAACATTTTTTATGGTGGTTTATAAGTTTGGTGCGCTATTTTAAAAACGCGTTATTTCAATCGAGGACGTCACGACACTCTTTCAAAAACACCCTGTAAGAGCAACTCCCCGAAAGAATTTCAATGTAACTTCGTTTTCAATTAAACAAAATGTCTACTGTCTATCCAAGGGTCGCGACAAAATTTTACTCAAAATAGGGGGTTGCGAGAAAATTTTACACAAATTAGGGGGTCGCAGATGAAAATAGTTTGTGCACCACTGCTCTACAACACAGTTATGAACGAAATACTTTGTAGAATGAGAAAGAAGAGGACTAGACTTAATGGCAGACCTGGTTTTAGAAAGTTCTTGATTACAAGTGTATTCCTTTTTGTCCTACGGTGCAAAACATTCATACGGTCTCTTATAAACTAGCTAAATTCCTAGCTGATATCCCCACCCCCCACCCCTTGCTTTCCAACAACACTTACACTGTTAAAAATTCAATTGCTTTTGCCAAACTAATTACTAATTTCAATCCTTCTAATCTTATTAAGGTGTCTTTTGATGTCAAGTCATTGTTCACTAATGTCCCAGTTTCTGGGGCTCTCTCTTTTCTTGAAAACAGACTTTGAAAGTTCCATTTTTCTCAATTTCAGACAGATAATTTACTTATAGTCACAAAAACTTGCCTCTCGCAGACCACATTTTGTTTTCAGGATAGTTTTTACAATCAATCCAACGGTCTTGACATGGGTAACTTTTGTCACCTGTGCTTTGCGATAAATACATGCACTATTTTGAATGCAAACTTTTTAACAGATTCTCTTTCCCATTCTAGGTCTGCTATGTCAATAACACTTTTATTCTTATTGACTGTGATATCCACAATATTAACAACTTTCCCAATACTATGAACTCTTCTGACAAAAACATACAATTTATCTTTAAACATGAAAATAACAATGCCATTCCTTTTCCTGATACTCTTGTTAAGCACAACAATAATGCTTTTCCACTTCTGTTTACTGAAAACCTTTTTTGGGTTGCTTACCAACACACGCGCTCGCTCTGGTCATCCTCCCAACCAAAAATAGCCATCTTCAAATCTTTCATTTATTGTGTTTTGAACATTTATTCCGACAAGTTCTTACTTTCTGAAATTAACGACTACAAAGCCTTGCCATGGACAGAGGTTATAACTCCTGGCTAATCGACCGTGCATTTGGATAAAATCGTATCAACCCAATCTCTCAATATTAAGGATACTATTGTTCTCCCTCACTTCCCTAAAATTAGTACTCATATTGCTAAAGTTCTCAGTAAGTTCAATTTCAAAGTAATTTTCATATGTATGAACAAATTAAAGTTCTTGCGTCTCAAAAGACCATATTGAGCCTTTGAATTTATGGGATATTTACAGTATCAATATACAGTATTGTCAGTGTTTATCTTATATCAGACAAATTAAACGTGCCCTTAAATTTAGAACTAAGGAGCACATAGCTTTTGTTAAAAAACATGTAACCAACAAATCTAACAATCATTGCTAAAAATTATTGGGATGCCAACCATACTTTTGACTTTAATTCAGATAAACTCATTTACAAACCCCATTACCAGAATGAATTAGATTTTTTGAAGCTTTTAATACCCACAAAAACATAAATAGTTTTATTAATGTTGATTTCACTGTCCCCTCACTCCTTTCTGAATGTTGGAAATCCCTCTGTTAACAGTTACCTTAATTTCCTGCTTTCCTATTGGTCCTCATAAACACTCTCCTTAATCCTCTAATTTTCTACATGAACAGAGCAAGTTTTTTTCCATTCTCATTCTAGCACTGTTGACAAAATGTCATACATGCCAAAACCTGTCTGCTATTTTAACTTTTGTATTGGTGCTCATTTATGTAGTTTCTTGATGCTTATTCATTACCTTTTGCACCAAGCTATGTTTTCATGCTTATTAATTAGTAAGATGTGTGGAAATGGAAGAGTTCCAAATTTCAGATATCTGTATTTAATCTTTATACTGTATTGTAATTTTTGCTGCGAAGTTTACTACAATAACATAATGGCTATTGCAATAAATGTTTTTTCTTCCTGAAATTATGATAAGTAAAGCTAAGTTTCTCAGCCATTTTATTAGGTAGCTATTAACAAGCAAAGCAATAATCACTTATAATGGGGTTGAGTGAATCGCAAGCCTGAACCCTTAGCATGAAAGTAAGAAAAGTGAATCCCTTTGAGAACAAGATATCAGTCATTAACTATCTTACTTATAATCTGATTTTTTAATATATCTTTATACTGATTAAAAAAATTTATGTATATACAAACCTCTCAGATCAGAATTGCTGGAAGACCTGAAATTCTCGTACGACAGAATAAGACTCCTGATAAACATGTTGGAGTCAACAAGACTTCCATTCATAAGGGAGAGTAATTTCCTTTGCTAGAAAAGAAAAAATACAATAAATGAAATTTCTGTGACTTTAAAAAAAAATTAGAGAATGATTAAAAAGATTATGTCTCATTTTTTTCACATAATCTTACATTAAATCAGGGTTTATTTTTTGCAAGTTTGCTACTGATCATAAATGAAGATCAACCAAGAAAAGACAAAATTTGCTTAACCAGGAATATATTGTTCACTCATTATCAACTAAGCTCTCTCAGTTCAAAGTGCCTCAAAGTTGTGCTAAACATTCTCAGTTTGAATATCTCTATTCTAAAAAAAAGTAAAGGCTGCTGTCGCCGCCGCTGGCACTGTCAAAGCTTGTGGACCTATCTCCTCCTAAACCGTAGGAATTTGAGCTTCGACTAAGGTGCCCACAGATTCGAAAAATTCCAAGGAACCTGCTAACTTGATTTAAATTTCGAAAATCGAATTATTTTAGAAGATATTAATAAAAAACTGAAAAAATAAATCGATTGGTTGAAGATTTGGCATAAAATCATTCATTCCTTTGCAACAAAGTGTTTCCAAGTATCTAGAATCGCGTGAAATTTACAAACATGAGTTAGAATTACGCCCATGTTACGCCAAAATAAAAACTATATGAAATAAGTAATTCAAAATGTGTTACACAAAGTTGACAATTTTCAAATAGTAAGTTCGCTTAGACAACAGAAGTTTAGAATTAGCGATTATTCGTTTTTCCAAAACAGAATAACTAATATCTTGAAAATGAAAAATAATTAAAATGCAGATTATTTTAAAGCCGGTTCTCGTCCAACTGGATTATTTGCTACCAGTAGAAATATTTCTCGGCCTTAACTATGCCATTATAGCAGTTATAGTACACTTTGGATATTTGCTAGCACGACGAGATGGTATAATTCGTGGTGCTAAGTACGCCAATCTGCAAACGATTATGTACATGAAAATATGGATAACGGTTTTCCGGTAACCTTAAATGAACAAACAGTAAATATAGGTTGTGAGCATGTGTAAATTGCCAAATAATGAAAAGTCGCCATTAGTGGCAGGCTATTCTATCTGTTCCGTAGCTTTTATTAACTTTACATGTACGCAATTCGCCAAATAATGAAAAATCGAGATGGGTGGCAAATTCATAAGGTGTCCAATAGGTTTTACATTATTAAAAATACAGCTGAAACATATGTTCTGATTTTATTACGCTTTAGCTCCTAATTAATATAACTTTTGAATGGCAACATTAAATATCATTGTGTTTCTGAGGAGTGCAAATAATTTTTCTAGCAATTATAAGCAGAGTCCGCACTCCAGGTGGAGTATAGCTCAGGACCCGTACAATATGGATTCCCATAACAAAATATCTTCCGTGTTATGAGGGGTAGGGAGTCTACTGTAGTGTGAAGTTTAAATTTTTATGTACCAATGAAGATGCAAGAACCAAGCAATGTGTAGCTTAGCTCAGTAACATTCTATCTGATCCAATCTTCGGATTTTGTCTGTTGAAATTATGTCTTTTTTACGAATAAGCCTGATTAGGGGCCAAATGCCTCATATGAAAAGCGAGCGTAGCGAGTCTGGTGGCCTTGGCCCCTAGTGATTAAAATAAATAAAAGTAACAGTACTTACTGTGAGAAATATAATTATGATGAAATTACAGAAAATAGTCCTCAAAAGTGAAATAGCCGAGTGCAAGTGAATGAGATATTTCTTATTTCTGATGAAGGACATGAACTAATATTGCTGTCCACTCAAGAAACAATAGAAGAACCATTCAAGAAACAACAGAAGTAATACTTCGGATCAGAAGTTTTCATTTTGTTTCCTACATAAAGCAGCTTTATGAGATTAGCGTATTAAATCACAAGATATGAGTGGGAAAATCCGTCATATTCTAGTTTAACTCACTTCTAAGCCAATAGGGCGATAAACAGTTAAATATGGTAATCTCTGTATTCATGTGTCATTCAAAGTCGAATTTTTCAAAGTTTCATTTCTTTCCTATTTAAGTATTTGTTTTATATTCGATACATTTTAATTTTATGCATTATTATTTAATTTCCCGAAACAGCACTTTCAAAATTCTAAATTTGTGAGCTGGCTGCTATTTTGTGCATGTTCTTCAGTAGTGTCTATCGAAACATTGCAGTGTCTAGAAACAAAACGAAAAAATACACTAAAATGCAGATTTTTGGAAACATACCAAGCTGTGGGCTAAACCAAGAAAAATTGAAAGTTCAATTTGTTTTTTAAATAATTATGAATGATATACTTCTTTTACACACAGATGGGCAATCTTCTCTTTTCATAATTTTTCATTAGAACTTAAAACATGAAAACAAATGAACAAAAAATTTTGTATACAGAACCACAATTCGTTATTAGTACAAGACAACAGAACATGAAGGAAAAAGAAAAGCAAATGTAACACTAACTACATAAAAAAAAACTTACCCTTGCTATATTGTGTAAATGATTATTTAACTCTCTAAAGGCATTTGTATTAAATCTAATAAGTTCTCCAAGTAAGTCAAAGCTGCTCTGAAGAACTTCTTTATGTCTGATATTGCTTGAAATTAAGTTTCCAACAACATGCTATAGGGCAAACATAATTAAAAACTTTTAATTTCATATCATAATAAACTGTCTAATTACATGCAATACATCTTATCATACAGCAAAATTTATAAACTAAAACAAACCTGGAGTAAATTTCTGCGGAGCAAGAAATCTTGATCTACACCAGAATAACTTCCTCGAAGATAGCTTTCAATTGCACGAGACAGCCAAAACCTAAATAAAAAATCAATCATTAAAAGGACACAACATTAAACCTTGTAACATGTTAATTTAGAAATTTGGAGAGCATAAAAATATTATGAGAATTTAACTCTATTTTTGAAACCATTTCAGCATTTAAATTATATCTTATGGAGAGATCATAGTCCAATTATACAACTAAACTTTCGGGGTTAAAAAAGAAAATTCAGAACTAAAGCAAATTTCATGTAACTAAGAGATTTGCAGCATTAAAAGTTTTGCCAAATGTATGACAGCAACACTTAAAATAACATATCAGCAATTAACTTGTAAATCATGATAAAACATGGTATTAAATTAGGAAAGAGTCTGAAAATTTTGAAGAAAAATTTAGCTATTGTTTTATTTAGGCTTTCAAGTAAATGCAGCAGACAGTACAATATTGCAGCTGAAATTTTTATACTTACTAGATGGAAAAAAATTTACTTATTACTAGACCGCGGATTATATGCACTTAAAAAGTAACAAAATATGCATGCAAATATGCATAAAAAAATCTAAAAATATGCACTGAAAGTCTAAAAATATGCACTAAAAATCTAAAAATAAGCACCAAATAACTGAAAAAATATTCACATATTAACTGAAAATAAAAACGTATTTACTTGTAAAAGTATTTTCTATCACTTACCTTGCAATTATGAGACATTTTTTTCCCTTTGAAACTTCAAAACATCATGAAAAACAGAATGAGAAATTTTTATTGCAATATGCAGCTAAGTGTTTTTCCAAATTTTTAATAGTAAGGCTGCTGAAAATGCTATTTCAACATCAACGAATGTCACTGGACAGTACTTATAATATTTCGCTTTGGATGGTTCTACTTTTTCCAGTAATTCTCTTCCCTCACCATTAATCAAATTATTTTATTCGCTGCCAAAAATCCTGAATTTTTATTTTGAAGCATTCACCAGAAATTTAAAATAAAATTAAGTTTCTCACTGATTTCTTCTCCTATTGATTCTGGAATCTTACCAAAGCATTCCTGTACTTTTACAACTTGACTCATTACGCCACTCAGAAGCAGATTTTGATATTCTAATTTTGTGATGTCTGGTGTTAAGAAGGAAAAATGCGTTTATATTATCGATAGACCTTTTCGAATAGACATATCACTAAGCATTTCTACCGCAATGAAAAAAGAAGAAGAATCGACGTTGTCCAAAGCATTAACTATACATCTTTTATGGAGTTAGGTCTTGTCCATAATCTGAAATCCACGTCTTCATCAGTGTTGGTATGCTTGCTTTCATTATAGCTATTTATGAAATTTTAATATATGGCCTGACTTGATTTAAATTGTTGCAAATACACACGAAAGTGTATATGCTATTTTGCTGACAACCTGAGGTTATTTAAATTTTTCAAAGCGCGAGACTTAAAGAGTTAAAGAAAAAAATACTGAAATGAAGGTAAAAAATGATACAGTACAAAAAATGTACAAATTCAAAGCTAAAGAGATTGAAAAATGCATCTAACAGAGAAAATGCGTCATTTTATGCAAAATCATCAAAAACATCTGAAATATGCAAATATGCAATTGCATATAATCCGCGGTCTGTTTATTAAGCATTAGTTTTCTGATAAACAATACTTAGCAGACATCTTTAGTTGCTATTAACCCTTTATCGTGCAGTGTTCTCGCTCTGGGAACACCAAACTCTGACATTTTGACTGTCGCCAGTCACGAAGAATAGATTAGATTTCTATAAAAATAGTTGTGGGTGACATAGCTCCACGAGAATGCTTTAATTTTTAGCACGTCATTTCCCGTAAAAAAAATGACACGATTATTTTTAACAGCACTGACATCTGTTGAAAAATGGAAGAATACGATAACAGCTGGATAGATTGCCCAATGCTGAAAAAAGGGCAGCCGCTGCCATCGCTCGACTGGGTGCCGACTGGCACAGCCAGCTGTCATCAAAAAAGGATCTCTAGATCTGTGGCACGCGATGAACGTTTCGATTGTCTGCCATCTTGCTGGTAGTTAAGTCGAGCGATGGCAACAGCTGCCCTTTTTTCAGCATTGGGAAAGGGTTAACTTATAAGCCCTTGAGCACTTTTTGAGTTTGAGAAGAGATAAAAATTGGACAAATATATACCTAAAAGTTGAAGCTCCACTTTCTCTTTTCATAACATCCACAATTTTGCTTAAGAAACCTTTAACACCCACACACATTGATTCACGGGAAATCCTAAAATAAAAAGTATTTTAGTTGTAGATCCTTAACTACTGTAAGCATTAAACTGCCAGTCTTTATGGATTACCAATTCATAGGAGCATAACCAATACTACAGACAGATATTCCATCCATACGTGTCATCTAGCAATATTATGATATTATTAGGTCTTTTGATGCTTCATCCTTAACATAAGAAAAAATAATAATACTAGAAGAAACAATGAATCTCAATAGTCTTAAATAAAATGGTACAGATAGCAATTTAAAAACTTTCATTTATTTAAAACAGCTAGCTTTAAATAATATTGCAGCAAATATGAAACAATGGCAATCAAAAACCTGTAACATATTGCAGTACTGTGTGAATAAACCTACAAAAATTTTCTTTTACAATTCCTTTAGTTTTAACTTTTAAAATATAAGGATTTCAGAATGTCGCATAATTCACTTAGACACCGTTTTCACAAATGATGAATAAAAATAATCTAGCTATATAGATATATGTTAAAAATAAGTTAATTGTAAAGATTTATTAATTTTATTTTTATTTATAAGACTAAAATATTCCATTTAATTTTGGAAAAAGGAGTAAAATGGTTATTGATAAATAGCAATTTAGAACTGGCATAACAAAAACATTAATTTGCATAAAATACAGACCATGGTGGTGTTGGAACTGGTGCAGTTGAATTTGAAGCTTCTAGAGAGAAAAAAAGTGCAATCAGTTGTCAGTAATTCTAACACATTAAATTTTCCTTACTTCAAAAGTAATAGCATTTTAAAGGCACACTACATTCGATTCCAGCTTTAATGAATTTAATTAAAAATGGAAATCATACCAACTAAAGTCAGTGTCAGGGGTGGGACAAAGTGGACAACAACACAAAACAGGCATAGTAATAAATATTCAGAAAGGTAGAATTACCAGATTAGAGAACAGTAAATTTAAGTTTTTACCAAATTGTTGACTCTTCAAAATGAAATATCCTTAAATTTACACAATTGATGGTGGCAATCAGATTGTGTAAAAAATAATTGAGGTTTAAAGAAACATTACACTGATATAGTTTATTTTGAAAGGCAGATTTCTTAGTATATTTTAGCTTTGAAAGTTTTTTTGCTGTGATATAGGAATTTTTAAATCTGCTGCACTGATAATAAACCGATACTTAAAAGTTGCATATTTTTAAGTACAATAGTTACAGAGGTGATCTCAAGAGTTCTAAAAGGAAACATATCTACATCAATCTAAATGAGAAAAAATTATAAGTTCTTTTTTTTTTTTCATGAATATTTTATATCATTTTTACAATAAGTGACAACAATAAAATTTCTGGCCTGCTATTTTCAATTTTATTTGTAAGTGAACATTATTTATTTCTTCAAGTACTTGTAGATTTTTCGTGTTTTTACAGGTGTATCACAAAGAACCCATAACACTGAAAACGATTAACTCAAAAACTGTGATCAGAAGCATGAAACAAGTGGTATGTTAGTTAAAAAATTATAAGAATTTGGTATAGAAGCCACAAAATTTTAGTTAAAAATTACACTGATAAATGACACTATAAGCAGCAATATGGATCTAAGAAAATCCTCATTTATAGCACAAAGTCCATTGTCAAAACTTACCGTTTGGGCTGATATCACTTGCAA
This sequence comes from Cheiracanthium punctorium, assembly GCA_038373885.1. Classification (NCBI taxonomy): domain Eukaryota; kingdom Metazoa; phylum Arthropoda; class Arachnida; order Araneae; family Cheiracanthiidae; genus Cheiracanthium; species Cheiracanthium punctorium. The sequence goes on from JAWZYV010004456.1 coordinate 299,087, forward strand.
AGGCATCATTTGAACTTTATTCTTTCAAGAAACAATGACTATTGATGGTATACTGCCCTTTTGAAACATTTTTCCCCAGTTCACAACCGTCAGATGATCGAATGGGGAGCTATCTGTCTGGCATTCATATTGCCACTTATAGCACCATTTATCGGTGAAATCTATAACTGAAATTTTGTGACTTCTGTATCAAATTCTTATAGTTTTCTTAATTAATATATACCACTTATTTCAATCTTGTATCTATCACAGTTTTTGAGTTATTCATTTTCAAAGTTAGGGGTTCTTCATGAAACACCCTGTAGCACTATATCTTTGCTATTAACAAAACAAATAAGTTTTTTTTATTACTTTTAATTCTTACTTATTTGCAGCTATAGCATTATTTAGGGGAAAATAATACTTTCATGATGTACATTATACGTGGAAAAGCCAAAACATTATGATCACCTACTCAATAATGCATTGCGCCTCAGCTGCAACTCGTCTGGGCATGGATGTCATGAGTTCTTGGTAGATAATTGGAGACAAGATGTACCAAATATTTAAGCAGCACCCATGCAAAGTCGAGATATTGGAACATGGTGGTGTTTGAGCACTGAGCTGCCGGGGAGAAGGGAGCAGCCGTTCTCTTGAAAGACGGCATACAATGACACAACCATCGACGTGATGGAAGAGAAACCAGGATTCATCTACCCAGTAAACTCTCTTCCACATATCTAAGGTCCAATCTCGATGTTCCTGTGCCCACTGTAGGCGTAGTTGACTATGATGCTTGGTAAGCAGAGGTACATGAGTTGGACCTCTGCTCCGCAGTTCCATATCCAACAATGTCCGCTGAACTGTGTGTTCCAAAACACTTAAACTTGCATTGTATTGGGCTGTCAGCTGAGTCACTGCTTGCCACCAATTTTGTTGTACTAGGCGGGACAGTCTCCAATGTCCGCTTTCTTTGACGATGCATGGACGACCAACATCTTGGCGTCTACTGTTAGTTTCACTGTCATTAATCCACTTTTTATAAATACTAACAATGGCAGATCGTGAACAGCCGACCAGTCTTGCAGTTTCGGAGATACTCATTCTGAGTCTTCAGGCCATTACTACTTGCCCTCTATCAAATTTGCTTAGATCAACAGCCTTTCCCATCACTCACAAATGTAAGAGAAAGGGAAAAACAGAAATGCACAAGAATGATTCCTCACCTTCTCCAGTAACAGTTCAATACTATTCCCACTTAATTATGTGCTTTCCATGTCATCCAGACGAGTTCATTGAAAAATGTAGGGGTGGTCATAATATTTTGGCTCATCATTATATGAAGATCATGTTACAATATCTTTTTAATTCAATACAATAAGAAAAAACAAGCTTTAAATAGTAAAAATGTTTAGTGAATCATTGGGCTGAAATCAAGACTGAAATTATTAATAAAATTTCAATTTTTACTATGTAAAGAATGAATAAAAATGTTTTAATTAATCAACACTGTAATCAGATTTTTTCCACATTAGTCAAGAATGTAAATCATAGCTTATAGACACTAAAAATTTAATAATGTTATTTATTTAGTTTATTTACTTTTTGCATAGCAAAAAATTTATAAGTAGAAAATATTAATAATTAAAGGCAGAGTAACAAAAATGTAAATAAAAATACCTTCTAAAGTTTGAAGTTCACTATATTCATTCCAGGATAGCATAACATGCTTATAGCTATAAATGTAATGAAAATGAAAAATATCATTAATTAGTAATATTTACAAAATCTCTTATGTAGATACATATCAGCAAATTTTATCAATGAATACTATATAGATACAGTGAGAGTTCTCATCTATTAGCATTTCCAGTTTCATCAACTTAGTTACTTCATTGTTTTTCTTCATATTCAGTTATTTACTATTTTTTTTCAATGGGTTAAATTTATAGGCAAGGCTGGCTAGTTCTGTTTTTAAAGAAACTTATACTTTTGTATACACAAAGTTAAATAAGTTTTCAATAGAGATAAACAGAAAAAAAAAAAAAAAAATCTACAGTTTAATTTTATAACAGAACTTAAGAGTGGCTTTCTTTTTTTGTGTAAGTGAATGTTCTTTTGTTTATTATTTTTTTTTTAATTTCTCCATATTTTATTCTTATCTACATTATTTTTTAATCAACCCCCTTTTTCATCTCTTTTTTTTTTTTTCCACGAGGTAACTTGCTGCTCGATTTCGTTTATCTTTCAGTCCCCACTGTTCTGTGAAACTAAGCATTGATGAAGACTTTTTTAGGTCGAAAATGATTGTCCCAACCAATAAGTACCTTTTTATGTGTGTTTTTTTTTACACAATGTTTTTATTTATTTCATCTTTTAACACCAGAGTTTTGGGTGTTTTTTCTGTGAAAGATACTTACTCTGAATGATCACAAAAACTATGAATCAACCTAAGAACTTGTATTTTCAATGCAACTTCCTAAAAAATAAAAATACAAAAATCAGGAAATTTAAAACCAGTACACAAAAGAATTTTTTTGGTGAAATATTCATAATTGAAAAGTAGAATGTTTAGAAATTTCTGTTTGCATGTAAGTTTTTAAGAAGTATAGCAATATTTCAAAATTTACTAAAACAGAAGAAAGAAAAAAGAAAAAAAAAAGAGTATAATTGTGTTGAAGACTGAAAGAGTAATGCCAAATATTTAAATAAAAAATAATAGCAAATTAGGTGCATAAACCTGAAAGAAAATAATTACTGTATAACTTTTCCAGTAATAAACCTTTCTAAAATTTTAGACTGAAACAACTTCTAAAGCACTGAAATATTAAAAAGAGTTCAAAAACAATATTTTCAAATAACTTAAATACATAACTGCAAATGTATTATCAGTTTCCAAAATATATAATTTTAACATAATGCATTTCATGTTTGTTTCTTAGTGTAAAACTACTTTACATGTAAATGTACTTACAGGACTGCATTCACAAGAACTGTTATGCCCGGGAAGCCTAGTATGATCACGTCTGCTAAAAAATCAAAAACAGATTCATTAAAAAGTACAAGTTTTAGTATGCAACAATTTTTTAATAAAATCATTTTCACTATGAGATATTAAAGACCATGCTAAATCAAAATATTCAAAAATGTAAAGAATTAGTACATTGTGTGTTCTTCACAAAAATGTAAAGAATTAGACAATTTATCATGTTTCTTTTAAAAAACAGCAAAATGCATGCTTTCAAATATGACAAAATTGTAAGCTGCAATGAAGAGTTTTACAGATGCAACAGTTCTACTTTTTCAGAAATGTTAATCAAAACCAATTCACTTTGAAAAATTTGTAAAAACTAGTAAATAGGCAACTTTAAGCAAATTTTATTCCAATGAAGAATTCTAACAGTAGATATGCGAAACAATTTTTAAGATGATATTTTCTGTCTTCAAATGTGATAAATTATTATGAGAAAAATTTCAATAAAAAATTAATCTTGGGAGAAAAAAAAGGATTGCATAACTAGTTTTAGGGCTACCTTCAAGTGAAATTTCATATCTTTATTTGTTATCAGATTCTTTGTTTTTTGTTTTAGCAAAAGTAGAAACTAATAGCATATCAAAGTACTAAATTTCACATGAAGGTGGACCTAAAACTAGTTATGCAACCCTTTTTTTAATTAGTCCTCTTAAATTTGCTAATTATACATACAAGTGACTGACATTAGTTATATGCAGGAATATTCTAGAAATACTCAAAATAGAAATTACTTACGTGTTTGATCTCCATATGAAGTGGTCAAATAAGTCAGAAAGACGAGGTATTAATTGCAAATCTGCCAGTTCTTTCTGAACCTAAAAAGAGGCAAAGGCAAGCATTATTTAATATGTCACCAGTTACAAAGTGTGGCAACAGTATTTTAGTTTTAGAATATTGTTACAACACTTACCCCCCCCCCCCCCAAAAAAAAAAAAAAAAAAAAAATCAGCTTACTATGTAAACAGGGAAAAGGGGCAATAGTATTTTCAGATTAAAAAATGCATACGCAATTTTATCTATTCTACAGAAACTTTTGCATTAATTCTTAATCATCAGTTTTACCATATAATTTTCCTCTCTCTAATTGACTACACAAGCACAATGCTTATAACATCAAGATCACTGACTAAAAAGGTCATAAGCTAATTTATGCTTAGCAGTTTTCTCTTTTTGATTATATAAGTATTAGTAGTGTAGCATGATCTCAAGCAAAAGGGAATCTCTGGCAAGATTTTGGATTTTTCACTGCTGTACATGTATATTATATATATATATATATATATATCAAGGTTGGCAAATTTTTGACGGTTTTAACCATGGTTTAAACTGCCACGTCAAAAACCCTATGCCAAAAACCTCAACTATTGCTCTTGTAGCATTACAAATATTAATTGATGTCTTTAACATTGCATACATTGTATAAGCGATGAATATATGTGAAATGTTGATGCGAATTTTTAAGAAATATAGTCATCTTTTACATATTTTTTATAAAACATTATCTAGAAAAAGGAAAAGAAAGTGGAAAGAAATTTAATTATGTGTATCCAATATAGTCAAAACAATATTCTTGATATAATACTAAAATTATAAATTATCAATTTGAATAAAAAATTAGTTATGCTTTATAGAATGCTTCGTAGAAAAAAATGAACGAAACTAATAAATATTATTTCATTGTAAAATATTTTGTTTTTTTGTATCTGCAATTAATTAATCAATTAATATTTAGAAAAATAAAATGTGTGCTTACTCATTACATTTAAGTACTGAAATTTTTTACTATTTTTATTTTGAATGCGAAGCTTTAGTATACTGATAATTAATGGTGTTGATCTTTAGTTTATTTAAATGACTGAAATTACTACATTATTGGCTGTTGCTGAAAACTCTTTCAATTTAGGTTTTTAGATTAAATCAAAAATAAACTTAATGTTTGCTTTTAGGAAATGTTTAGCCATACCTTAATTTGAAAAGTTTAAAAAACTGCAGACCATTATTTATCTAACTGTATACAGTACCATGTATGTATGTACACTATTGCAAATGATCTATATGTACCCTTTATAATTCTTTTACAGGAGAAAAAAAAAATTCCAATACATTACACTCTATGGACAGTCATTAACTAATTATTATTAATGGGCTCAACTTGTGTCTTAGCATAACTGATATATTTTAATATAATTAATTTTAATTATATATTTAGTTTCATGCAAAATGAAAATATACTGCATACTTAGAGATTTTGTTATCTTTAATAGATTAGCTTTTGACAATTTTTGATGATTTAAACCAGTTTTTGACGCTTGTCTTGTCAAAAACCATTTTTTGATGCCAAAAACCCAACCCTGATATATATGTATACATATACATATATATATATATATACCTGTATGTACACACACACACATTTATATATATATATATATATATATATATATATATGTATGTATGTACATACAGGATGGTGTAAAAACATTGACCTAGGCTTTTATTCCTAAAATATTCCTCACAAACAAATACAATAAATTAGAAAATTATATAAAAAAAGCGCTTAATTTTATGGCATCGAATAAAATTTACAGAAGATTTATAACTACATCCAAAAATTTATATTTTTATATGGCACCTGTACAAAAAATTCTCAGATAGTATAATATTCCCCACATACTATTGAGGTGATGCACAAAGTTTCAGCCTTTCACTTATCTGTAATAGATAAAGAATTAAAGTGTGTTACCACCTTCTTGAGACACCCTGTACAACACAGTTTCCCTATTTACCTTCATAAAGAATCTTACAAACTGTAAACTCAGGGGGGGGGGGCGGAGTGAAATACTTTTTCTGCAGTAGAAGGTAATCTACAGGAGCTGAGATCACCTTTGTAGCTCAAGAAGCCAGGTGCCATGCTCGTGCAGTAGACTTCACTCTTTTTGAAGAGCCGTCTTATTGGACAAAACACCCAGTGAGGACATCTCCCTTCATTGGAGATGGCTTGAAAAATGCAAGCAGCTAAGATTCTGAATCCATTGGTGATTGGAGTATGGAGTTCGTTGGTATTGTTTGTGGAAAAAAAGTGGGCATTTTAAAAGCGTATTTTGCTCATACATGCTTTGAATGAAAAAAAAGGAAATAATTTGTAGATTTTATTACATAATGTATTATATATATTAAATAAAATTTTTGAAATTGTTTAATTTTTTTTTTTTTTTTTTTTTTTTTTTTTTAAGTTGGTCCATCTCTGATTACCTAGATCCCCTTGGGTATATTCCATTGATAAGTATTATACTTCTTTTTTAAAAATGTGGTTAACAAAAGTAAAAATTAAAAAATGTAATATTTATTACCTACTTTCAAGCAATCACGATGTAGACATTGCTCAAAGAATGGCTTTTATAATTAGTTTCTTTCCCCCCCCCCCCCACAAATGTATTTTACTGAAGTTTTTTTTTTTTTACTAAATAGTTTTGAAATTCAAGAGATTTGTTTGAATTTTCCAAGTAGTCATAATTTGCATTTAAAATCTTATGGCCTTGTTTGAAGTAATTTGTTTAAAAAAAAAAAAAAAAAATCTTTTCTGTTAGTCTTCAGTTTTTCATTAATGATTCTTGACAAAATTGAAAGCCGTTATTACAGTACTTTATGTACAAAATCAACACAACTTTCATCCAAACTACAATTTCTAAACTATTTATTATAAATTTGTGAAATCAAACATTTTCCTCCACAATCCCTTTCTTCTCCGAAAGGCACACAATTTAGGGCCAATAACAAAAATATAGTATACAAAGTATATTATCTCTGTTTCTAGTTTCACTAACAACATTTCTTTACATTATAGTTAATTATCTATTTGTACATTCCCAATTATTAAAGAAAAACAACTTGAAAATGATTGAGGCTGATTTGGTACAGTTGGCAGGCTAATACATAAATCTATTTTATTCCTATAAAAGAGCACAAGATTTTTTTATTTTTTTTTAAAGAGCAAAAATATAATAACAATGTTTAATTCTTATTATATTGTAAACAATATATTCTTTCCTAGTATAGTAGTAAACCAATCAACTTAGCAATAAAAAAAGGGGCGAGGGGGAGAGAGCTAATAAAGACTTACTTCCTTTCTGTGTCTACCAACTAACAATAACCCAAGTACACACACAGCATCTGCTCTAAATGTTAACTCAGAGGCTATTGTAATAGCTGACATGTTTGGTCCACATATACCATCTTTACTCCATTCTGTCACTCCTTTAAAAAAAGAAAATATTAGAAAAATTTTAATTTTCTAAAATTATAAAGTAACTCTTAATCAAGTGTTAGTGAAAGGGAAAACAATGCACTATTTTGCAGCTCTGTAATAAAATATATGTAAGTAAAAATACTTTTGTCTGAAACACTTCTTTGGATTTGAAAATTGTGCAATATATATTCATTTTAAGCAATAAAAAATCCAAAATAACCCTAAAAATTTATTTATTTATTTTAAATTGTGTGAAATTTGGTGGCATTTTAAGGGTCATTTAACTTAAAGTAAGAGGCTTAATTTGTCTGCCCTTCAAAATTTTAAACATTGAGATTTTGTGAAAATTAAGTAAATTTTTTGTTTGCACTGGTTTAAAACCTTAAAATGAGCTAATGAATTTTTTTTAGGATTTTGGATCACCAATGAAAGTATAAAACTGTTGGAACAATCACAGACCACGATAAGATAAAAACCTTTTAGTCAAGGTAAAAAAAAAGTATTTCAGTAAAATTCAGCCTTTAACAAAGTTCTGTTTATGGTGACATCCTCTTTGGCAATTTTTTTATTCAATTTTTTTTTTTTTTTGTAGTTCATTAGTTTTTGTTTTTTTAAATTAAGAGCTTCTTACCTGCTACTGATGATAATAGCTATAATTTCTTTAAAAAATCTTAAATTACGATTGCCATAGAGATGTTATTTTTTTATTTCTTTAATAAAGCAAACTTTCGTTGCATTTTCACACTTATTTAAATGCAAGAACAGCACTGTTATTTTGGTCTGCCTGCATAACTGCCGTTAAAAGAGGTGGGCACTCAAAGACATCTAAGCATTTGGTAGCCAACATCCCCCCCCCCTCCTCCCCACGCACACACCAAAAAAAGTTAATTGTTTGCTTTTGTTATTTATGAAATTGCATACTAATACATAAGTAATTATACAAGCATACTTTTAACATTTTTAAATTTCATTTTTTTTTTCTCTTCCGGAGAGTACTTCTTTCTCTACTTTACTTTTTACGTTTAACAAAAAAGCATTTACCCTGCAATTTTTCATTCTGAAGTTGCCATAATAAAATCTATTAGATTTAAAATTTGCCTTTTGGGTTTTCCCCCAACCAAAACAACCACCAGCTTCCTCTCAAAATTTTCTTTTTTGTGTGACTCGATCCAATCAATGCTGTGTTCCAACAGTAAAGTCACTCGTTTCTTATACATGTCTCTTCTCTAACTTACAAGATTTGTTAAAAAACAAATGAACAAAATAACGCACACCCACATATGCACGAACACACAAAAGTCAGTTCCCTTAGTTTTATTTATTTATTTTTTACTTGCAAGTGACTAGATTGAATGTCAAAATGGAAATAAAAGATCAAAAGGACACAATTTTTGTATTTTGACTTAGATCTTCACATAAAATATTTTCTCTGTTCACTTTAGGGAACTTTAATTGGAAGTCCTTTTCACTATACTTATTTGTCTGCCCCCATTTGATTACTATTCATTCACATCTCTCTCTCCTTGAAATAACTTTTGGCAGAAAAAAAAAAAATGTATACATATATATTTCATGTATCATTTGGTTTACTGTAATTTGATTTTTGTACTGTTTGGCCCTCTGATTCTGCTGATATACCCCCCACCCCCAATGAGGCATGTCATTTTTGCAGTAATTTTCTTTATGTTTTACTTATATATGTAATCTAATATTTTTAACAGGTCTCAAACATAACAAGCCTAAACACTTTAAGAGAAAAATATTTGAACATTTTAAAAGCAACATTAAAAAACATTAAAAAAAAGTAACAAGATGGGTTTTTGATTTTTCACAATACAATCATTTTATGTACAGAACTAGATGGATGTAATAAATTGGAAGGGCTAATGCCATAAATGGCCAGAGTAGAATTCAAATCCACTACCTAGTGAATTAAAGGCTCATGAACAGATGATGAAATGTTAAAAAAATTATAGTAAATGTTAAACAGGCTACGTGCTGCTTATAAAAAAAAGCACAAAAAATATTTCACGGTGAAAAAATAATGCTTATGAAGAACACTTGCATTTATTACTTATCACACAGTAAATTTATACTCAAGCATACCTCCAATGAACTGAGTAATTTCATTAGCATTTCTTTCTTCAACACATTGGCTATCAATCCACTTGAGCCACTGTTCACTTTCCATGGTAGCAGATGGAAACCATGGAACATCTTAAAAGGACAAGAACAGAATTGTTACCGTGATATCTTCACATTTGAAAGGTAAACTATTATCATCATCAACATTTATAAACATTTAATTTTTCTCTTCTGATTTTTGAAAGCATTTATAAATAAGTGAATTCCTCATGAATGTCAAATTAATCTTTTATTTTGAATGCTACAAATTTTATGTTTAAGTTAATGTACATTTATTTGTTTGGATAATTTGTTTTAATTCAAAAGCTAACATTTTAATGTAACTTAATTAATAGCTTTTATCCCAGATCTAATTGTCGCTCCTCCCAGACTGAAAACATTTAATAAATTAATCAGCGAGGGACTTTATTTGAAATATCCAATATTCCCATTTTCCACTGTTTTTCTATTTACATACATTTTACTAATATTTTTACAACTGTACTAGCTTCTTTTCACTATTTCTCACTTCTGCCATCACTCATAATATCTTATTCCTTAGGTCTTTAGATCAGGCACAACACCCAGCAAGAATGAAAATTTTACTCCTAAAGCTACTCAGCTGACAAAAATTTCCAAGGAAATGTCACATGCATATGGAAATTTGATTAGTATTCTACAGAGTGTCCTGAAAGTTTTGTACTGGCAACATATGGATATGATGTGGATATTTTTTTAGCTAAACATCCGTGCATCTTTCATCCAACTTACGTTCAAAATACAATGGAGTGCAATTCTCCGATTCCATGGTAAATCCATTTTACTACGAAAAACAAAATAACATAGAATTTTGTTCTTGCACAAGTTGAGCATAAAGAGAACCAAATGATAAAAACTAAAGAATTGATGTAATGATAAGCAGACGATAAAACTCAATACTTAAAAAAAATCATGGACAATTGACTTTTTAAGTTGGAATAGGGAACTTTTAAGATACCCTGCATTTTACCTTTTTTCTAAGTCCTGGATATCTATATACACTGTCTAATCTAAATACAATTAATAATAACACCCAAAAATTTGGTGTCTGAAGGTCAAAAATTAATAAAGAACTTAACACACATATATATAATGTAATAAACATACACATATAATTTTGACATTAATTCAATGTGTCCTTTTTCTTCCCCCTCAAAATAATAATAATAATAATAATAAATTAAAAACTATAGCAATTTTATAAAAACAGACTTTAGTGAAAAAAAAAGGGGGGACCAAATGCTATTATAATTATTACTTAGAACTGCGGTGAAAATTCAGAAATTGAATCTAATGATAGAAAAAATTATAAAATTCATTACTGAAAATGTACTTACATGGTTTTGCACAGGCTATATTGACCAAACGGGATAGAATTTTAGGTATTTTCAGAACAATATCTGTGAAAAGTAATATGTTGTGATTTATTTAGTGCAAGAATATATAGTAGACCATAGCACAACAAGCACAATTGGTAAAAAATAATTCAAAACTTAATAACTACTTCAGACAATTTTTAATGAACAATAAAAAAATATTTGAAATAATAAATATAATAAAAAAATATAGAATTATTATATACAGTCGACTCTCTGAAATCCGCACATCTATAATTCGCAACTCTCTATAATCCGCGATAATTTTTAGATGTAAACAGTGAAATTTGCAGTTAACAGTTAAGTAACACTAGGAAATTACGGGTGAGTTGAGTTGTAGAATTAAAAGAAATTTTATGCTATTTTTCATATTTTTTTGCATATATCTAATTAAAATTGTTCTTTTAACCCATCTAACAAAGTCTGAGCAGTAAAATGAAAGCATGATTAGCTGACAGAAAAGATTCTGAGAGACAACCTCGCACACTCAGTTAACGAAACGTGTATTATTTTGATTTTCATTTTTTATTGAAAGAAAGAGAAATTTTCAAAAAATTTCTCTTGAAGAAGGCTTATCTTTAGGCTATAAATATTTAGAATTCATTTTTTTTTGTGTGTGTGTGGGGGGGGGGTGAAGTTCTTTGAGAAATTAACATTTTTCAAGACTAATAATTATTGAATTTTTTTTTTTTTTTTTTTTCAAATTTGCAATACTTTTGGCCAGCAGTGTAGTTTACTAAAGGGGTTTGTTCATGCATAAGGCACTCCTGACAAAATTGTAGACAGCCACTTCCAATAATAGATTTAGAGTCTTAAAATTATTTTTGCACTGAATGATGCAAACTTGAAGAACTCTAGTTAATTCTTAAATTCTCATTTAATATTTTTATTGTAAATATACAATTATTTTAATACAGTTTCTAAGTGAACTACCTTCAATGTGTGGATTTCTTATCAGTTTACCTGGTTGGCACAGTTGTCATAGGACCAAACTAGAATACAATCATTAAAATACTATTATCTAATAAATAAAATTTTAAATGACCAAAGTTGTGGATAAAAGGAAAATCTATTCACGACAAGGCATATTTATCTGTACAAAATATTTTGCTAGATCTTCAAATAAAAATATGAACACTAGGTTTCCTTTGAGCTTAAAAATATAATTTATTATAAATACAGAAGTTTAAAGAGGATATAGTAAATTACCTTGGTTGATATCACGTATGTAGAAGTTCTGAGTTTTCTTTTGTTTTGTTTGGGCATATACTGCAAAAATAAATATGAATTAATTACAGATATTTTTAAAAATTTATTACCAAAACTATTAAAACTAACAATCAAATATCTTACAAGAAGTCTTGTGTTCATACATGTCCAATTCTGACAGAGTAACAGCCAGAATTTTGCAGAAATTACCCAGTGCAATGTCTCCAAAGCCTGATACAATTTCTTTCAAATAATCTGCAAATTAAAATGTCCCTTAATTCGGTATTTTAGTTTAATTTATTGAAAAATAAGGAAGAAATTCTATTATAATAAATTTTAGTATAAAAAATTATGACAATAATTATGAAAATAATAAATTAGATATTAAACACTAATTTTTCTTCTGCTCAAATACTGCATTTGTGATTTCATTCAATGGAACTCTGTGACAACTAACAAGGGGTTAATTACCTTTTAGGGCTTTTAAAGAATAAACAATCTAATATAAATTTCTCTCTAGATCAGTGGTTCCTGACCCGGAGAAATTACCTTCAAAAGGGTAAAATGAGATTTTCTGAGGGATAAAGATAAGTAAAAGAATTACATTACAGTACAGTCTCAACAAAATTATTAGCCAAATCATATGTAACAAAAAACACTTAAGTATAGTTAAAACATAAGATAAGGATTAAAACATACTTTTGCTTAAAATACAGCCACCTAATCAACAACATGTGCCCATAAAAAATGTTTAAAATAATGAAAGTTAATTTCATGCTCACCTATAGTAGACAAGTCAAGGATTTTCTTTTTTGCAAGAAGTAAGCATTCAAGTACCCTACAAGCTGGAAAACATGTCTCATGAAACTGCAAGTGTGTAAAAAGACACACTAGGAAACTGTGGTCATCAGAAAAGGAATGAGTCAAATTTTCAAACTGCAAAATAATTATAACTGATTAGATAAATTCAGTGAAAGAAGGAAAAAAGAATAAGTAAATTTAAAAACAAACTAAGAGAATAAAATTTTAAAACAGATTTTCAGAATAGCTGTGTCTTTCTCCCCTGGGAGGTACCCAGAAAAAAAAATTGTGGAGGGTCCAAAAATTTCGGAGGGGGTCCAAACGGTGGAAAAGGCAGAATTTTTCACAGAAAACCTTCATCATTATTATTTTGTTAACAAAAACTGAAACTTTGTATCGTGTGTGTGTGTGTGGGGGGGGGAACCCCTGGGCCACCCCCTTGGATACATCCTTGTTTCTCTCACATATTTTTCTGCACATCTATAAAAAATTGAAACCCATAGGTCTAATCCATTTAAGTTGAAAACTTATGAAATAGTTTTTAAAAATGCGAAATAATAGAATTCTAGATTACTTTAAATGGCTAATTTTATTTTGTTCTGTATTACCATATTTTCTATTAAAGTTCAAACTGACACATTCTTTCAAAGTTCAAAAATTGAAAAAATAAATAAAAATCAAGAAACAGATAAATTCTCACAGTTTCAGTGTAGCTAAATTTTCACTGATCTACTTTCATAAATCTGTGTCATATTTCTTGTTTCTATCAAAATATTTTCTAGCTGAAATAATTAAAACTTTGTAAAATAACACACATAAAATGTACTTATTAGTTCAGACTGATAAGTGCCTTTTATGCATGTTATTTTACAAAGTTTTCATTATTTCATCTTTTAAACATGTTTCTTTTGAGTGTTTTTTGATACTTTCTAGCTGACTGGTCTAATAGTGAAGAAAGACGTCCCTAAAAATTGCAATTCTAACAGCTCATTTGATTAAATTTAAATCCATTGAACATTTAATGTATTTGCTTCAGAAAAAAATTAAATGTACATATTAATTTAAAAATACTTACATATACAAAAATGTCATGAAATATTTCTAAAGCAATTCCCCTCAGCTGCAGTTTGTCACCTTTTTCTGAAAAGACACACATGCAAAAGTTAGAGTAAATTTTCTAGCACAGTATATTAATATGTTTAAAAAATAGCAACACAGATTGGGCATATGTTTTCACCACAGAATTAAAAAAAAAAAATGACTTCACTTAAAACTGGAAAAGATTAAAGAAAACAGGCATTAGTTCTAAGAAATTTTGTTTAGTACTTACTGAAAATAAATTCCAACTATTCTAACTTTTTAAAACTTTCCCATTACATCTTTAGATTTATGTCTTCATTGATATTTCCAGAATTGCGAAATAATAGCAATAATAATCATAAAGAAAACTTGTCTAATTTGAAAAATTCAATGAATTTACACTTAATCAATAGTTTAAAATAAACTAATTACATCTGAGGAATTATAAAATAAATAAAATTAAAAATTGGATGTTTTTTTAATCCGTAGAATAAATGATTTTAACTACCTGATTAAAATAATTTACATTCTGTTTACAGAAATTTTAGAAATTTGATTAAAATGTAGGAAAAGATGAATTAACTTACCATGAATATGAGAAACCTTCATCGGCAAAACTGTATATGACATAACAAATTTGTGTAGGATCTATAATAAGGATAAGTTTTTAAAGTAATAATTTTTAGAAAAAGAAGATTTAACATTTAATGAAAGTATCTTCTCCATTACTGTAAATTATTTAAATTAAAAACTATTTCTCAATAAATTCTTTGTAGCTAATGATAATTAAAATTACCTTAGCAAGATCCAAAAGAATCTGATTCTTCAGCCATTTAGCAGTTTCATTAGTTCTTCCAAATCTTTCACTATTATCATCTTTTTTGGCAATTTCAAGAATATGTTGCTTCACATTCTATAATAAACAATAAGACAATAGTGCAATAACAGGAGAGTGAATCATAGATTACTAAACATCTTACTATAAATTCTGGTAAAACAAACAAACTTCACAAACAATTGTTTCATCATATCAAAATATTCATAAAATAAAACACTATTTTTATTTTTTTAACCTTAAATTTCAATACTCTCAAAACTTAAGGTGATATTTCAGGATTAAATAAAAAAATTATGAAATTTTAAAAAAAGCATAAAATAGCTACATAAGATTAATTAGTATTTTTCAATTAGCAGGGCATCTGATAGAAACCTGAAAAAATTTGGAGATTGATGAGTCAGAGTTTTTTTCTTATTCAAATTCATTGCGATGTCATTACAACAAAATTATAAAGAAAAATCTGCTTTTTTTTTTTTTTTTTTTTTTTTTTTTTTTTTTTTTGTCTAAGATAGAATAGTACTCATGAAACTAGTTATATTCTTTTTAAAATATCAGTTAAAAAATTTTTAATATGGAACGTTTTCAGCATGCTATAAATTTCATAACGTGCATTATAAGCAAAATTTGCTATAATTATTATTATTTAATGTCACAGGGTTGTTAAATGATTGGGTTTTCTAAGTTTTTTTTTAAAGGGATAGTAACTTAGAATGTTTGAAAAAATGTTGCTAATGTACAACGCAGCTGATTGATTACAAAAATCAATTATGATGAAAAATTTTTACATCAATAATAATGAATTATAATAATCAATTTCAGATAAAAAATATACAAATAAAAAATAATAACCAATCATGGTTTGCTTTCAGATAAATTGATTATTAGTAATAATTTTAACAATGAAATTAAAGCAGAGGACAATGTAGAAAATATGATATTGCTGTTTTCTGTGAGACCAAAAAACATCTGGGTTCAGTTATCACTGTAGGCCTCCTTGAAAGTATGCTATACACGGTTCTTTGCTAAACTTAAAAAAAAAAAAAAAACATCAATGGGTTGAATATTTTGGAATGGATTAAAAATCCTTATTCCAAGGTTCTCTCCAGAGTTCCTGGGCAGGCATGTCACCCAACAAGTCTTACTGACTGCCCAGCAGAAAAATCAGAATATCATTTTGAATGCTTTAATTCAATAGAATTACACATTGTATCTTTGTAATGCTGCATGCAAGACAGAGATCACTGCTTATTGATCTTAATTTAAGTGATAGGTATAAAAAATTTCTCTTGAAAAAATTATTCTTAACTTTTTCTTAAGTAGGGAGGGGAGGTTATAAATTTTATAACTAGTGTAATCAGGATGCCCACCAAGGTAAGGAGGCAAAAATAGTATCATTAGAAGCCTCACTGACATAAAAAAAAAGTCGCCAGTTTCCTAATTTGAGTTGCCAAAATAATAGCATTTTCAGGGTTTCTAGAGATTTCAAAGCTTCTGTTTCTCTGACTTTTATGATTTTCTCTCACTTTTTATTGCGCATGCTTTTGTAGATTTCATATCCCACACTTATATCAGTGTTACTTTGCTTAGTTTAAAACTTATACATTTTGCCTTAAAAAAAAAAAAAAAAAAAATCTGATAATAAATAAATATATATATATATATTTTTTTTTAAACACTGCAAAAAGTATGCCGGATAGTAATTTAAAGCATACTTCAATTGACAAGATATGTCCATATATGACGCATAACACATTTAAAATTATTTCTACACATTTAAAAATTATTTCTAAGTTTAGAAAAGAAAATGATAATAAAAGTATTTTGAGATCATATAAAGAAATACATTTTTACAGCAACATCTTTAAAAACATAAGAAAAAAATTTAAACTAAAATGGACTTACATTTAAATTATATACTAGTTGAAATTGTCACAAAACCTTTAAGATTTGAAATAAACTGAGTGATAAAAAGTACATAAAAGTTTAGATTTTACGAAATAGTTTAAAACATAAATGTATCTCTAGTAAATCAAAGAAATTCTGTTCATTTACTTTGGTGATTTCCCAATTAAGCAAAAATAATCAAACAGAAATTACTATTTTTTCTTTAAAAATAACATTTTAAAATGTTCACTTAAATTTACTACAAAAAGTGATAAAATAATAAGCTTAATGGAATAATTTTAAAGAGGTGGTTTTTCTTTCCAGGCAAAAATCTAGGTAGGTACATTTAAGATTTTAACAGTTCTTTCATTTTAATGTTAATTTCAGTACCCAAGGATTCTGCTTAAAGTTTTAAGTGCTTCTTTTTCTGGTCCAGGTCTTTCATTTCAAACTCTAATTTTCTTTCATTTCTTTCTTTAGATTTTCAAGATAAAGTTACTTTTTGGTCCAAAAAGTAACTAATAAGTTGAATTTTGCCATATCTGATTTTTCTTCTATTTCCCTGACTTTTGTTTATTTTCTTTGATTTTTCCAGACTTTTCTTAATTTTCCTTGATTTTTCCAGACTTTTCTTAATTTTCCTTGATTTTTCCAGACTTTTTCCCCATTTCCCTGACTTCTGCATAATTTTGCAGCTAAGAAATAAACATGCCATTTAGCTTCATTTAAGAAAGAATGAATAACATGATAAATTAAAACACTTCATGTGTTATATAACAAAGCATAAATTATTTAAGTTTTGTTATATAACACATGAGTAATCAGTAATAATACAATTAAAAAACTGATTAGAATGTTTGATGAACGAGCATTCGCAACTTTGAAAACTCTTCCTACTTTGTCAACTTTGAAAAGAAAGTTAAACAAAATCTAATTTTCAAATTACTCGCCTGGAGTATGGTACAAGTAGCCAAAAACTTGAAAATAGTATGAAAATGATGTTTTTTATTCAAAAAAGATGCCCAAGTTCATGGTGGACACCCTGTGTAACATTATTAAGAAATACATTAGCATTGTAATTCGAAGTTATAATTAAATCGATATCTTGAAAAAACGTAGTTGGGTTTTTTCAACAGGGTGGTTCAAACAAACCTGATCTGGGAAAGCTCAAAATTAAAACGATTCAAACTCAACATGGATAATTTTGTAAGCAGCATTTTAAAGTTATTAAACTTCACTTACGAAAGCAAATAATATATGTATTTCAACTATGTACAACATAATAAAGGTATAGTAATTACTTACCCAAAATGCTTTAACTGCTTCACTTTTTACAGGTTTTGAAGGCTTTAAAACTTCATCTAGTTTTTTTACAGTTATAAACAAAGCTTTAACTTCAGTATCTTTACAAGTACTAAGCTTATCCAGAATAAAGCTCAAATCCTGAAACAAAAGGATAATATAATAGCTTATTTATCTATGCTGGACATAACTAGGGAATGCAATCCCGATCCTGCGGGATCCCGCATAAATATTTGCGGGACTAGTCTCGCAGGATTAAGATGTAATCCTGCGGGATTGAAACTGAAAATAAATTATTTTTATTACAATTTCACGCCTCTTTCCCAATCATCAATTGGCCAACAATTTTTGCTAAGATGAACAATAAGAACCAGTGTTCTTGGGCGCTCATACCTATTGGTAGGTAGGCGCTTAGTCCCCCCCAACTTCCATATTGTTACGATTTACATACTAGGACAGGACCCTTGACTTGTGCTCCCCCCTCCATAAAAAACCATATGGCCACCCATGCTAGTGATATAAGGTGAACTTCAGTTAACCACTAAAAAATGTATGGCTCCTTCGGGGTTTCAGACAGAGGAAAAGTTCATTTGTTAAGCGCTTTTATATTCTCTATCAAAATTAGCTGAAGACTAGGAAGAAAAATGCCTATTTACGTTGTCTTTTTTACATTCTTCTTTTTTAGCAACTAAAAAATAACAGCATATTATTATAAATATCATGACTATAATTTTCATATTTATGTAAGTTATTGTATTAATTATCAAATAAGATAAAGTATTATTATTAAAATTGTTGGTTGTGTGTCAAATTGTAAGCAAAGTAAAGAGTCAGATTTCAGGTGCGGAGGGCAGGGGGGAGGGTATGCAACTGCTGTATAATAGCTATCTTGCTGGCCTCCAGTGACATACTCAGGGGGGATGCAAAGGGACCAGTGGCACAGCCAGGAAATTTTAAATAGGGTGTGGTGGGGGGGGGGAATACTGCAACTCATATGTATGTGTGTGTGTGACAAGGGAGTGAAAAAATATACATTCTGTATGGCAAAAAATTTCTCATGGGGTTTGTGACCCCACCCCCCCCCTGGGGACAGACAGGGGATGGGGGTTGCATCCCCATAGGATATGGGGATGGCCCTATGGAAGATGTTCCCCTCCCTCTCCAAACAATAGCAATATTCTATGATTTCGTATTCACAAACGAACAGCAGTCAGGAAATCTTGATTAATCTATTTTCTTCTGCTTGAACTGCTAAGTTCATGGTTTTACAACTTTAAATTTGCTTTAATCTTTTCCTAAATTTTTTTTATCCAAGAATGAGTAAAAGGAAGCAGTAGTAGCTTTTGAGTTATTTCAACTCTAATAAAATAATTCTAAACATCAATTTGAAGCAGGAAAGTGTGCATTAAATAATGGTTTCAAGTAACAGTAATAAATATTTGAATGCTGAAGTTTTACATCTTAAAGAAAAGTCCAGAAAACAAAAAAATTATTAGACAATTTAATTACACTGTAAATGACCTCATATCTACAGCTGAAAATGAATTAAACATGCTAAGAATGCTAGTGATTATAGAATATCAGCTATGGAAAAAGAAATGACTGGCAAAACAGACTAGATTAACTGCTATAGAAGCTAAGTATGCAACGTTGATATTTTCCTGAATATTCATAAACTTTTAAAAATCATAGTCACCTTGCCTGTGACAACATTTTAGCTGAAGGATCATTTTCAACTATGGAATATTTTAAAAACTACTTAAACAGTACATTCGAAATGTTTAAATGGTCTCTGTTATACAGGTATAAAAATATATTTGCATGTGAAGCAGTGATCGCAATAACACCTCTAGATGCATATTTCACGCTTTAGAAATTCAGAATACGCCTTAAAAATTTTGGAATGCATATATTTACGCATTGCTTTTCCATATAAAATTAGGTATATTTTGATAAATAATTATGATTTGCTGATTTTAAATTTAAAAAATCGAATTATTGCACTAGTTTTTGTTGAACTGACATTTATGTACCTAGATGTATTATCAGTTATTATTTATGTGTCAAATGCAATTTAATTATGTATTTGAATATTTAGCATAATTGTTCGTTGCTTTAATTACTCCTTTGGAAAAGAAAATACTCTCTCCAAAAAGGTTAAGGAGTATTTTTACTCTTCTGAAAAAATCCTAGATCGATCACTGATGTGAAGAACTCTTAAATAGTTTGCAAAAACTAACTGAAAGAATAAATATAACCTTGCAAAAATTAATATGAACAAATTTTTTCATTTTATTATAACAGCATCTATTTAATCATTTTTTAAATAGTAGTAGTTGAAAAAAATGATTTTTTATTTCTTTAACTTCTAGGATTTTTAAAGTTTTTTAGTAAAATATTTTTAATTTTGTTTCTTTTTAGCCAAAATGAAAATTGCTTTTTATTATTCTTTAAGATAGCTTGTCTACTGATACCATACCAAATTTCAAGGTGATAAACTGAATTTTTTTTTTTTTTTAAGAAAAATGCATTATACAGACTGTTCAAAACATTTTGTACAAAAACTTTCATTGCTTTCTCTATTTTTAAATAAAATATATGATGATAAACCTTTTCCAAAAACTACCTCCACTTTTACTTATCAAGATGTTCCATGTAGTATCTTTAAAAATGGACCAATGGTTGAAGATTTTTGAGTTATTTTATAGTGAGTTTGATGTTTTTTCTCTGTTTCCGTTAGTTTAAGTTAGGTAAAATTTTAATTTGTTTGTTAAAATTATTTGAGTTTGCTTTGTTGATTGTGCAAAATGGTTGGCAATAGTCTCCGAGGCTTGGTGACCATTTATTTTAAGGCATAGTCATGGGGGAAGGGGAGGGAATTGGTTTCAGGCACAAACTCTTATCCCACCCCCAAATATTTTTTTAACCAACCCTATTATTGGAAAGGAGAACATGCCCTACAAAAAAATTTTGAGCGAATATCTTTCAATTTAGAGGTGTTTAATAATTTCCTTTTATTGTAAATGTGCAACAGAAGACATCAAGACCATAGATGTAACTTTCTATGGGCAAGAGAGGGTAATTGTTCCCCGAAAATTCAGATAATACCTATTTAAAAAAGGCATTTTTTACAATAGGACAAAATGGGGGGGGGAAGGAAATAAGCATTCCCCCCCCCCTCCCCCTATATGCCGATGATCGAGACCATACTTATATGGAATTATGTAAATTAATGGATTTTATAAGTGTGTGTGTTTACCTTACTTTTTAAAATAATTTTGACATTTAAAGAAAGTTAATTTACGGTTAAAACATGTTTACTCTTCGAACTGATTTTCAGACACAGTATTCTTTCACTTTCCTTGCTGTATGGAAGCAGGAACTAGTTACAGCTGAAGAAAGGTGCATCTTTTGTACGATAAAAAACGTTCGTACTATTTTTTACTTGTAGTAAGTAAAAATCTCTAAATTAACTTTACAGTATATAAAATTTTCAATTTTCTACGTTTTCAACTTTCTTATTAGTTTAAAATTTCGATATCTTTATGAGAAAACCTGTATGTAATGATTTCGTTTGATGGGATTAAATGTTTTCTTTAAATGCTGTAATAGCGATGACAGCTATTTACATAATTAAAGGCTTTAAGGTTATTGCTCCAAGATGTTACACGAGATACAAACGCGAATGCAGGAAATAACTACATTCAAAGGTATTACTTAATTGAATAAGCTTAAATTATTCATACATTAATTTGACAACATAAATATCAATAAGGGTACTAATTATCATTTCCATTTACAGTCGACAAACATAGACACACCTGAGTTACTGGAGTGCGTTTATTAGGTTTTCCATAAATACTAGCTTTAAAAAGGTGTCGTACAACATTTTTTTCTGAATGGGCTGATTTTTTAAGCGAATCCATATTAGCTATTGGAATGAAAGAAGTTAAGAAACATTCTTAAAACAAATCAATAAGTTAACTAAGGACAACGTCCGAGACTCGTCGTAAACTCATTTTGCAAACAAGATAACAAGCTGCGCCATTGACGCTTTAACAAATGTGGAAAGTAAATAAACAAAATTAAAATTTCAACAAACGAAAACAGGCGTTTAAAAATAAAATATCGACAAAATAAAATTATGTAATATTTTTTAAATGACGTTTGATGAAATCAGAAAGTTTCTCATTGAAATTATTTTTATTATTTACATATTGTGACACCACTGTAAACCGTCAAAAATTTTACGCGCGCGAATATTTTGGATTTTGGGAGTTTTTGTAAACAAAACAATAATCCAAATTTACGGACAGAATGGGAATTCAAGGTTTAGCGAAATTAATTGCCGATAATGCACCATCATCTGTAAAGGAGAATGAAATTAAAAATTATTTTGGTAAGTTGAAATCTTGAGAATGTTCAAATCAAGTTTCTAGTTTCGTTTCCCGGTTACCCTGTCAAGCTGTATTTGCAATTTTTAACACTCCATTTTTAATGCATTTACATTGTAATTAGAATTCCTAAAGATGCTGTAACTACCAGGCTTTTTCATGCTCTCATAAATTGGGTCGAATATATACTCTGTAAAATTTAATGATATTAAAAAAAGTCTTGTGGAAAGTTGAACTTTTCCCGGCAAATATTTAAATTTATCAAATAGCCATGGTTTGCGTTAATGAATAATTTTATGGGTATTACAAAATTAAAAGGCCCCGCGTGTATATTTGTCACCACCGCCAGACTAAATATTTCGCCTCACTTAATTTGCCAATCTGCTAAAGATCATGTAAGACGGGATAGGTACAATGAAACAAAATCTTTTGTTTCCTTGTTCACAAATTTTGCATGTATAAAACTAAAATTAATGGACACTTTTAACTACTCGTTTCCCCATCTAAATGAATTTTTATGAGTTTAATAGCATCTTCACATTTAAAAAATTACAAAAGGTCTGACAGTGTTTCATTGTACCCCGTATACCGGAATACAATAAAACATTTAATAGCACTTCACAAACACTCAAATAAATCAAATTTCAGTAAGCATGTTCTATGTACATTTATGATAAACATTAGTGAGACATAAATGTGAAATTTAAATGAAAAGCACCAATTTAAATAAACTTATAGCCTAAGATCAAGATGAAACCACAGTACTTTTATTAGAGATTTTTCCTATAGTTTTTCATTTTATATTAAATTTGCATTGATCAAATTCAAAAATTAGCATTTCTGCTTTCCTTTCTGCGCAGTTAAATACCTGTATGAAATTTGTCAGGCAAATTTTGGCACATTTAATTACAGTTTAGCTAATAAACATCTTGGAAATTTATCCCACTCAAGGTGTCTCACAACAGCAAATTCAATATTAAGACTGCATGTTTCCGGTGACAAACTGGCATATGAACTAAAGTAGGAGTGCCCAACCTTTGTAGGAGAAGGGCCATTCACAGAAGTGACTGGACTGCTGAGGGCCACACTACCAATTTACTTTGAAAAGTGAAACAGCTTCAGCATAGACCCATTTCAGTAATTTATCGTTGTAGAAATGCTTATTTTGAAACCATAATTTTTGTAACAAGAGACAAAATGGTTTTGTCTCTTGTTACAAAAATTAATGTTCGTTAAATAAAAATGAAAAAGAAAAAATAAAGATATCCTTAAACAAAAGCCACACATGCATAAATTTAATATCAGTAATTTTTTTAAACATAGCAACAAACAGTAAAATTTTAAGACTCATAATAAAAAGCATTCAAATGCACATACACACTCACAAAAAAGAAAAAATTCTGACCATGCAAAAACAATAGAAAGGGAACATCTGTAGTTTCACTCTTTTTACATTAAACAATTCATCCATAGTACAGTTATTAAATATATAATTTATCTTACTTAAATACCATTTAATACATAATTTTAAATATAAATAAAAGGAAACTGAAATTTGTCGATCAAGCAAAATGTATACATAACATGCTAGTTCGCTTGCCTTTTTCTTCGAGAAATGATATTACTTCCTCAATCAGTCGGCAAACCTTTTCAATGCCTCTCCATGGCTTAACCACCATACCTCAGAATAATACATCAGATCCCCATGTGTTACATGTATATGTTCTCTAACACCTCCTTAAATTGTCTGTGGTTTAAACCATGTGAACGAATAAAATTAATAACATCACTCACTACCTTCATTAAGCAATCCAAACCTAGTTCTTTTGCACACAGCTGTTCCTGTTGAATAATGCAATGCAACACAAGCAGAGCTTTGCCTTGGTCACCTAAATGTTTTCTCAAGAGATTCACCAAGCCATTTTGAATTCCAGTCATAGCTGGAGCACCATCAGCAGTGATACTAACAAGTTTGTTAAGATCAAAATTATGTGCAGAACAAATGCAGGATTCAATATCAGCTGCAGTTGTTCTCCCCTTCGTTGAACTCATTCCAATAAGTTCTTCAGTTTTTTCAAAATTTTCTGAAATTCCTCTAACAAACAAAAGCAGCTGATTATTAGGCAAGTTGGAGTGTATAGGCTGATTATTTTACCAACTATGCGAAAAATTCCAGAGCTGGGGCTCGAACCCAGGACTACCGCTTAACGTGCGGGTGCTCTACCACTGAGCTACTCTGGGACGATTCCCAGATGAAATTTCTCGCTTTTGAACCATTGGCATTTATCATCTTCCTCTGCAAACCACAGATGGAACAGATGAAACAATTAATTCGCGACAACTCCATTACGCTGCGGAAGTTTTATACATTTTTAGAAAGTGAATATATCAACCTTGGCCTAATATACTTGAATTCCCAGAAAGAGAACAGACAAGTGCAGGCGTCTGCTTCAAACTGCAATCGTAGGCGGTGTAATTTACCCCCCTGGCTTAGGGCCTCCAATCAACCTACCTCCTGTCATCATCATCAACATTGTTTACATTTAGGCCAAGATATTATTGGGTGCCGATCGGCGATCGCTAAATGATAATAATTCCTAAACTCAATTGAAAAGTGCAATAGTTATTTTGTGAAAGGACCGTTTTGGTCAAACTGAATTTTGTGAAGGGTCCGTTTTTCCGATATTGAATTTTGTGAAGGGTCCGTTTTTAACTTGTTGAATTTTGTGAAGGGTCCGTTTTCGGGCCCGATTTCGACCTGGACAGACCCCTGACTACTATCATCAAACGTATTTTCTATTCTTCTTTGAATTGCCATTCTGCTGAGACTCACTTTTTAAAATCCGTTGGTGGAGCCAGTGCACCTGGTTGAAAACAGCAGTGCTCCAAGAGAAGAGCCAGAGATGACGAGTAGCAGTAAAAAATGTGTCTAAGAAAGTGTTTATTCGGTATTTTAAGAACAAACAAAATTTGTGTAAAAAGCAGGGGAAATTTAATCATGGGGGGGGGCCTGCTTTTGTGGTATTTTATGCAGTTAGTAGTTTTTAATTGCAATGATTCTAAAGCTCAATTAAGGTTGACAAAAAAAAAAAAAAACAATTAAGAGCACTACAGATCTCATCCTGAAATTTTTTTCTAGCTGGGCCTTGTGTGGGAAGAAAGGATCTTCATTCAACACTCCTGAATTTTGAGGCGTGCATTATCGCATTGATTCCAGCAGACTTGACATATGTATAAAAATGCTCTCCTTAAGCAAAAACAAACAGCAGAATATCCACCGAGTTGTCGGAAACCACGTGACCCAACCGCCATCCTACATTCAAGAAACATCATTCACAGGCTGGGCATAGAAAAGTGAATTTTTTCTCCTTCCCCCCCCCCCCCCCCTCCTTTTTTTTTTTTTTTTTTTTTTTTTTTTTTGCTCAGATAAAGAAAAAAAGAATAAGCAAGAGAAAAAAAAAAGTCCTTATCGTGTTTTTAAATAAGAACGATAACTGAATTGTCAAATCAAGCTAGTAAAAGTTTGAAGAAGTCTCGGCAGGCCACAGGTTGTGCACCTCTAAACTAAAGATTTTAGTGGCATTTATTGTAAGAGTTTATGCACCACAATGATTTGCCCAGATTTCTACAATTTACATCCAGGCTTCTACAATTTTATCTAATATTGGAGGTACTAGGATCCTTCCCAGAAAGTAGGCTGTGTTTTAAATCAGGTATGGGCAACCTTTGGAAATTTGCTGGCCAAAATTTAGGATGTTAGCAAAGTCATGGGCCGTATAAGTGGGATTTATATGGGAGTTACAAAAAAAAAGAGTGAAATGTAGCATTATACTTTAAAATAATTGGTTGATATAGGTTTTAGTAATCATTTATGTAATGAAAGGAACTGATAAATAGACTGGAGACTGTCCCAAGAATCTGCGACAGGTGTCACTGCTTCACACAGTTCCTGTGACCAGGTAATCTGCATAACCCTTAGTCCCAACCTAAGCAGATTATAAGGATCATACTGACAAAATATACTAATCCATAAAACATTTTTTTTTTTTTTTTTTCTAGGACGCAAAATAGCTGTGGATGCATCCATGAGTATATATCAGTTTTTAATAGCAGTGCGTCAAGAATCAAATATGCTTACTAACAGTGAAGGAGAAACTACAAGGTAAGATTCTAATGGCCATAGCATTACAAAGTTCTTTCGTAAGTTTCTCAAACTAGAATTTTTCTAAAAATTGAAACTATAAATCCTAAAAATATCACTGTAGACATAAACCCATTTCATTGTTTATTATAATAGCTTACTTGGACCTTAAAAACACTCTTTAAAAAAAAAAAAAAGAAATATTTTAAAGTTATTCATTACTCTTCTTACAGTCTAAGTTCATTTTTAAATTACTATTGATAACCAATGCACAATGCAGCACCAGTACACCACCAATGTTTGAAATGTTGAGTTTCAGAAGAGAGCCTTAATTGCCATTAATTGCCATTTTTACTCTCATTTTGTTGTAGCTTGGATTTTCCCTTTTAACTAATATATCATTAATGTAAACAGGTTGGGAGAAAAATGTGCTTAGCTCCTTCTACGAAAAAAATAAGATTGTTTATTATAAGTAAAGGAAATTAATAGCTTCTCAGTTACACCCTCTTTAAAATGTCTTGCGCATGAGCTGTTCTCATTTACCTCATAAGCATTTCCAATTATCCCAAGTGCAGGGTTTTTGAGAATTTTTTGGGAGGTTTGAATTTAAAACAATATCCAATGCCATTGCAATATAACTTATTAATTTTTTAAACACCAGTACCAGTACGAAATGTTAAAAGAAGCATATTTGGCTTTCACACAATTATAAGAATTCAAAATCGCAATTAATGATTGAAAACAAGTGATTATATTTAAACTTGATTAACAATTGAAATTTTCTAGTCAGTAATCCCAACTCAATTTACAATGCCATTAGTCGTGATAATTTTTCCTGCCTTTTTGTATTGAATCATTCAGTATAAAGTATGGGTCATCGAATGTATATTAAGTTTTATGCATTCTGGGAAAATTTGCTCACTAACTGAAATAAGAAATTATGTTTTACTCAAGTTAGGTTATTTGGGGTAATTGCGAATGGATTATCTGATAAAGATAACAAAACAATTTACAGACTTGTCACCACGAATTTGAATATAGAATGAACATCAACTAGCGGCAGATGGGCAAAGAAGTGTCAGCCTCTAAAAGGAAAATACTCAACCCCCTTTTAATGATTGACTGCATAAGCACCCTCTAGCAACACATAGGGACAAATTATGATGCAATCTACTACTAATGCATGCATGGGCACAATATAAATTAAATGAGTACAACTCATAAAGCTATTTTAAAGCAAATTTTGTTTAGCTCCTTTAGATTGTCCTATATCCATGTTTTAAAGTATATTCTGTTATTTCTTCTATATTATTGTAACCAGAAATACATATTAAGTAATCTCTATTATAAAAGAAGATGTTTGTGGGTGTGTGTGTCTATCGGCAGCATTACGGATAAACACCTACACGTAGAATTACCAAATTTGGTACTCAGGAAGTTCTAAACTTGAAGTTATGCACTTCGAAGCGATTTTTTCAAAATTTAACCTAGAATTTTTTTAATTTTATGTTTTATGCGATTTTTGGCATTTTTTCTCACCTAATTAGTAATAACGGTAGTAATTAAACATGCAGCAAAACAGCATTTATATCATCGGATAGAGGAGAAAAATTGCTTTTAAAAACAGTTTGTTCTGAATATGTAATATAATTTGCAGATTTTTAGGAATTTTTATACTAAGTATCTTTTTTGACGATTTTTTTCGTAAAATAATTTTAAAACTGTTGCATCTTAAATTCTATCCGTCATAACTTTTTGATATTTTGACAAATTGTGAAACATTCCTTTCTCCGTCTTTTTTAAAAAAATCATGCACGAGAATTTATGTTAAGTTGCCACAGGAAGGATTAGAAAAAAAGTTTTTTTTTTCAACCTATCAATCAAAGCCATACCCAAGGGGGGGGAACCAGTCCACCCCTCCCCCCTCCCGAAATTTAAAATTTTGCTAACAAAACAATAATAATGAAGCCATTATGTGAAAAATTTAGCCTTTTCACCTCATAGTCCCCCCCCCCCCCCCCCCATCCAAAATTTTTTTCTGGGTACGGCCCTGCTATCAATAGTTTATGGGGCACCGAATTTTCAATTCGCCAGTGACGATCTATGACGTCAATTACTTTAAGATACATAAAAGTTACGCCACAATTTTAATGCATTTATTCCTGCTCTTTTTTAAACACAAAGAGGTGATATTTTGATTGAAACGTACTATAGAAATAAACTAAGAAATTTATGATTATTATTATTATAAGTGGTATTTTAATCCGTTGCTTGTTTATGTTTCCTAACGCATGCATGTTGCGAGTATAGTTTTATTTTAATGTTGGATTATGTTCCTCCATAGTGCTCCTTTTTAAGGAAAATTTTTTTCAACGTCGTTGTAAGTTTCAATATGATACCATTTGAAAACTGCTGTAAAAATATCCAAATTAACTCAACCAACCGGGGTATCTTTTACAGCAGTTAAACAGTGACGTCATAAATTTAAAAAAGTGCGTGAAATTTGTAAACATTGCAACTCTGATGCCCTGTCAGAATTAAAACGAGTCTAAATAGCTCCTCGAGATTACACAGTTTGATGTTTTTCAGGATACAGAACCATGGAAGATTTATAAAATATCGCTATATTGGATACATGGGTATTTAAAATGGCACCACTTGGATATTTTGCACCACAATGAGATGAAATGTTCCTCGGTGCTAATTACGCCAATCTTACAAAACTACGCACATATTAAATATATATGGAGAGCTTCCGTAGTGTCAACCATTAAATGAAATGATTATTGTTTATGCTAATGTGTAAATTGCAAAGAATCACAATAGAATAAAAAGGTCCCATTGGTGCCAAATAATCTAATGTTTCTTTTAATCTAGCCTTGAAGAGGGAGAAGCAAAGATAGATAGTATTAATGTATGCAATAGGTAGTATTAATAGATTTGTAAGAATAATATGAATAAATCACAATGTACCACATTAATAAATATTTCATGAAATTAAAAGTGTTCTATTTATCATTTTTTAACGGTTGTCTTATAACCAACTAAACGATAAGTTATTCTAATTTGCGTCAATATATCTTGCAGTAATTGCAATAGAGGAGATTACTTGAACTTTTTTCAAAATGAAATTCTGTTTTGACACGTGCAGATGATTTTAGTAAAATATTCGCTTTTTCCCATATGAAGAGCGGGTGCGCAGCTATTTTAAAATAAACGATTGTCCATTTCATGTAGTGTCTTAGGTATTTAATGCTACTACTTGAAACTAAAAAACAGTATGCCAGTATGATGTAAAAATAAGCATTTTGAAAACCAGGAGTTCTCTGCAAACATTAAGTTTTTAACTTTTTTGATCTTGAATGACACTGGCGTAGTTTATCGAGTCATTATACTGCAATGATGCCAGGTTAGTACTCATGACACAAACTTTACGTCAAGAGTAAAATAATTTTGCTTTTTTTAGATTCCACATCACTGGAATTAATTTGAATTGCACATGTAAGGAAAATTTTCATTTCCTACTGTGCAAAGAACAGGCACACAGCTAGTGTAACCATAAGATAGAAACACAAAGTTGCTAACTGAGGCTTATTAACCCTGGTGTTATTGAAACGGAAAAATACCCTTAAAAATGTCGCTGAAAAGGTCTTTTCTTTTTCATTGGTTAGAAACAAGGAGTAAAAAATGAAATATATATAATCAGTGATCGCGATAATGCCTCTAGATGCATATTTGAAGCCTTTGAAATTTAGAATACGCCTTAAGAATTCAGGAATGCATGTTTTTACACATTGCTTTTCCATATAAAATTCTGTTTTATGATCGGTGATTACGACAAGATTTCCTCTTGATAATGATTTTTATTTACAGTCAACTCTGTGAACTCTGCGATAACTTTTAATATAAACAGTGAAATTTACAGTTAGCACCAACAGTGTACCTAGATTGTGTAATCAGTTATTACATATGATTTATGTGTTAAATGCAGTTTAATTATGGATTTGAAAATGAGCATAATTATTGGTTGCTTTAATTACTCCTGTGGATAGGAAAATACTCCTTCTAAAAAGGTTAAGGAGTATTTTTACTCTTCTGAAAAAATCTTAGATCGATCACTGTATATAATATATATACAGTAAAACCTTGTTATAGCGATATTCAATACAATGATAATCCCGGTGCTAACTGTAATTCAATACAATGATAAAATTTTGCTGTCCCTCGGAATTCTAATACAATATAATCTCCCCTCGATATAATAGTACATCCCTTTAGAGCGATCACTTTATTGGGTCCCTTAAGTATCATTGTATGAAATAATGCCCTTTATTGTATATACATTATTGACTTTCATTTATTTAAAAAAAATTTAGTAATTAGTAAGAACTATTGAAATATTAAAAAAATATTAGTAGGAAAATATTGAAATTTCACAGTCTGTAAATTATGCAGCACATCAGCAGTTATACAATGGAAGAGGAGGGTATAAGGTAAAACATTAATTATAGATGCCGTGCATAGAATAAGCCTTTTTTTTTGTGTGAAAGTGATATTTTCGCTTGATTTCTATGTGCTTTGTTTTAAGTTTTACTTTCTGAGCTGTTAAAATGTTTTTTTAAAAATTGATTTAGAACTTGCAAATATATATGTCCCCTTAATCATGATACCATGTTTTTTTTTTATAAGTTTAAGAATAATTCCTTTTTTGTTGAACCTTGCATGATGTGTTCATTTTGACTTGTTCAACTTTTCACTTTAAGTTTATTTTTTCTTTCAGTCATTTAGTTGGCCTGTTTTATCGAACTATTCGAATGATGGATAATGGAATCAAACCTGTTTATGTATTTGATGGTAAGCCTCCACAGATGAAATCCTCCGAGGTAATTCATTTTGCGGAAGCTATATAAAATATTTTGGTACTTATGCTAACTATTTTTTTTATTGAATAGTTCCTGTGATCTACTTTTTTTTTTTTTTTTCTTTTTGCAAACTACTGCAGTTTGCTGGTATGTTGTTGGAATATGAACATCTTTTTTAAATTGTGAAATGAAATATATTCATTTGAAACTAATTTTCTGGTGTTCTTTTATACATTTACATTTGTTTTGTTGTTTTTGTCATAAACTTACCTGTAGCAGAGTTTCATTTGGGGATTATAAAATAAATATACCTTTAAAATGAGTAATTTCAGTTTGGCCTGATGTTGATTCTTATTTCTATAGAGTATGTATTGATCAGCAAATGCTATTTTTGAATTTTATTGATTATTATGCTGTTTTGTTGTATTAAAATTTTCACCTTTAACATATGCCAAAACAAATGCATTATAACATACTGTCTGAATAATTTATTTGTCTGTCCTGTAAGTTAATTTTTTGCTTGTGTACTATAGTGATACAAATTTAAAGAGCTGGTTTCATTTGCTGACATGAAGACACTCATTTGTGGTTTTAATGATTATTTTAAATTGAAAGCCAAAATACTTGCAAACATTTGCTTCTAAAAGAAAAAAAAAATATTAATACATTAAATAGATACTCACAGTTAATTTCATTTAATACTGCAACAAACTAGTCTTTCAAGAATTTGGATGAATAAGAAAAATGTGGCTTTGCTATACCATTGTGATTTTTGTTTCTCCAGTTTGCTAATCCCCAATGTTGTTAACTGTTGTGTGTGTGTGCACCTAGTAGTTTCAAATGAAAATATATCATTTAACAATTGAAAGATTGCACCATTTCATGTGACATGATGAGTAGTTCGCAAACAAACTAGTTTAATTGAACAGTTCATTAAGAACTGTACATACAGGTCAGTTCCAATTCCGATTGGCAAGAGTTTGTCATCCCATTTCTTAAAGGATAATTTTGTGAGAATGACGGATGGTATAATATGTTGCATGTTAAAAAAAAAAAAAAAAAAAAAAAGACTTTCATGTTTATCTTATTTATTTTTCGCACCTTCTTCATTAAATACCTTTTTATTGTACTTATACTTTATATAACTATTTAAAATAAGAATATATATATATATATATATATATCACTAACATAACCATGTTGTTATTGTATTTTGTAAACAAACTTTTTTACTGTCTTTCTCAAATATAAAGTATTTTATAAGAAGCTTACTCTGATAATAAATAGTAGCTTAAATTAAAAAATATAATATTGAAAGACCTGGAGATAGTACAACATGACTTTTAAACTATCATATGTAAATGTAAACAACTTTGCTGACCTGGCACTGTCAGCCATGTTATGATGTCATCATGACAGATCAGGTTCAGTTAAACAAATTCAAGTTAACTTGTTGGTTGGCTGTTCAAAGATCAAGTTCTGTTTTTTTCTGTCAGGAAATATTCAGCCCTTTTTTCTTTAACTGACTGTCATGATGACAGCTAGTTCTGAATGTTAATATGCAAATTTTCTTGTCATGTTGCAAGTGTATATGAGCTGAATTTGTATCAGCTGATTTTGGCAGTACAGTGCAGTGCAGTATGCTTCTGTCCCATAGTTAGCAGGTAAATGCAATGATCCCTCTCCAGGCTTTTTTTTTTTTTTAGTTTAATTTTATTTATTTATTTTTGACTGTTGTTAAAGCAGTCTTGTGTTAGGATAGGTTTTTGAATTACTGTTTTTAAGCATTAACCCTGTTGTTGTTGCTTTTAGAGAATTTTGCAATTTTGTTGTTGCTTATAGAGAAAATTTTATTGAATAAAATTCACCTTGCACTTAAGCTGGTTTCTTTCCTTTCCTTTCCCCCCCCCCTCCCCTACTGCACAATTTACTCGTGTTAATATATTTTGAGTTTGTTTGGATCTAAACCACCAAGACAAGGTTTTTTGTCCCTTGTTAGCCAACATAATACATAATTACCAAATTTTTTTATGTTTGATTGCAGTGATGTAAGGAAGCTGTTTTTGTTTTAAATCCTATTCAGGTTTTCTAAAAAGAGAACAATTTTATATTTGCATCTTTGATCTGTTAATTAAACAAGTAACATAAAGTGTTCAATTCTTTTCAAATCTGTTATTAAGTATCTGATATCTTGCTCTCATAATTAAAAAAAAAAAATCAATCATGGTAGCCATAGTAGTAACAAAGGCTTAATTGAAATATTTAAAAAAAAATTCTATATAATTTTACTCTGTCAATGCTGTAACATGATTTATTGTATCTTCTTATTTATTTATTTTCCAGTTAGAAAAACGAAAAGAAAGGAGAGAAGAAGCTGAAAAAAATCTTAAAAAGGCAGAAGAAGAAGGTACATTATCAATTTTGTGTATTATTCTCATTAAAATGTCTTTTCTTTTTTTTAAACTGATTAGTTACTGATGTGTTTTTTAGGTGCTGTGGAAGATGTAAATAAGTTTAGCAGAAGACTTGTGAAAGTGACTCGTCAACATAACGATGATTGTAAGCAACTGCTTAAGCTTATGGGAGTTCCATACGTAGAAGTAATAATGATTTTTTTGCAAAAAATAAAAAATCATCCTTTTGTTTCTTAAAAGGCTTTTTGTACGCTATGTTTGTTTGTTCAAATATTATACACATATTTTAAATGTAAGGTTGAGGGTAAAAAGAACAATCTACTGAATTCAGACTACAAATGCATAGGTTTGTTGGTATGCTAATTTTTTTTTTTAAAGTTTATTTACATCATAAATATTTTTTAACTAATTTATTTAATTTGGCATTATTCTTTTAGTGTGTAATGGCAACACCTTTTCTATAAGTTGCTTCATTCCCTCCTCCCCCATCTCTAATAATTTTACCTCACACTGGTGTAAAATGATCATAATAGGGATATCTATGTGAAATTGACAAATGTCCATGAGGTCTAGTCATTTATTTACACCAAGAGATAGCAAAACACATCGTTTTAGACATACATTTAGAAAGCCGTTTTATGTCTATTCATTAAAATAAATTTAAGATTAAATACAGTTGTAAACGAATTCATTAAAATTACCTTCCTTCCCTCCCCTCTTCGGAGAGGCAAGAGAGAGAAATGACATTTGGGGTGTGCGGGTTTTAAACTTTTGTACTTTTCTTAATGAATCATATGTAAGAGGAGATCTCAAAATGTGTTGGTGTATGTTTGATGTGTTTCATAATAAAATTAAAACATGTCTGAGCTTTGTTACTAACATTCACTATCATTTGCATATTTGAAATTCAATATATGGACTCATTACAAAGAAAACTATTACTATATTTCATGTGCGAACAAGTTATTATTTCTAAGCAAGAAAAAATTAAAAATAAGATTTAGATTGTGAATGATCAAAAGTAAATATCAGACAGCTCACATACATTTTCTCTTCTCTTTGTACCGTGTTTTAATTTAGTGCTTTAAACTATGAGGGTTGTCCATAAAATAAGGTTCTCAAGGAACTGTAGACATTAGGAACACTGTTATGCATGATTTGGCGACACTGGCGTTTAACTTGGCTCCTTTTCTCCCATTTCTCGCCCCAGCCAGCTGTCTAAGGCGGCGTTTCCACTAGGTCTTTATTTTCCTTGTTTTGCTTACAGGCGCTAAATACTCTACCCAAAGCCGCTGTTTCTGCATTTACGGTCATTTTTATCGGAATAAAAACTTTTCATTTCCTTGTTTACCACCATAAGAATGTTGTAAGCCCATTGACTGGTTCCACAAGAAACACTCTCTCAATCATTCCAATATGGCAGTAGCGAAAGTGAGATTACGGCCTGAGTGTTACATGTTTTTTAAGGATAAGTAGGCTCTTAATTTTTTTTTTTTTTGGGGGGGGGGGTTCAATTAATTATCTTGTTCATCGCAGTATTCCAAATTGTTAAAAATCTACTCTGAGCAAAATAGATGCAATCAATTGACCTAAAAATCTAAAGGGAAAAGGAAAAAAACTCTGCACTCACTCTCAGTCGATGATTTCATACACACATAATAATAATTCTGTCATTCTTCCTTTTGAATATTTTCATCCATTATGTTTTAATTAGTAATTCTTAATAATATCTCTACTTCTTTTTGCTTTTGACTCTCAGTTCTCTGAGATGTCGCATACATCTGTGACAAGATCTGTGCAATATAACTTATAACATAAACCTGTTGCAGCTAGTTTGGCTAGGACGCTTCGCTTTTGATGTCTGTCCTGATGACTGCGGATCAATTACCTAATCTAATGCAGTCGCTCTGTTGCAACGGTGTGTTTTGCTTTACTGTCGTTTTGTTTTATTTCAGTGTAAGAGATAATAACAGATTATTATATACTTTACTTATTTTTTAGGTAATTTATTTTACTATAATTTAATAAAAAGAATTAAGACTGAGAATTAAAACATAATTAATTTAACTATATTTTGTAAAGTTTCTTCCTAAATTTTATCTTTAAGTGTTTCATGTCATATTCTGATGATCTTTAGTATTTTGATACATATTTCTAATTAAAATCAAGTCTTTATTTTCCTAATAATATTATTAACTCTATTTGGAAAATTCAATCTACAATTAATATTTCAATGAGAGTATTTTTTTATTTTCAAAAAGCTCACATAATTAATTAATACTTATTATTATTTAATTTTCTAAGGAAAAAATGGCAGTTTTATATACTATTTTTAATAAATATTCTTTTACTGTCCATGTATAAATAAAATTTAATTATGGAATTTTAATTTTAAGACCAATATTTTTTCCCAAACCTTAGGTTTTCACATTTTTATTTTGTATTCCTTTAAATACCGGATTTAAAATTTTGTTCAATACTTTTCAAATAGAGATTTGATTAATTAATCTAAATTTATGCATGCACTAACTTTTGTGTTAGACTTTTTTTTTTTTTTTTCAAATGGCGGGCCTTAACAATGCCTTGGAGGCATTGGCCACTACTAAGGCCAGAGTTGTTGGTCACTTTATTATGGGGGCACCTAGCTGGTGGACCAATGTTGCCCCCTATGATGGGACGGACACAATGACATCCACAACCAGTCAGGGATCAAACCTCGACCTCCTGGATTTGAACCCAAAACCGTAGTACAGTGCTTTACCCACCATACAATCAGGTTGGCTGTGTGTTAGACATATAACAGCTGGAGATGGCATCTGGAACAAGTTGTTGTTCCCACCCGAGCCAAGTTGATAAGATACTGAACATGGTAGATGACTGAAGTGTAAAGGTCCAGCGTTCTGGTTTACCAAACGGCTTCCAATCAGGGATTGCTATGTTAAAGAGCAAAGAAATTTGAATATGGCGAATCGGGGGAAAAAATTGCATATGACTATTATTTGTAGAAAGAACGATTTGCATGCTAAATTAGCACTAAAAAGTTTCCCTATTAGTACTAACGTTGTATGTCAATACTTCAGAAAACAGATTATTTTGTTATTGTAGATCGTCATGACTGATATCATGAACTGATCTTCATGACTGCAACAAATATTAAAAGACATCAGCTTTTATTTAGTGGAAATATAACATGACAAAAATATCACAGACTATTTATTAAATAAGTATTGGCAAAAACTTTGAAAATTCCTTTTAAACTCACTAATCATTACAGGCTCTCTGACTATCTGCTATGTAAATTTACTTGAAAAACTGCCAACAACATAGGCCAAACTTTCTTAAAACACTTTGTCTTCAGGAATTAGGATGCAAAAAATAACATTTCAGAAATGTAATGTCCAGTAAAAACAAGATCAACTTTTTGAGATTTTTATTCAAAAGGACTTTATCCAACATTTACTTGCTTTGCTTAAAAAGGAGCTTAATTAAAAATGAACTTCAATTTAATTTTGATTAAAACATCTTGTTAATTACTACAATCCAGCACATCCAATTCCTAAAGCATCTTAAAAGCAAACATCTTGCTAATTCTAAAAATTCTACTAAGGAGACTGCTTTAAACTAAAGGAAAACATTACAACTACATTAACCGCTCTGCCGGCTACACTGCTGTAGCTGATAACTGCTTACCCTTGGCCTTTTCCGTCTTCCACTGACGATTACAAATGCTCTTCCTTTTATTTACGGGATCACCGGCAAGGTACCCAATTGCCGAGTTATCATTTAGCTTCTCAGCTGAAATGGAGTTTATCGAACTCCCGAGGCACTCTTCTGATTGAACGAATGGTTTTTAGTAGCTTTTTCCAGGCGATGCTCACTGCTCCAACCAACCATTACACTGTTTCAAGATGGCGGTTGTTTAGAAACGCGAGATGTGCACAGTGCATCGAAGGAAACATAACGAAAGTAGATAAAATTTCAAATGTATTTTAAGCTTAATTAAAGTTATTTAGCATTTATTTACGTTAAGAATTAAAAAAAAACCTTTAAGCTATTTAAAACCTTCATTTTTAAACTTCTTTTGTTGCAGCTTTTAGAGAGCAAGAAAACCTCAAAATTTAGGTAAGTTTCAATGATTAAATAAGCATAAGAGATGGGGGAAACATTATTCACAAATAACACTTATTTGAGACAAAAAAATAAATATATATATATATACTCCACGAGAAGTGCTAGGACTTCTAAACTTTGCCAATAAAGATTGTTTTGATTTGAAAATTAATGCTCATGCCTCCGTTTACATAAAACAGATTGCTGCTTTGACAGCACAGCACACAAACCTGTTTGGGACGACGGGAGAACAGATTTGAATTTTAAAACTTCAGAAAAAGTTTATTTATTCAAACTTTAGTTTAATTTTATCGAAGCGGTTAAAATATTGAACAAAGCTATTAAGGTATTTAAAGTTTTTAAAGAATAAATTCAAAGTTATAAGTTAAGTTTTAAAAGGATAAATCCCTACAGAAACTGTGTGAAGTGTATGAGGTAAAAGTGTATGAGCATGCAACATGTGCACAAATGATTCGGAGAATTCTAAGATGAACATACAGATGTCCATGACAAACAACGTTTTGGCCGGCCATCGATTTCGGACGAAACGATTGCAAAAGTAGAAGAAGCAATGCTGAAAGATCAAAGGATGATAATTCGGGACCTCAGCAAGATAATCCATGATGTCAGCAAGCCCTGCATTCAGATAATTTGGACAGACTGTTTAGGATATGCCATGGTTTGTGCCAGATAAGTCCCGAAAATGCTGATGAATGACAACAAACAGCAACAAATGGAAGCAGCTTGCAAATATCTTCAGGCCTACGAAACCGATGACGAGGAATTCTTGGACTCTAGTCACTGGGGATGAGACTTGGGTCCACTACATGACACCAGAAACAAAAGAACAATCCCGTCAATGGAAACATCCAACCTGCGGAAGTTTAAACTAACACTGTCTGGCAGCAAAGTGGTGGCGAGCATCTTCTGGGATAGGAAGGGGTTATTGTTGTGCGAATTCATGCCTACCTCCACAACAATCAATGCGGATCCCTACTGTGAGACGTTGAAGAACCTTCGCTGTGATTCAAAACAAGAGGAGAAGCATCCTCACAAAGGGAGTGCTCCTCCATGAGGGCAATGCTTGTCCTCACACCGCACATGTCACAGCCGATCTCATAAACGGATTTGGATCGAATACTGTCACACACGCACCCTACAGCCTAGACTGGCCCCCAGTGATTACCATCTCTTTCCTGTATTGAAGAAACACCTGGCTGGGACGCATATCGCAACCGACAAGGAGCTAAAAGAAGTTTTAAGCTACCTTCGCGGCGCAGCGGCAGGGTTCTTCGATTCTGGCATTTTAAAAGATGGTACACTGCATGCAAAAATGCATTGATCTCAATGGCGATTATGTTGAAAAATATGGAAAGTCTAAGCTTTCCAGTTATGTATTATTAAATTCCGATAAACATGTTTTTCATTGTGAAAATTCATTGGAACCTTATTTTACGGATAACCCCCGTAATTGCACTGTTTTCTATTAACTTAAATTATTCTATGAAATTCTTCCATTCCTTTCATTTATTATTTACATTTTTGTTGCCTTCATATGCTGTTTCAACAGTGCATTCTCTTTTATAATTAATCATGTGTAATTTTATGTATCAGGCACCTTGTGAAGCAGAAGCACAGTGTGCTGCTTTAGTTAAAGCTGGTAAAGTGTATGCCACTGCAACTGAGGATATGGATGGCTTAACTTTTGGTTCAAATATACTTTTGAGGCACATGACATTTAGTGAAGCCAGGTATGCATTATGAATGGAAGTTGCTTTTTTCGATGACTAATTTCATCCAGTGTACTGCAGATATGGATTAAGTTAGTGTGTACTGCAGTTTTATTTTATGAACTTTTTCTGTTATACAGTGAAACCTGTGTTTAATGATATTGTCTATAAGGCTATACCAGCCTATGACAATATTTTCTTTGGTCCAAATGAAATTTCTTTTTACTCATTGTTTTTTAACCCATCTACCAGGGCCGTACCCAAGAAATAATTTCGGAGGGGGTCCGACATTTTGGGGAGGTCTGACTTATTGAATATCATATTATATATAAATATACTCTCACGCACATATGTATAGATATTGTGATAATTTTGGGTAGTGTTCTGGACCCATAGGACAACCCCCCCCCCCCCCTGGGTACAGCCTTGCCATCTACAAGAATATTCGCTTTTTACATGCAACTGTTTATTATGATAATTTTAACTTACAAAAAGTTTTATAGTTTGCATAACCTGATTTTTTAAAAATTTTGAAAAACATTACGTATGGTCCAAAATAAGCAATACTAAATGTAGCATGGCAGTGCTGAAAGTTAGTGAAGCATTTCAGTCATCAACACCCCTTGTTTCTAGAAGTTTTTATGTGGTAAAGCCTTTCATCTGTAATGGTGTAGCACATAAAATTTTCTTGTCCTTAGTTTTTTTTTTTGTTTTTTTTTTTTTTTCTGTAATGCTATGATGAAATGAAATTTGTACATTCATCTTTTATATATTATCAATTTTGTTAGTAAAAATTGTGTCTAAAATATTTTATGAAATGGTTAAAGAAAGTTTCGTATGTAAACTCCAAATCTAAAAGGTTAATATATTTTACCTTTATTATCTAGATATATGTAGAAATTACCTTTAATGCACAAAAGCTCAACTTGCCTACAACAATAAAACTAGGCTAGGACCCCTTAGAAAGACCGTCACAGAGGGCAAATCCCCCCAATTATGTTATCTATTTGACATGGATTTATAAGCGAGTTCTTCGGGCAAAGCACACAAATCTGAAATGCATGTTACACAAACAAACAAAAAAATAGACTAATCACTAGAACTGGCATAAATGAAAATAAATTATTTTTATCTGTTAAAATTTTAAAACTAAGTCAAAGCGACCAATCAAGTCGGTAAAATGACAAAACTGATTTTTGATACTTCAGTAAGCAGTGGCGCATCCAGGATTATAATTTGGGGTGTTGGAAGCTACAAATATTGCTGAACTCGATTATAGTATCTTCGTTATTAAATGAAAACTCTTTTATAAAAGATAGAAATATTCTGTTTGACTGGCCATGGAATACTAGCTCACTATTAAGGTAACTTGGTTATAGTGTTATAAAAGATTATCTGCTGGTCTTTTCATTGATGTTATAACTGAGTTCAACTGTAAATAATATACTATTTGAAAGTAATAATTTCATTTACCAATTATTTAGTGAAAAATACTTTCAAAATATTTCTAAGAATATTTAAAAATAAAATAAATTCATTAAGTGCAAATCTCTATCTCTAAATTTTCGCTTGGATTTCTTAACCTTTAGGGGGGAGGGGCTTTAGCCCCTATAGCCCTCCCTCCGTGGGTTGGGTTCGTCTCTGTCCGTAAGGATTCTCAAGCATTTTTACTCACTATCAAATTCTATTGAAGGGAAAATTTACAAAAAGGTTTGATTCTATTAAGGTGGGGGGGGGGGGGGGTAGATCATTCTCTACGGCCCTAGTCTTCACCCATTTATACAAAATTTATTGATCACTAAACAAAATTGATAGTACTAAGGGTCTGTATACATTATAAAATTTTTACATTGTCATGTAACACATTAAAAATTAATAACATAAATAAGTAATTATTAAAAAACAAACATATGCACTTCTACCTGCTTATCCAAACTTTATCTATTATCCAAACAAACAACACAAGCAACAAGTTTATATACTATCCAGTTATCCAAACAGCACATTTAAAATTTTTATAGTATGCTTTTACATATATATATATATATATGTAAAGAATGGGCCTTACGCCATTCCTTGTTGGAATGATTGACACGACTCCATTGGGGTTCTAGGTTAAATAGTTTATTTCAAAGTTCGGGCAGAGGGCAGGAGTCAGGTCGGCGACCTTTTAGCTCCGGGGCTATCTTCGTACATCGCAGTCTAACAGTTAAAGCTGGAAGCTCCTGCAAAAGCTTCACGTTCCAAACTCCTAAAAGCTAAGCTAAAACTCTAAAGCTCCCAAAATTTCCGCGCTCTTGCTTAAATACTCCTTAGTTACTACACCTGCTGGCAGGGCGCAGCACGATCAAGAAGGCGTTACTCTCAAACGTAATTAGTTAACTAGATTGTCAATCAAGACATGAGAAACACCTGCTTACCCAGGAGTTCTAAAAGCACGTAGTAACCAAAACCACAAGAAACTGAAGATAATGCTGAATCAACAATTTTCTACTTATGGAACTTCAAAAAACGTCTCTGAGCGTAATATTTGTGTGGCCGAGAAACAAACTTTACAGTAAGAGTAAAAGATTAAAGAAGGATTTTTCAAATAACATTAAATTAAATTAGCTAAGTTTATTTTATTATTACATATATATATATATATGTAAAGAATGGGCCTTACGCCATTCCTTGTTGGAATGATTGACACAAATCCATTGGGGTTCTAGGTTAAATAGTTTATTTCAAAGTTCAGACAGAGGGCAGGAGTCGGGCCGGCGACCTTACTCGTTCCGTGGCTATCTTCTTACATCGTAGTCTAAAGGCTCGAAGCTAAGCTTTACGTTCCAAACTCCTAAAAAGCTAAGCGGGAAGTTAAGACGAAGCTCTCGAAATTTCTACCCTCTTGCTTAAATACTCCTTAATTACCACATCTGCTGGCAGGGTGCAGCATGATCGCGAAGGCGTTACTCTCAAACGTAATTAGTTAACTAGATTGTCAATCAAGACATGAGAAACACCTGCTTACCCAGGAGTTCTAAAAGCACGTAGTTATGAAAACCGAAAATACTGCTGAATAAACAATTTTCTACTTATGGAACTTCAAAAAACATCTCTGAGTGTAATATTTGTGTGGCCGAGAAACAAACTTTACAGTAAAAGATTAAAGAAGGATTTTTCAAATAACATTAAATTAAATTAGGTTAAATTAGCAAAGTTTATTTTATTATTACATATTTGTTTATATAAGGGATCATGTTTCCCTTGTGCGTTAATATACAAAATTTACAACTACTAGTGCTATTATAAATATTATTTTGTATTGAATATTTTTTCATGTCATAACTGTATTTTGAGAAATGTGTATGCGGAGAAGGCTGGTGATCTCAATTCTACATTCAGAGATTAAAAAAAAAAAAATTCACAGTTCAAAATTTATTTCTTGCTCCGTTCGGGTTGAGTGCCATCGACTTGCAGGCAAGCTGGTTGCCCTCCGCTTGGAGGGAGGGGGATATGTAAAACCCAACTAATTTAACCTAATTTAATTTAATGTTATTTGAAAAATCCTTCTTTAATCTTTTACTCTTACTGTAAAGTTTGTTTCTCGGCCACACAAATATTACGCTCAGAGACGTTTTTTGAAGTTCCATAAGTAGAAAATTGTTTATTCAGCAGCCTAGTCAGATAATGTAGACGCACGCCGGGCACGGATACATTCAAAGGTCTTGCAGATAGTTTTCCGGTAATTCCAAGTTTTTATTTTATTTTATGCATAGTAACCTAAAAGAAATATCTTTTTTTAAGTCACTATAGCCCAAGCGCATTGCACAGATGTGTGCGCATATGCATATACACGTGTTCATATGTATTTAGCTATCACGAACTATTATGAGTTTGCAGATAGTTTTGGATTATGTGCGCAGATAGTTTTATCTTTTATCTGACTATGTTCAGCAGTATTTTTGGTTTTCTGTGGTTTTCATTACTACGTGCTTTTAGAACTCCTGGGTAAGCAGGTGTTTCTCATGTCTTGATTGACAATCTAGTTAACTAATTACGTTTGAGAGTAACGCCTTCGCGATCGTGCTGCACCCTGCCAGCAGATGTGGTAATTAAGGAGTATTTAAGCAAGAGCGCGGAAATTTCGAGAGCTTCGTCTTAGCTTCGAGCCTTTAGACTATGATGTAAGAAGATAGCCACGGAACAAATAAGGTCGCCGGCCCGACTCCTGCCCTCTGTCTGAACTTTGAAATAAACTATTTAACCTAGAACCCCAGTGGATTTGCGTCAATCATTCCAACAAGGAATGGCATAAAGCCCATACTTTACAGATATATATATATATATGTGTGTATATATTTTTACTTTCCTGAAAGTGAAAAAACATCTTGTACTTTTTTACTGTAGGTGCCATTTATGTTCTATTTCACAGTCCCAATCCCAAATCTAAATGAGGAAATAAAGCTGCTATCTGAAATAGCAGGAAATAGGTAAAACTATCCCCCCACCCCTCCTCCTTCTGGGAAGTCCATTTTAGTCAAAGACCAGTCCAGATTCGGATGTAGGGAATACAGCACACAGGAAAAAAAAAAACATAAGGTAGCTATCAATTTATCTTTCTCTGTCCGACCTCCAAACAATCTCTCTCTCTCTCTCACCCCACCCAACCAAATTTCTAAAAAATGGGGAACTTCCT
Source organism: Cheiracanthium punctorium (assembly GCA_038373885.1). Classification (NCBI taxonomy): domain Eukaryota; kingdom Metazoa; phylum Arthropoda; class Arachnida; order Araneae; family Cheiracanthiidae; genus Cheiracanthium; species Cheiracanthium punctorium. The sequence continues at coordinate 343,328 of JAWZYV010004456.1, forward strand.
GTCTCCAAGTCTTTTTCCCAGCAGGCAGAACAAAAACTAAATCTGCACACCCGTAATCACTTCATAATCATCTCATAATAAAAGCGTACAGGCTCTTAGCTTATGACTATCTGGCAAATTAAATTTCTATATTATGATTATGCAAAAAAATAAACTTCTAGATTACGATTATATGAAAAATTTGATTCCTAGATTATGTACATAAAAAAAAATGTAATCAATTACGATTACACAAAGTCTGGTTTCTACAGTATCATTATATGTAGATTTCACTAAATTTTGAACTGTGTATGATTTATGGCTATATATATTAAATTTTTTTTAGGAAAATGCCCATCAAAGAGTTTCATCTGCGTAAAGTGTTAGAAGAACTTAATTTAAATCAAGATGAAGTATGATTTTTTTTTCTGTCTTTCCTTTTTTTTATTTGTATTGTTCTCATTTTGATTATGTTATTTATTCTCAGCATTTAAAGTTTTGATGCTGTTGACATATTCATCCTCTTAAGCTAGAGAGTTGCAGTATGAATTATTGGAGGAAGGTCAAGGCAGTAAATAATCTGCCATCTGAAACCGATTTTTGGTTATTATAACTTTAGCATGTAATATTTTGGTTCTAATAAAAAAAAATACTTTGTAATTTTCAGATATTCCTAGCAATGTAGGTTATCAGCAGTTTTCATAATAAATATAAGGACTAAAACAAAGAATCAACTATATAAATATACTAGAAGATAAAGCCCATTGTGAAGGAAATTACAACAGGTGCTAGAAAAACATTTCACAAAAATATGTTTGCACTCAGTATATTTAATCTTCATTTATTTAAAAATAAATAATTTCATATTCAATTTTTATTATATCTGAAATTGAATTTAATGCTCTTCTGGAAACATGCGGAAACATTTTGCATTCGAACAATTTCTTATTGTGGAAGCAGCCCCTCTTATGCCCATATCACACCTTCTTCTTCTAAGTTCAATCTTCAACTAATCAAGTATTTCGTTCAACTTGTTCGACTATTTCACTCAACTGGTTTGACTGGAAAAGGGAATGAGCGAATCCGTGATGTCACTGCAGCCTCTCCATTTGCTTGCCTGTGATTTGTCTATCCGAGAAGTTGAACAAGTTAAATGAAATACTCAATTTTTCCCGAACCGGCTGGGAAAAGTTGCAGATGTTGATCATACATATCGCACAATGCTTTTCACCCAACTGTTGCAGTAAAACAGTCGAACGAAAGTGTTGCTTGAATTGAAGATTGCGAAGGTGTGATCTGGGCTTTATGTTAATGCTTCATGCAGAGTAAATCATTTTATTTCTAGGGGGGGTGGGGAAATAAATGAGTAGTCTCTGAAAAAACTATTTTAAATGAATTAGAATTGCAATTTTCCCTTTAAAGCCTGATAACCATGACTTCAATATGGCGTCAATATCAACTGCAGCAACTATCAGGTGTCTACCATCATACAAAGGTCACAAAAGTGAAGGAAAGGTCAAGGAATGGGAGAAAGGTCATGAAAAGATCAAGAAATCGAAGCACTGAGTCACAATTAGCGACCAACTCAACAATGTTTTTTCCATTGCATTCAAATTCTTTGTTTCTGATTTTCAGCGTTAAATCCATTGAGAGAAACCTTCTATTTTATTTATCTTTTCTTAACTTCATTAATTCTTTATTTCACTAGTGATTTCCTGTGAGAAAGGAAGTTGCTTTGTTTATTCCCGTATCAATGGTGTGTGTGTGTATGTGGTTGGTGGTTCAGAGAAAGTCTGCCAAGTGTTTTCTTTATTCCCTCCTGACCTGAGGAGGGGATAAAATTTTTTGCTGTAGCTCTTAGGCTGTAAAATACTTCATTAGAAAAATAATCTTCCGTACAGAAGAGTAATCATAATAAGAAATAATTTTCTTACTGTAAAAAGTGCTTTACAGTCTCTTATAAATACTGTAAGTAATTAATAAACACTAGTAGGTTTTTGTTTATTTTCTCATCTTTTCTTCACATGCTCATCCAGACACAAGGCTGTCTGTACAGAAGGTTCAATGCAAGGGCAGTTCCGGAGGTAGGCTGCCCCCCCCCCCTCTTTCTTGCCATCGATATACTAAAAAGAATCAGGAAAAAATGGATTCATTGAGTAAATACATTTTGTTTTTCAACTAAACTGCATGCCACCCCCCACCCCCCCAATACTTATGAGTGGGAAGGGGCCATGTCCCCCGAGCTCCCATATTACTGTTATGCATGGGAGTAGCTATAGTTTTCTCATAGGAGGGGGTTCAGCTACAGAGTGGGTCACATTCTTACTATGAAATTTGATTGGCAGTAAATTTTATTATAAATATCTGGTAAACATTTTCACTGGTAGTATGATATGTGTGTATATATAATATATACAAGGTAACCAGTGCTAATAGTACCCGATATCTATTTCCCAAACTATTCGTCAGAAACCCATAGTTCCCATTGCAGAAATGCTTTAAATTATATAATGTATTGTATCAGAAACAAAAGCATTTTTGCAACTGGAACTATGCCTCTGACGATTTAGGAAATAACCATTCAGCACCGTTAGCACTGGACACCCTGTATATATAAAAACTTTCCAAAAAATAATAATAATAAGTCAATAAATTATGGGTTCTTATTAGTTCTTGATTGTTGATTTCTAAAAATATATACATCTATAAAAAATCTGGAGTGACTCCACTGGACTTTCCGAACACTTACCATTAAGATCATTACCAACATTTAAATAAAGTTTAATCGATGAATAATTAAGCAAAAATTCTTAGTTTTTTTTTTCAATATGAGTTCAATGCAATGTACCGTTTAAACGCTAGCGCACTTTCAAGAATTTCCCCCCCATAGGCCATAATGTAAAAGAAATCTTTGTCATAGCCCTGTTGAAAAACTAAAAGTCCTATACACTCCAAAATCAATACTGGTCTTAGGATAGTGGTTTATAACATATATACCCAATTTGAGCTCAATTGAATGTACCAATTAAACACTAGCGTACTTTCAAGAATTTTCTCCCATAGGCTATAATGCAAAAGAAATCTTCGTCGTAGCCCTGCAAAAAAACTATAAGTCCTATACACACCAAAATCAATACCAGTTTTGTGACAGTGGTTTATGACATATATACCCAATTTGAGCTCAATCGAATGCCTCGTTTAGGAGCTATCGTGTTCACTCTCACACATACATACATCTCGTAAAAATAGCATAAATAAATTCAGAAGACCTCAAAGCGTGTAAATACACCAAAATCCCGAAGTCGAATTTTTTCATGACTACAATACTTTCCTTGCATGGTACATGTTCGGAAAGTAAAAAATGGATGATCACTGGTATTCTTTAAATTCTCTTTTTTTCCTTTATAGCAATATCAGACGTACTCTTAGTTACTTTTAATATAATAGCGATAGGCATAGTTAGTTGTATACCTGTTTAAATATTATATACCTAATATATAATGCAATTACTATTTTTATTTATTTTTTAACTATTTAATTTTTGTCATTTTTTAACTTTTGAAATCTGGCAACTGGTAATTTTTCTACTTCTTTTGACAACAGTATGAACATTCGTCACTCTGTCTTCAATCCATGCTTCATGCTTTTGGCCATATTGCCTCCATTTTTGTTTTTGATAAAAGGATAGATCCCGTAGTTAGATTATTAGGTTTTTTTTTTCTTTCCCTGAGTAACTACATTGAAATCCTGTTATTTTGTTTTTATTTTGCTAGTAAGTGTTCAGTTCGTGGGGAGTCTGATTAGTATAGCCGATGCTTACTACCTTTGTTTTATTCCTTACATTCCATTTCATTTTTCAATTTTACTACTGTTCGGATATTCTATTTAATGGATATATCTACTTATGCCTTTTTGGATACGCTTTTACGTTCATTGAATATATTAATACCATAACTGATGTGTGAATGATTCCTTGATTCATAAGTTTAGCCATTTTAATACACATAGATGCAATATCCTGATTAAACCAAATAAAAGAAACTCCGATGGATTTTAACTTGGATTTTGTTATGGTGGCATGTGAAATGCATAACAAAAGGAATCAAATAATTCATACAGATTTAAATAAATAAATAAAATAGAAGCACAAGATTAATTTTTGTTGTGTATTTTTCTTTATTATTATTCACAACTTACTATTGCTTTTTACTCTCTTACAGTTTATTGATCTGTGTATCCTTCTTGGTTGTGATTACTGTGAAAGCATTAAAGGTATTGGACCAAAGAGAGCTTTAGATCTAATTAAGACAAATAAGTGTATAGAAAAAATTATTGAAGTTATAGATCAAAAGGTATCTATTTTTTTAAATATATATATATGTGTGTGTGTGAAAAAATTTTTAGTGTTGGTTTAAAAATCTTACATTTTTTGTATATTTATTAGAAACATCCACTGCCAGAAGACTGGCTTTACAAGGAAGCTAGAGAGCTATTTAAAACTCCAGAAGTAGCTGATGCTGACCAAATAGAAGTAAATTTGTTTTTCAATTAATATATAGTATACTTGAAGTACCACTGACTCATCACCAGATCTCCTAAACTATAAAGAATGCAGAGTCGAAGATTTTTATTTATGTTCCTCTTAGCTTCTAGATGCTCACTAAGAAGAATTTTTTAAAGTTCGAATTACAGGATGGTCTAGTGGTGCTCAAAAATGAGTATTTATTTATTATTTGGAGATTGATTTTAGCTTAAAACATGTGAGTTTGAAATCTTACATAGGGTCATTCCATGCCAAATCAACACAATTTTGGGAGATTTTCCGAATTGATGTCTCAGATTTCATAATTTTTGGTATGCAGCAATATATCACAGACTTTAAAAAAAATACCAAATTTCAGTTATGTAGCTCAATTATTTTTGAAGATTTAAATTTTTATGAAAAAAATTAATATTTTGGCACCTTTAGATGCCTATAGACTGGCAACCAGTGATAGTATAAAGCTGTGAGTAGTCTCATTTTAAAGCTGTTAAATGGGGCTTTAATATGATATGCCACAAGATAGGGGTTACAATATAAAAAAATTGAAATTTTAAAAATTCCAAAATATTATCAAATATAGTTTGTGATGTCTTAATACATGCAGCAAAATTCTATCATGGGACCTCAATGGGATCATGAGATACTGGGCTTCAGAAATACACATGTTTTGTAAATAATGTACCAAATTATTAAAATTTTATTTTTTTAATTACTAATTTTGCTATGCAGTGTGCAGAACACTATTAAATCAATAAAACGAAATGAATACTTTATAGCATTATGTTTGGAAACCTCTCTTTAAAAGAAATACTCAAATATGCAAATATATTAACAACTAAGGTGAATCCCATTAGATTACGTGATAATGATGACAGTGAGTAACCAACCAATCACGTTTCATTGAAGTTCACTTTAAAGAATTAGCATAAAGCACTTGTTTATTGTTGTTCCTTTAATTTTTTTTACCAGTGTAGCATCAGAGTTGCTTGTAGTAGGAAGTTCATTCTGATATTATTTTATCTTTAGCACACAACCCATTTCTTGGCTACTGCACTTTTCCTTGTTAATTTCTCACTTGCATGATGTATACCACTGACAAGATAGCAAAAATGGATTGTTTTAATAAGCCTAATCACTCCCATGCAAGAAAAGATGTGTGACTTGATTCCAGGAACACCTGAGTTATCCAAAGTCTGTGACAGTTGTAGAAAGCAGCTGATAAAGTTAAAAAATGAAAAACATAGAGAAATTTCTACTGGAAGTAGCAACATACAAGAAGAAAGTCAGTCTGATACTGAAATTGAAGAAGCACCTATTGATATGCCATTTTCAAATGAATCTAAAGCTGTGAGTTCTCTGAACAGCTGTCTTTTAGATCTGGGAGAGTTGCCTATAGACAAAAAGAGGATGCAATCCAAAATTTACTCTACTGAGAAGGCCAACGAATTAATATGGCTGTCAAGAAAAAACTGCTAGTGAATGCATCTAGCGATGATAAGGATGATGATTCACAGAATGAGTTCTTTACACATGTAAAGAAGGTGTACAGCAGCTTCACTAGTAGGAAGAAGAAGCTTCAACTACTGACTCTTATGCGTGACAGCTGGAGTGTGAGGAAAATAATCCATGAATTTTCGGCCTCTAACTACTTAGTTCGACAAGCCAAGACATTGTTGATCAAAAAGTCTTGTCTGGTCCTGATCTGAAACCAGGAAAAAGTCTGTCAAATCATACCATTGATATTGTTAAAGGATTTTTTACAAGTGACGAAATGAGCAGAGTGATGCCAGGGATGAAGGACTTTATATCAGGGAAAGACGACAGCACAAGTGGTAAAGAACATGTTTCAAAAAGGTTAATGCTTAATAATTTAAAAGAAGCGTATAGAGTTTTTAGAGAAAAATTCCCTACTGTAAAAGTGGGATTTCCTAAGTTTGCAGAACTTAGGCCTAAAAATTGTGTTCTAGCAGGCCAGAGGGGAACACACTCAGTCTGTGTGTGCACCACTCATCAGAATGTGAAGCTTACACTCTAAAAAATAACGGAACAACTACTGGAAACTTTCCGTAAAATTTTATGGAAATTCTCCATTTATATTTGAACTCAGGACAATTTCCGTACATCAAGGGTCAGCGCCTCTTTGGAACAGAATTTCTACTGGAGTTTTCCGGTATAAAATTCCATAAATATACGGAAATAGTACTGGCATCTCAGCTGCCACTACTTTTTCCTTATTTTCACGGAAATTATTTTTACAGTATATGTTTGAAAATGCACGAATGAGTTCAATGACGGATGGCAAAATTAAAACACACAAGGACTGCCTGCAAATGATGGTTTGTAGTCCACCATCAACTGACTGCTTCTTTTCAAATTGTGTTTCATGTCCAGGTACCAAACGGATTAGAGAACTTTTGGAAAAATCATATGAAGACAGTGCAATTGAGACTGTCACATGCAGACAGTGGATCTCTGTGGATCGATGTAACTTGGAAATAATTAAAAAAACGGTTAGTGAATTTGTTGATGCATTTTGTGAAAAACTTCCTATTCTACTTCATCATCACTTCACAGCAAAAGAACAAAGTGCATTTCTGAGACATACAAAGCAAAACCTTTTGGAATGTGAAGTGGCTGTCATTTGTGACTTTTCTGAGAATTATTCGATCATTTTGCAAGATGAAGCACAATCATATCATTGGTGAAATAATCAGGCAACCATTCACCCTTTTGTGGTGTATTTTAAAGAGAAAGAAGTCAAACATTTAAATTTTGTAATAATATCAAACTGCCTCAACCACAACACTACAGCTGTCTACCTGTTCCAGACAAAGTTGATGGAATATCTGAAATGCAAGTTTCAAAGACCTCCCAAAAAAATCTTCTATTTTTCTGACAGCTCTGCAGCCCAATATAAAATTAAAAAAAACTTTATTGACTTTTATAATCATAAGCAAGATTTTGGAACTAGGCTGACTGGCATTTTTCAGCAACAGCACATGGTAAAGGACCATGCAATAGGCTGGGGGCCACAGTCAAAAGACTAGCAGCCAAAGCAAGCCTAGAAAGACGGTATAAGGACCAAATTATGGATGCAAGGCAACTGTTTGAATGGTCACATCAGAACATATCTAACATAGACTTTGTATTTGTGACCCTTGAAGAAAACATTAAAACTGAAGAACAATTGGCCAACCGGTACAATCTGTAACTATTATCAGGCACCCAGAAATTTCATGCCTTCATACCTCTCAAATGTGGAACCAAAGTAAATGTGAAATTATTTTCTTCTGCAGTTGTTTCGAGCATATTTCCTGTTGTAAAGGATGTACAGCAGATATTAGTGGGTATGTAACATCAACCTATGGTGACACTTGGTGGTTGAGTTATGTTCTTGATAAAGATGAAAATTGCAGTAAAGAGCAAGTTACATTCCTCCATCCTTCAGGTCCATCCCCCTCATTTATATTATCCCACACCACCTGATACACTGTGGATCCCTTTTGCAGATGTGATATGCAAAATTAACCCCGTCACACAGATTGGCTGAACATACAGTTTACCAGACAGTGAAGTGAGCAAATGTCTGGGTATCTTCCAATGATTGAAGTCTCGATGAACTAATTTGTTACCCCTTAACTTTACTCATAATATTGGAGTTTTAATGGTAAGTGTCTATGTGACCTTTCTCCATTAAAAAAATGTAAAAGTAGCCACTGCTTGTTTATTCAATGAAATATTCAAAATTTTCTGAAACGATACTAATTCTGGTATTTTTCACAACACGTGTATTTCTGAACCACAGTATCTCCTAATCCCATTGAGATCCCATGATAGAATTTTGCTGTATGTATTAAGACAATACAAACTATATTTGATAGTTTTGGAATTTTTAAAATTGCCACTTTTTGAGAAATTTAAATTAAAAATTTTCAATTTTTTAAAATTGTAACCCCTATCTTGTGGCATATCATCTTAAAGCCCCATTCAACAGCTTAAATGAGACCACTCTCAGCTTTATACCATCACTGGTTGCCAGCCTATAGGCATCTAAAGGTGCCAAAATTTGGAATTTTTTCATAAGTCAATGATATATTACTGAATACCAAAAATTATGAAAATCTGAGACATCAAGTCTGAATCAATGTGTTGATTTGACATGGAATGACCCTATAATTATATCTGACAGTAAACAAAGTTTGTCTGTGGATGTTTCCACATGATTTCCTCAAAAACCAAGTTGCATAGAGATATGCAATATTTTTTTTTTTAATTAGGGAAAATTTAAAGGTATCAGTATACTAAGTTTAACTATTTTAGAAGATTTTAATAAAAAGCTAAAAGTTTAGCATGGTGATTTCTATGTTTAGCAGGTTTTGTGGTTCACCTAAAATGTTTTTTTTTTTTCTTTCTTTCTTTCTTGAATTTTGCAAATGGGCAAAAAGGTTACTCATTAAGTAGAAAAAGAATGATCTAAATTTTCTTCCATTCATTTATGTGTATTTTAAACATCAAATGCATATTAAAATTGCTACTATTGTAAAGCTTAATTTCTTATTTTCCTGTCAAAATAGTGTTCTAGAAGAAGCTAACTACGTAATAAGCTATTAGAAGGGGTACCATAAATGTATATTGCAATTCTTTGCTTTTCTCTACTTATTAAAGGACAGTTGTTGAATTCAGTCATCAAATGGAAACTGGTGTAGTTTCTCAAGTTTTTATATTAGTAAAATAAGAATGAATAAATATGAAACAAGTATAGACTCTGAAATAATTTATATCTTTTAATCTTAATTTATTATACAAATTCTTATATTCAGTGTGCAGAAGGAAAAATTTTTGTTTTCTAGCAAGTCAAAATTACAAAAATGAATTTATTTTGATGATGATGTAATCTTTGCAACAAATTTCACGATATTTTAAAATTTAGAAATCAAGCTTCTGATTGGGGGGGTTTGTCTTTCTCCACTTTCATAAGTCTTGAAAATTGCTAAAAACCAAAGAAAGGTGAATTTTCAGAAGGTTAAAGTTCAATCCCCCCCCCCCCATATTTGTTCAAAATTTCAAATTGATCTATCCAATTGTATGGATTTGTCTACAGCACAAGTAGATTTTTATTTATCAGATTAAACATTATACAATAGTAATGTTCATTAAATTATTGAATCAGTATTATAAAGAAGAATATTGAACTTTAAATTATTTCGATTTATTTTAGTTGAAGTGGAATGACCCAGATGAAGAAGGCCTTGTCAAATTTCTGTGTGGAGACAACGGTTTCAGGTATATTTTATGTTTTTATTATTATCATCATTTTTATAAATCCATTCATACGATGTTATTTCCTGTGTAATTAAACGCATGTTAAAGTATTATTGCAATACATTTCATCAGTCAAAATATAAAAAAGTTTTCCTCCCTCTTCATCTTTGGTGGGTTATGTGTTCTATTTTAATATTTTGTCCTTAAATATAGATTTTTCTCTCTGCATTTCTCAGCTACTTTTTCTGGGGCTAAATTCTATGTGTAACTCCGCTTTCTTATTAATGTAGTAGATCTTGGAGCCAGATTAAGTAGTTTAGGTGGCCCAAAACTATAAATCCTCTCTCTAAAAATTATGAAGGTGGTGAGATCACCTTTTTGGCAAAGTATCTCTCTTTCTGTAAGAGTAGTAGTACAATCTGAGTTATAAAGCATGCTTGATAATGACACATCAATGCTAGATAGAATGTTACCTGGGAGGGGGGGGGGCATTTTATTTATATTCAGGATGCGAACCCCTCCTTAGAAACTTCTTAGAAATGAAAAACAGTTCCAGGGTCCTTAAAATTACTTGGAAAATAAAAATACTCTTTAAATCATCTCTTAAAGAAAAAGAAATTAAGAATTATTGCACAACTATCAGCCATTCAATGTTTAAACAATTTTCTAATGCAGACTTATGTAATTGATGCCAGCTGGAGTCACTTCTCCCTTTTCCATGTTTTTGTGTGTTTCTACGAAAAGTCAGTGCTAGATTCTATTCTAATGGAGCAGATTAATTGTTTCATTTAGAAATGTGTTCTTAAATTTTTTGTAAATTGTTATTATCACATGTTTTCGTGAAAAACTTGTTTGTGAATGAATTTTCGTCATTGTGTAGTGTTGCATATGTGGTTAGTTGTTAATATTTTTTTTGTTCGATAATTTAAATGTTTAAATGAAATAAATGCCATTACTAGAGTTGTTACCTGGGACAAACCTTAATTTTGGTGCGTCCCCTGAGTACATGCTCATTTGCCATCCTGTAGTTGTGGGCCTGAATGAAATTTAAAGTAACATTTGTAACACCATGAGTAGTAGTAAATGTTTGATTTCATCGTTGCTTTTAGCAGAAAGGCCAAATCAAAAAAGCTCCCAGAAATTTAAAGAAACATACTACCAATGAATTTCCTTGCCTTAAGAAATTAAGTGTTTCAAAACTAAAGTCATTTTGTACTGTATGTACAAAAGACATCAATTTGGCCCATGATGGTCGGGATGACTGTCGCCACCATGTGGCTTTAAGAAGTCATATGGAAAATGTGAAGGCAAAAGAGAAATTTCCAGATACTTCAATGGATTGACTCTTTGTGGTGGGGAAATATAAACTAAAAGAGACTGAAATGCCACAATAAAAGTACAGACTACCTCTGATTATAATGCCTGCTATTTGAGTCTTGCATTCCAATGCTTCATGAAAAGAATTTTCTAGCTTAGTAAGATAAAATCACACTGACTGCTAACCTAATTTAAATACTGAAACATTGGAAGCTCTGCTAATTGAAAAAAATAAAAATGTTCACATCTCAAAAAATATCTGCCAAATCTTATACTGCAAATTTTTGCTGAAAAAGAAACTTGATGCAATTACAATGCATATGTTGTGTTAAAACATAATAAATGACATTTGCATGTAAGACATTGGTGTATTTTGGAAATTCTTTAGTAAGGTATAATTAGGAAGGCTTTTATTTATTTTTAATTAGGATCAGCTCTTAATACAGTATAATTAAACTTCTAATTTTGTCTGTGATTTCATCAAATGAATGTGAATTTATGTTAAAATTTTTGGACTTGAAAAAATTACTTCGTGGTTAAGAGAACAATGTGATATTGCATATACAGGGTGAACCCAAAAAGATGGTAACGGGCTTTAATTCTTTATCTATTAGAGAGAAGTGGGAATGTAAATTCAAAATAAGGTCAGAAAAAAGATTATGCTACGAAAAATTTGCTACATTAATTTTCAAAAAGTTACACTTTTTAAATTTGTATACAACACCCCCCCGTACAAAAAAACTCCCAATTAGCAAAATGTGTGCCATTCACTAATGAGGTGACGTACCAAATTTCAGCATTCTATCATACAACATCTCAGAGATATCTTTAAAGAAAGATGATCATCGGGGGCTGTACAGGATTTTGAATGTAAACGTTTATTGCTAGAGTGGGGAATCAAATTTTGTATGTCACCTCATTAGTGTATGGGGCACATTTTACTAACTGAGAATTTTCTTGTATAAGGGTCATATACACATTTAAAAAGTATAACTGTTTTTAAACAAGTTTTTTTTTTTTTCTACCTTATTTTGAACATTTTTTCAATTTACTTACACACTTATCTCTAATAGATAAAGAATTAAAGCCCGTTACCACCATTTTGGGACACCCTGTATACAATATTTAACATTTTTGACAGAATTCCTTGGAAATTTTTTGTACTCCTTGGATATTTTTCTTCCATCATGAACCCTGTATATTATACATTCTCCTGGATTCAAATCGATTATGAATTTTTTCCTGACAAAAAGAATCTGTTGTCTTGAGAAACAGCTATAGAGTTGTCCATTGTTTATGGTTATCAATCAGAGTTTCATTTACATGCACCAAAAAGTGTATTTTTTAATTGTGTAAAAATAAAATGATAGAAAGTCTGTCTATCTAAGGTTGCCATGAATGTCATTTTGTTATGAAAATTAGTGACCTTCCAATTATTAAAACGTGTATAATGTGCTGTAAACTACAAATATATACTATTTTTAAAAATGCATATTAATAAATTAGGCTGTTAAACATAATTTTGCTATGATGTCACTAATATTTAGACTGCATTCAAAATATTATTTTCTCTTAACTTCAGAATGATTTTTCATGACCTGAAAATAATTTTAAAATTTATTACAGTTCTGCTGTTTCTTTAAGTTTGATTCTTTGCTGTAGGATCGATAGTTTAACACCTACTGGTTAATCTGACTGAGTTCTTAAGAAGAAAAATATTTTGATATTTACAAATTGATCAGTGATTTTCTTTTATATATAATTGCATTGTTTGATTTTTAGTGAAGACAGGGTCCGTAATGGTGTTAAAAAAATTGCAAAAGCTCGTCAAGGAAGCACTCAAGGCAGACTTGATACTTTCTTCACTGTATTGTCCACAACAAGTGCTACAAAGCGAAAAGTAAGTCATATCAATATTGCTTATTGATTTATTTATTTTTCTACTTCCAAAGATTTTATAAGTTAGACTTGATTTTAAAAACTTGAGTTATGCTATTAATGTATATTTTTTTTATAAAATTTAATTAGTGTTTGAAAGTTTTAAATGATTTCTACAGGTCTCTGAGTAGGGAATGCAATCCCACACTGTTTTTCATTCTGCGGTATTTCTGGATTGAGACTTCATTCCACGAATCATTTACATCAATAGAGAAAAACAGAAAAAAGAAAGATTTTAAACAATAACAAGTTTATTTTAAAAAGATAATTTATCTTATTTGATAATTAATAAAATTATAGTCAGGATATTTATAATAATATACTTAGTTATTTCTTAGTTGCTAAAAAAGAAAACATAGAGGCACTCGTCTTCCTAGTCTCAATCTAATTTTGGTAGAGAATACAAAAACACCTGACAAAAAGCTTTCTTTTTCTTTCTTTCTGTTTCTCTTTTTCTTTTGCATGAAACCCTTGAGCCATACATTTTTGCATGGTCAACGGAAATTCACCATGCAAAACCATGCACTTTCCAAAGACATCACTGATATGGGCGGCCATAATGACTGGGAGGGGAAGGAGGACAACTCAAGGGTCCTGTTCCAGAAAGATACTATATTTACTGTTGAAACTCTTATGCCTTACAGTTTTATCAGTGCTACATAATTATAACAATATGGGAGCTTAGGGGGGGGGCTATGTCCCCTCCTTGCCAACTGGTATGTGCCCATGATCACTAGTTCTTATTCTTCATCTTTTGGAAAAAGTTTTGGCCAACTCATGATTGGGAGGGTGGCATGAAATTGTGATTAAAATAATTTATTTCTCAATCTTTGCAGGACTAGTCCCACAAACATTTGTGCGGGATCAGGATTGAATTCCCTCTCTCTGAGTGATGATAAAGTATACTGTTTTTATGCGAGTGTTTATATTTTTTTACTCTGTGCCTAGTTTTTCAGGGCTTAAAAAATCAATGTGCAACTGTGGGAGGGAGAAATTATCTTTCCAAAAGCCCCTTATATAAAGTTACCAATTTTTGAAAAAATATATATTTGCACATCAAATTGTTAACATTAATATCTTCAAACATCTGATATTCTGTACTGAAGTATTATATTCTTTTATTACTATTTACCAAACATCTTACATTATTGCAATATGTTTTTTTTTTTTTTTTTTTATACTTTACAGTCTGAAGAAAATGGCAATGCAAAGAAAAAGACTGCAAGAGGCAGAGGATCATATAAACGTGGAAAATAAATGTTTTGCATTGTTTAATTAGTTGTGAAGAATTTGAATATGTACTTGACTGTTGAAAAAAAATATTTTATCTTATTAACTCTGGTGTGGTTGTTTTTTAAAACATTTATTTATACATAATTTTTTACATAGTTACTTTACATTTTGCTTAGGTCTTTTTTTTTTTTAATTATTAAGCCTCCAACCCCTACGAAAAATTAAAAAGTCAGTGTAATATTAATTTCACTGTAATACAAATATAAGTTTTAATAATTTTATTGTAAGTTTTGTTAGGTCAAACAATTTTTTTTTCTCTTAAAAAAAAACAAAAACAATAAAACAGTCATCGTGTCACTTTTTATCACATATCTTTGTATGTGAACATTGCCGTTTCTGCTCAAGCAGAAATTTTTTTAGTAAAAGAAAGGGTAAAAATCTTTAGTTTATTTTCTTTTGCACATAATATGGATTTTGTGTAATTTATTTAAAGGAAGGAGAAGATTATTTTGGACTCTGTAAATCATACTAAAAGGTTTTATTATTAGAAAGCTAATTTGTCCTAAACATGATTCTGAAATCATTATGCAAACTAAGCATGTGCAAGTTATTGCGTATGCATCGTTATTTTTTTATGTTAAAGGGGTGTTCGATCCAAGATATATCTAGGTTCCAAGTATTTTGAGAGAGTAATTTCCTGAATTCCGTGTTCTCTTAGCAAAGGGGAAAATTGCATAAAAAGTGTTGCTCAAGCATTCCAATTTCAGTTTTTTCCCATCCTTCTTGTGAATTATTATTATTTTTAATCTATCTATTTATTTATTTTCAATATTCCTTTATTTAAATCTCTAATGCCATAGGATTATAAATTGATCCTTATTTTGTATTTAATTGCTTTTTTTACAGATTTATGATAGTTAAATATACTTATGATTTTTAAGGTCAAGTTTTTCTGAAATATCTACATAAGAAATATGTTTGTGAAATATTTATTGGCTATTAGGCTATTGGAATAGCAGAGATGATATTCTTCAGACTTTTTTAATTTTTCAAAAAAATTCCTTTTAATTTTTCTGATTTTTTATTAAGGCAAAATTGTTATAAGTAAGATAGATTTAATATCAGTAGCATTACAATATTTATTGAGCTTGATATTCATAAGTAACATTGTTCAAATGTTGTTTGCATCTTCTTTCAGACTTTCCTTTTTTTGTCAATCTCATCCCTGCAATAGCAAATAAAGGTTATAACAAACTATTTCATATTTAAAATTGCAGTATTTGTCATAATGATTTTTTAACTATTATAAACCAGCTGGATAGCCTGTTGTTTGACTTATGCATTAGGAGTTTGAGGCAGTGGTATAGTCGAAGGGGAATGTCATTCCCCCACTTTTTATTCTCAGGAAGGACTCATTTTCTAGTTTTTTTAAAAACACTTAGAAAAATTAAATTTTTTGTTTTGTTCACGAGAGCAAGTACATCAGCATGAAAATCAAAAGGGAACTTTTGGACTGCTTGACAGACCTAGATAAAATGTAAAACTGTTTGCAAACTTGAGTATTTTTTTTTGAAGTTTCCTGCAAAAAAAGACTATCTTCCGAACATACTCTTGGCAAAAAATGCCTTCCGATATGGCTGAAAAAGTGACAAAATTCAGGTTTGCGAATAGTCACTTACACATCCAAAAGGAAATCTGCCATTTTGACATTGGATTGTTGACAAATGTAGATTAAAAAATTAAATAGCTTACACTGTTGGTCAAAATCACTTTGTTTTTACTACTAACAAATGATTAATTTAAAAATTAGATACTTTTAATTAATCCGATAAGTTTAGGTTAAACTTCTTCAAAAATGAGCATCCTCACTTTTTTTTTTAGGATTACACCAGTTTAAAGAATACTTTTTCAAAAAAAAAAACCCAGCTAATCAGTTATTTACCACATGAACAAGACATTGCTCAGATTAGCTTGTTTAACATCTTCATTGTAACAGTGGCGGTCCGTGGTCAAAACTGTTAGTGCAGCCGGAAGCATATGAGCCCCCTTTCCTCCGGACAGGAATGGAAAATCTTTGTTACTAAATTCGAAAGCTGGCGGATTAAGCCCTCACCGAGGAGAGAAAAAAAAAAAAAAAAGAAATTACATAAAAAATGTAAGAGATCCTTTTAACTTCCATAAAATGGACATAAATTTCAAGCAGCCGCTCTTATCCTCAAAATTGCATTAATCCGTGTCGGATTCGAAGTTTCCTTGGAATTTTCTTTTCTAACGATAACTTGAGAAGAAAAGGAAAAAAGAAAAGAAAACTTACTTATTTTTTATAAGTCAAATCAATCTTCCTTTCTTTTAAACTTGCAAATCTGTCAGTGATGCCCTCATAAAAAGGCGTTGTTTTAATTCAGATATTAATAATTTTAAAAGCTCTTTAAAATTTCCCATATTTAAAGAATTTTCTCGCTCGCCATGTCCTCTAAATGCTAGTTCTTGCTTACTTAAAAACAATACTGCTTTGATGGGTAATTGTCCATTCATAAGCGTCTATTCAGGCTTACCTTCTTGATAAATTCAGCAATATAAAGTCGATAGTTTGCCGAACATATATTCTCCTTACTCCCTCCCTCACTTCTCGAGCCAATCAGTGGGTCAAATTCACCGCGCTCTTTCAAGTGCTGCCGACGTTTGAAAATCTTTGATGAGCTGAGTCTTAGCTGCATATCACCATTATAGCCTATGCGGGAGGGACTGCTTACGTAATCGTTGTCATGGCAACGGTGCTGCCAATTTTCTTATCAGTGCTCTGGGCTGAACCAGAGATTTTCCCAATTGAACTGCGGGAAGATTAAAAGTGTTTTTTTTTTTTTTCTGAAGGAGCGATCCGGCACAATATTTTTTTTTTTTTTTTTTGGGGGGGGGGGGGGGGGGTTGAGATTTTTTTTTTTTAATTTACCGTAGGGATTCCATAATTCTAATCTGAATTTAGGAAAATTAGTAGAATAAATTATTTTAAAGTATGTGCTGATAATTTCAAGTGCAGCCCAGCTGTACTTGCTGTATCCCACGAGCCGTCACTGCATTGTAATACATCTAGTGCATTCAAGTGAAACTTCTGCAGGGTGGCCGTAACATACCGGTTCATCTGTTCTGTCTGTGGTTTGCAGAGGAAGATGATATTGCCAACGGTTCTAATGCAAGAATTTCGTCTGGGAATCGTCCCAGAGTAGCTCGGTGGTAGAGCATCCGCACGTTAAGCGGCAGTCCTGGGTTCGATCCCCAGCTCTGGAATTTTTCGCATAGTTGGTAAAAAATAAAAATTAATCAGCCTATACACTCCAACTTGCCTAATTTGCCAGGAATATTCCAACTATACTTTTCCTTTATAATAAACTGTCGCGTTTGGCAGTTTCTGGCCAAATTTGGAAGATACCGCCAAGCTTGGTTCAGTTTTGAATTAAGTCATTAAAATAGATTACCAAAACTGTTTAAAAATCTTCGCCAGACATATTCTAACTCTACCTGACCTTTATAAATACCATTTGGAAAATGTATCTTAATCTATATGAGTGTACCATATTTGTCTTCCCTGTTCCATACTTCTTTGGAATTGAAATTTACAGTCCACCCTCGATAAACCACCACCTTGTTTGATTGTCAGATCTGAGAGAAAACTAATTACTACAATATATTCCAATGTAAAATTCCCTCGATAGACCACCCCTTCGACTACCGCCATCTGCTGTTCACTTTTTAGTAAAAGGTTGATTTTTCTTCTGCCAAACTGACTATTTAAACTGCCAATGATGACTGAAAGTAAAGTTAGAAACATCAATGGATTATCTTTTGCTAGATTAATCCCCCTATATGATTGTTCGCAATACAGCTTCAATATCCCACACAGTCTTTCTTTCTCAAGAGGATTAAAATGGGGCATTTCAAGCAAAACAGCATAGTGCGTTATTTTGAACTGAACCAAGACATTGGTAGTCTTTCCGTGCTAAAAAAACAGACAGAAAAGAAACATGTCATTTTTTCATCTATGTTCCCCTATCTTCTCCGATTAAATCATTAAAATGTGAGGGTGAAAAGCTAGTTCTAAGATCTATGTTTCAGTTTCTCAGTCCATTTGCAATCCCAGTGGCAGAAAGTTTTGCAGCTGTCTGCGACAAGCTTTCAGAGTTTCATAATCAGTCTGCAAAATTTTGCGTGTAATTTTAGTGGATAATTCATACCACTGTTGTTAAATAGTGTTGACTCTAGAGAAAAAAAAAGGGCTGCCAGGAAAAAAATAAAAAAGGACTGCCTGTTTTCAATAAGGGCATTTGAGTTCCATGAGAAAGTATAGGTAGATAGTATATTACAGAAAACTGGTTCGAAATAATCTGCAAAGGACTAGGGCTTATCCACAAAACTTGTAGGGTTGTAATGTGTGTTTTGACTTACAGTGCATAGTTACTTTTTTTTTTTTTTTTTTTTCCTTTTTCAGAGTCATATACAAATTTTGTATTGCATCCAACTGTTGGATGTACAGCACCATTTAAAATCAAGTTACTGAAATGTATTTGTTCTTCCTCTTACACCCACTCTTCTAATTTGATGCTTGCTCATTCATGAAATGTGAATATAAGTTTTTAAAAAAGCACTAGTCTTTTATTCTTAAAATATATCAATAAAAATTATTATTATAAATAAGATATGTAAGAAATAATGTTAAAAATATTTTAATTTTTTTGTGGCATGCTAATTAAGTCCCTTTACGGAAATAGTTTACCATTTCAGCATTTTTTAAAACTATAGTGCAAATGATGAACTGGATCCATTTCAATGTTCAACTAATAGTACATTTTGAAAAAATAAATCTCCTTAAACTGCACATTTAAGTAAAAATTATTAAAAAAACTTATTTTAAAAAATCTCTACTACTCAAAAAAAAATTAAATCTTTATCTCAAATACCAAAAAAAAAAAAGCCTTAGCATGTTTAAAACATGTAATTAAAGAAAATATGAACATGGAGAAAAAGCCATCTAAAGAGTTTGTTTGCCAATGAAATTGCACTGAGTGTATGTAAAAAAGTTGCAGCATCTTGTGGTATTATTGGCATATGATTAAAAATAAGGTGTCAAAATTTTTATAATTTAACAAGCAGAAAGAAAACTGATTCTTTGATCTTTGGTGTAAACTGTTCACTTAAAAGCAATAAATCTTCTTTCTTAAACTTCAATTTTGTAATGTAAAAAAAAGTATATTAAAATCGTATGAATTACAAATTTTATTTTAAGCAGCTAGTTTTGTAACTGGCTGATTAAAATAAATAAACATTCTGTTACAGACAGTATTTAAACAATTTCATAGAGAAAGAAACTTCCGGAATTATTTATAAAAGAAAAATTGTTTTTTTTTTTAGTTTTTGAAAGCAAAATAAGCTTAAATTGATAATAGTTTATTCTAAGAATAACCTAACTGTTAGACTATGACAATTTGTTTTCTGAAGAATTACTTTACCTTTGCTTTAATTTTTTTTTTCTTCATTTAGTAAAATGTTGAAATTTTTCAAAATTTCAGAAGATATATGATTTGTAAATTTAGAATACCAAATCTTATCAATAGTCTGAATTACCTAATTCTGAAATTACTCCACTTTTTTTATAAGCAAAAGAGTGGCGTAATAAGAGGGGGGAGGGGTTGGCGGTCCGCGAAGGCGGCAAGATAAAAACAAAGATAAGCGACCGGAGAATACTGACACTTAAGGCGAGTGCAGACTCGCGTGCGATTGCCGTACGCTGCAGGATATGAGGGGAGTTTTTTAAAGGTCAATTTGCACGTGCACACTTTGTAAAAGGGGGAGAAACAGTGCAGAGTCGAAAAATTTATAGGCTTTTAATGACCAGTCGGGATTCGCCAACAAAGGATAACCCGTGAAACCACAAAAGCACGCCAAACATACAATGGGGACACTTTTCTCTGCAATTCGTCTTACGGAAAAATACATTGAGTACCCATTCTAGCGTACGGAAACGCACTGATGTCTGCTCTGGCCTTTAGTAGAATGTGGCAGAAAACAAAAGGACTGCATCGGGCGCAAATAACCCAAGATACACCTATGCTTAATTTTGGCAAAACATAATACATTTCAAGTGCTGTATTCAAAAAATGTCTCAAATCGCTCAATTTTCAGATCAATTTCTGGAAGTCCCACTTAATTTCAGAATCGCAAAATGTAGTTTTGCTAATACACTTTTTATATCATTCATAGTTATTTATGGTTAGTAAATATCTGTGGTAATTATGAATAATGCGTAATAAGAAAGCCGGTTAAATAGAGTAAATCGTTCAAAAAAAAAAAAAAAGCTTGCAAGTGTGCAAAACAATTAAAACAGGAGAAGAGGAATCACTAAACAATTGGCGACGAACTCTCTAATAATAATTGTTAATAATTCGTAACTACGTATTTATCAAACGTAACTACCGATATTTGAGGAAATTAAATTCTTAGATGACTTTAAACAATTTTGTATTTTTCAACTATATTTTCTTCCCTCAATTCCTAAACGAAATACGCACGTAGTTCTGTGGATTGAGTTCTCACTTGAGTCAGCAAAAAACAAAACATTGAAGAAGGGGCACTTTCAGGGTAATCAGCTCGTGCAAATGAAAACATAAGATGAAAAAAGCAATAATAATAATATTTCGATCTGAAAAAATAGAACATTTGTAAAAGGCATTTTAATGAGTAATATCTGTGAGAAAGGTCCGATTTAGAAGGTAATTTTTTAGAAGGGCCGTTTTCTATCGGTCATTCATATTTTTATGATGGGGTTATTGTATTGAATCGTACTTATCTGAAGGGGCCGTTTAAAATAAATGCATTTTTGCGATGGGCCGCAAAACGAATCCAGAATGGTGCAAGGGGAATAAAAAATGATGATCGTTGGCAAATAATAAAAATGTGAAACCAGGAGGATTCAGAGATGTGTAAAAGCTAGATTCGGCCGTTCCTTTTCGCACTTTTTTCGTGTTAGTGACGTCATCGCAGAGCGGAGACAGCGTAATTATTCGGGAGCCGTGGTAAAATGTTCCTGAAAGTTGCGGACAGTAAAAAATACTTTTTTACGGCAGACAATTAAAAACTTTTTAATATGCCAACAAAAACTGTCCGCAAGCAGATTTCTGTGTCCGCGACATTGTCGTCGTGTCGCGGTGTTTCTGCTACGGGGTTTGCAATTAGGTTTCTTACAGGTGCTTCTCATTTGATAGTTATCACGGCATGACTTCGGAATAGATAGAATCCATGGTGAAAAAGAGAAAATAGGGACCATTTACATGGAAAAGGGACTTTTAGAGATTTCTAACCTAAAAAAGAGACTATTTGTGAGCCCTTCTATACACTTACATCAAGAATGTCAGCTTAAGGGTAATGTAACTGGCATATCCCATGTATTGACAAATATCATTTTACAGTAGCCTGTCAAACATAAAGATATGTTGCTATCAATAAATTTTTATGTTTTCATCATATGGAAATTAATAATTTTTCTTTAAACAGATAAGTCTAAAGGAATATTATAAGTCAAACATAATTTAGAAACAAAGCATTTTGTAAAATGACATAAATTGTAATTGTAAAATTATTACCATAAAAAAATCCATACATTAACTAATGTTCATTCACTTGAGCAGATATTTGTAATAAACTGGTAACTACTGTATACCAATGCCCTTCAAAGGATTAATTATATTAGTTATAAAACATATACACAAAATGATTTAATAACAGATTTAATTTATGCATTTTTTCATGCATATAAATTACAGTACATTCTACAGTTTTGTATGTGTAAATTCAGCTCATTATTATGAACTTTGAGATAAGTTCAGAGTTTTTATCAACTTCTCATGAAATGCTTTTCCTCTTGATATGTGATACTTTATAACTTCCTGAAAAGAAATAAATATTTAGTGAAAAAGTTTAAGCTTTAAATGTGTTTATAGCACAATCAAATTAAAACTCAGGCCCTCTCTCTGATAATGTACATAAGAAAAAAACAATTTTCATAGAAATCTATGGGTGAAATTTGATCTTTTTTTATCTTGCTTTGGTATGACAGAAAACAAAGAATTCATGGGACAACAGGAAGATTTTTCCAATCAAATTTAAACTGCTAAAACAAAAAAAAATTTAAAATGTGCTGTATTTGGTTAATTTTGTGAATAGCTAGCTACAAGCCACACCTACCTTGTTTTGGCCCAAGTAATGATTTGAATCTTCAGTTTAAATTTTAAAAATCAAACTATTTTTTTTTTGTTGTTTTTTTAAATCTACAAAAACATCTATGATTTCCGAATCTTTAGTTCTGGCACATTTACATTTTCTCATGAATTTTTCCTGAATCAAGAAACCACTTTTGAAATTTGGGCCTGCATGATCAGCAATTCTTAGTAATAAATTGTGCTCCATTAAAATTCTGTATAAAGGCATTTAGCATTTGTAGCAGACATGCTGAATTGTAATCATAAGTTGAAATCTCTTTCCCGAAAAGCTTCAACCTTTATTTAAGAAATAATTTAGAGTACCCTTTTAAAACATCCCAATCATGTTTCTCTAGCAAAACTAGCACATTTAATTTGAATCTTAATAAAAATAATAAAGAATTTGCACACATTAAATGTAATTTTTGAATTTCTATTAAACAAATCAAAGTGAAGCTAACAATGCAGTATTTCATATATAAACAGGCAAGAGGATACCAGCATAAAATCACATGTGAAAACATTTCACCACCCAGTAGATTAAAGGTTTGTAATAGAGTGACTTTTGAATGGCTAGAATCCACAGCTAGCACTATGAAAAAGGGACTTTTCAGGACCTTGAACAAAAAAAGGGACTTCAAGGGGGAAAAAAGACCATTTGTGAGACCTGGAATTCACAGAAAAAGCACAACTTATAATGAAGTTTAATTAAATATGGGGCCATAGAACAAAGTCAAATTCACAGAAGAAATTGACAGCAATACACTGCACATGCCAACTCAAAATAAACTTGACTTCAAAGCTCAATTAACCGTGTTTCCAACTATGTCAAGCAACCATAAAAAAATCGCATACATTGGCAATTTGTTCAAGCTTGGTGAACTGCCCTTGCTTATCAGATTATCTATGAAAAGACACTGGCTTTGAAAAGAAAATAACATTTTGTTTTAGTTAGGATATAGCAATATCATATCAATAATATACAGAGTGTCCAGTGCTAACGGTGCCCAATGGTTATTTGCTAAACCGTTAGTCAGAGACACATAGTTCCTAGTGCAAAAATGCATTATAAATTATAAATGCATGCAAAATTATATAATCTGTTATACCAGAAATAATCAAAGTCAATAAATCAATTCCTATAAAAATTATGAAATTTAAATTTTTATACGGTCCCCTGGTTCTACCAGTTATATTTAGATAATTTTTTCTTTGTGCAATTCCATGCACAATAAAAAAAAATTGTTGTTCTACGACCAAAATTCATCGAGTTACAGCTACTTAAGTTAGAGCACGTTTTGAGCAGCAAAATAGGGGTTGTATACTAGATGAATTTGCGAAAAATTAATTGTACATGGTTTTGAAGCTTGTGATATTTATTAACAATTTTGTTAACTATTTTATGAATGTATAATAAAGAAGATTAACATTTAACTATGTGCATCCAATAAATTAATATAAAAATATAGCTTATACTGAAAATAGAATTTTTTGTAGAGTTTTTTAAATGAACTGATGTTAAATAACTTAGAATAAAAACTCAAGAAAATAAAACACTTCATCAAACATTAAATTAGAAAATGAAACATTTTAAAATACAAATATGCATTTTAGAAACTAGAATAATATTACAAATTCTGTTAGCATAACATTTGTTCTAAAGTAATTTCCTTCGGATGCAATACAAATATGTACCTGTGTAGAAAACTCTTCCTGTACTTTGTGTAAATTACTTGGTGTTACACTTATGCGATTTAGAAAGAAATTGAGAAAAAAAGTTCCCTGATTTCCCTGACTATCTTTATGAAATTTCCAGAACTAATTATATACATACCATAATCTTTCATGTAAATCACCATTGTGTATCATGCACCAAGAGGTAAATGCTTCATATAGGGAAATTAATAGAAAACCACAAAAATGCTTAATATTAATAAAATTGTAGTTCAGTTTCATAAATCCAAACATAAAATTTAGTTGAACACTAAAAGAAAATATGTAGCAGAAAGTTTCCTCTTTTATAAAGATAGTGTTCAATTTTAAGCGTAAGGATGACTGATCAAAATAAACTGGCCACCTAGTCAACTTATTTTATTTCAATCAATGTATCGTTTCAAATTAAAAAAAATATGTAAAAAGGCTTAAAAATGAGCACTATCTATAAAAAAAAAAAAAAATCATCTTGCGGGGTAGCTTAGCTGGCATCACTTAAATGTCCCATCACTTTAAAAAACACAATGGCACAGTAGAAGACTAAATCATCTTTTACAATTCATTTTACCCATGACTTTGTTCAGGAAGCAATTCACATGCCGATATGATTCGCATATCCAGTTTTTTGTATGATCCACATCTTAGAACGAGTCCGAAAACATGCACTTTTTCCGATTCGTATAGTGATAGTGCCTACATCACTTGAGTCTCGGATTCATATTTCTATGTTCTCGTATGATCTGTATTCTGGTTTCGGATTTGTAAAATGTCTGTATCTGTGCATAAGTTGAGTATCGTGTGATTCAGAACGGAGCCATGCATCAGATTGACAATTAAAAATGATCTAGTTCACTAGGCAAAAGCGAAAGTTCCCTGATTTTTAAATATTTTTGCAAAATTCCCTGATATTTCCATGATTTTTCCAGATTGATAAAGTACCCTGATTTTTCCATGATTTCCCTGATCTGTCGACACCCTGTTATAACCTTCTGCTTAAGAATTAGTATTCTAAAATTAGTTTTGTCTCTGTGCCAGAAAATGAAATTAAAACCTATAATTAAAAATTTAATATTTATATGATCCCTTAACGATTTACCACAATGGGATATTTTTTAACGTGAAAAAGTGATTTGCTTTATAACTCGGTAAATTTTGACTGTAGAAGGACAATTTTTTTTTTTTTTTTTTTTTTTTTTTTTGTGCATCAAATTGTAAAAAGAAAAATTTTCTAAATATAACTGATAAGACTGGGGGACCGTATGAAAATTTAAATTCCATAATTTTTATAGGATTTGACTTATTGAGTTCGATTGTATCTGATATAATAGAGCATGCAATTTAAAGCATTTTTGCAACTATGTGTCTATTACTAACGGTTTAGGAAATAGCCATTGGGCACTGTTAGCACTGGACACCCTATATAAAATTTGTAGCTTGATACAAAATAATTAACATAGAAAGCAGTGTTGGGTTTCTTCCAGGACAGGGGACGAAACCAACAGAAAACTAAACAGATGCTCAAATTAAAAAAATATTGTAACTATATCTAAAGTAATTAAATATACTGGATATAAGTGGATATAAAAAAAAAACATTTTTGAAAATATGTTTCTCAATAGTAAACTTTTTTATAATATTAGGGATAGGGAGGGTCACTGTTCATGTCATATTTTAGGAGAAAAAAAGTATCTTCCAATACCTAGGGAATGCAATCCTGCACTGTTTTTCGTTTCACGGGATTTCGGGATTGAGATTTGTTGATCCTGCAGGATTGATATTTCATTCGAATAAAAATTAATTTTAATAGAGAAAAGTAGGAAAAAGTAAGATTGTAAGCACTCTATTAAGTTTAATACTTTATCTTATTTGATAATTAATACAATACCTTACATAAATATGAAATTTATAGTTATGATATAGTCTTCCTGCAGGATAGGGATTGCATTCTCTAATAAGAACATCATTTTCTGAGAACTTCCAAAGCTTTAACAAGCATACAGACTTAAAAAGGAAAAAAGTTCGTAAGAGGGAGCATGTCCCCAAGCCTTATAAAATGGCCAAAGCTTATGATAAGTAAACAGGTTTGGTATCGTTGCCAATCGAGATGAGTTATTTAACAACCCTTTTGCAGAGTTGTGTTGTTGTTGCTGATATCACGAGAATTTATCTGATTGGTCAAAGAATTAAAAACAGCAAACTTAAAGATATGAAGAAATTATGTTATCGGTTAGATAATGTAACTGTTAACCATAAAAGTGAAGTTATATAAGCGGTAGTTTTACATTTCGTATTCTATTTTGTTTCACTTGCTGTGGAGTACAAACGTAGGTATTTTGAGGTTATATTCAACCCTCATTACTGGGCCCTAGGTATATCTTTTCAATATCTGATAAAAATTGAAATATTTTTTTGCCATTTGTTTTATAAATATTTAATTGTGTTCTATAAAAATAAACAGCCATGAAATGAAATAGACTATTGTTTGGTCTTCTTACTTTTAATTGTCGTTTTAATTGCTTATTTTCATTTTCTAAGTCATTTATGGTATTTTGAGGATCAGTTTTTGAAACAAATTCACCTTTTGAATGATTAGTAACTTTGTGTTATGCATTTGCAAAAATTTTTTCTGTACTAATGTATTGTTTTGTGCTATCAGAACAAATCAGAAATTGTGCTATCAGAAACATGAAGAAAACTTTTAATGGGTATTAGCGTATTATCCCGGCGGTCATTCCCACCAAACTATTTTTTTGTCAAATGTGCTGGTAAACTGTTGCCAATCATATTCCAAACCATCAATAATTTCATGTGTCCAGCATTTATCTTGGAGAAAAATCACTCGTTTTGGGAGACTGCTGGGATAATACGTTAGTACCTTTTAATGTACACAATTTGAAGGAATTTGAGAATTTTGGGTGTAGATTTTTTAAAGTTTTAACAGTCTTTCTGATGGAGTTTTTGTAGTATTTTGACTAACAATTTTGACAATTTTGGGGATTTTACCCCCACAGCCAAGTTTTTTTTTTTTTTTTTTTTTTTTTTTTTTTTCCGTTTTGAAAGGTCATGTTGGATACATTTTTAATAATTTGAAGTTTGAAGGTAAATGTATTTTTCAGTTGATTTCTTATTTTATTTTATGGTATATTTGATGGGGTGGGTACTTGAACCTTACTCTCCCCCATAGGGGAATAGCTACATGAAAATCTTAAACTAGTGGTACATAAAAGTAATGGGTACTTTGTATTATCCTGGTGGTCTGCCAAGACGAACAATTTTTTGCCAAGATAAGTGCCGGACACATGAAGTTATTGATGGTTTGGAATACGATTGGCAACAGTTTGCTAGCACATTTGATAAAAAAATTATTTGGGTGCCATTTGCTGGCCGCGTGTATAAAATATTTTTTACAAGTTATAAAAAAATTTAAATGATTTTTCTTTTTAACATAGTTTTTATCAGAGAGTTTCCAGTACAGAAACAATAGATTAAAAAACATCCTATTTAATAAAAAAAAAAAAAAGAAAAAAGAAATGAGTAGAGAAGATACTGAAATATAGCTGTCTGAAACATAAAACATGCTATGCAGAATTACTGCCCCAAAACTAAAATTTCTGCCCTGCTGTGCTTTAACATTGTGAAATACAGTTTAAATTACATTATGAAAAGATTTTTTTTTTTAAAGGTTTAAAAAAATACATGACTTTTGATAATGAAATATAGCTGTCCGGACATTGATGTCATGTCTGTTACCATACATTATTTTCAACTTTTTATACAACAAAATTGAAATCTGAGAATAGCAACACCTGTTTACCATTAGAATGTGGTCAAGAAAGAAATATAAGCAGACATCTTGAGTTTTTAGCATTTTGACTTAAAAAGCAAAAGCCTATTTGTGATAAGTATTTTTATAGCATGTCATGTCTGTTACCTTAAATAATTGTATAAAATATATTTATTTATTTGTTAATTGAATTGATTCATTTGGATCATTAGTTTTTTTAGTCTAAATTAATCCCTAGTAGCAATGACTGCTTGTTTTCGGCTCGGTCGTTCATCGACTCATCGTTAACTCATCGACTCCAGTCATCGGCAAGTGCACTTTTGTTTATCTGCAATAGATGAATTTTTATTCATGGATAGAAGTGATCTAGACGAGCAGTTTTGCTGATGGGAAACCGAAAAACAATATCTTATCCGAAACTGCAGCTCTATAGTCAACGGGCCTTGCAGTTGTCCCCAGTGGTTTACACTTTACCCAAATTCCTATAAATATTTGCGTAATTTAGATGTGCCTTTGCATAATCTAAGGGAAATTTTGAACAATTCTTGAATTAATCGCATAATTTACTTCAAATTTCTTGTATTGGGGTTGGGAGGGGGCAAGGGGTGGTATCCCCCCCTTGCCCCCTCCCACAAAATTTAAATTTGAAAAAAAATATTTACAAAAAAATGTAAGTATTTATTATATAAAAATCGTTTGTAATATTTAAATAATTTTAAAAAAATGTGTTAAAAAAAAAAAGAACAGAAAATCTATTTGAGCGTCAGCTGCATTATAAGAAAAACGGAAACTTCATTACAATGAGCAACTCTTTTGAAACCTCTTTAATGTAAACAGCAAGAAGAGAAATCAGTTGATTTTTAAAAGTTATCCAAGAAATATGAAAGTTAAAATCACACTAAAATTCCTATACAATTGGCAATATTGTTTTTTAATTATTAATTATGAATGTTGTTGCTACTTACATACATTGGTAAAAAGTGAAATTAATTTCTTACCAATCGAATAATTTGACTATTATTAATAATAGCTAAACAACACTTTGTCAAAATTTCACCCAAAGTCCCAATCTGAGACTAAAATAACCGGTACTTCACACTTTGCCATACACATGATAAGATTCGATGGTCTAGGGGTAGCGCGCTTATCTCGTAATCAGTACGCTCAAGGTTCGGGCCCGGGGAGGAAGATGGAAGATTTTTTTTTTTTCAGAAAAACGGAAATTTAGCATACAAAAAACGAAAACATAATAAACAGAACGGACATTTTTTGAAAATTTTGCTGCCAGTCGTTTATTTTTTATTAATAAATATATTTTAAACAGTTTATCGGTTTCTTTTCATTATTTCATCGGAGTCGTCGGGAAACGATGATCGGCTTTATGGTCCCCCGAGCGGACATTTTGTACCAGTTGCCGATGAAATTTCCCCTTTTTTGGATGAAAAGCCGTGATCGGCCATTGCTCCTTCTCCTCGGATTTAACTCACCCGCCTCTCATCGACCGATGGGTTATTGCTACTAGGGATGTCTCTTTTCATGTTCTTGTGGAATTATTTAGACTAATGAATTTTTTTTCTTTGAAATAAACAAAAACTTACACAAAAAATGAAGACTATTTTTTAAATGGAAAATGCTATATTATATGAACAAAAGGACTCTATACTTATGTATTATATCACTTTGCATAATTTTGTGCTAAACATAAGTGAACAAATTTAGAAAAGAAAATGTCCAGTAACAGGCATCACTGGCGTAGCCAGGATTTTGTTTCGGGAGGGGCACAGTTGAGTTTTGTCAACTGAATAATTATTTAATTAATATACTAATTATTAATTGCAATTATAAATATTTAATTATTAATTAATCTTAAATTTAAAAACAAGATTATAATTATTAATTACAATTAAAAATAATGCTCTAATTATTAATTATAATTAAAAATAAATTCTAATTATTAATTCTAAAAATTATTTAATTAGCAATTTCACAAAAATATCCTTAAATATATGTTTAAAGATGTTCTGTAAAGATTATCTCTGTATATAGATGCTTATGTACCGTTTTAGTCTGGCGAGTATCTCAACCAGATAAGATTTTTTTTTATCCAGGCCCATATCTGCTAGTACAATAATATTATATTCTACAATAAATATATCCAAAGAAAGATGCTGAAAGGAAAACTAAATGAATGCTTTTTAAATCTCAATAAACGGCCATAGTAAAAAATATTTCTATGTAAAATTTTCTTGCTCTAAACAGGAAATACTTCAGTCTATCCCGGATTTTCAATCAGCTCATATGTAGGTGCATACAACTAATACATACAGGTTGATTCAAAATTAGAGTGACAAATTTTAAAAGCGTATAATTATTTATGGTAAATTTTAATAGCTTTACCAGCAGTTTTGTTTTAAAAATTAAGCGCTTAGTTACCAATAGAACTATTTTTATTAGTGGAAGTAAAGCATGGCTCCGAAATTAGATCCTCAAACCCGAAACAAATTTTAAAGCTTTTGAAGGACAACATCGTAGACATGGTTGAAGGTAGACATGGTTGCTTAAATTCTGTTATAAATAAAGCATTTAAAAATCAGAAAATGCATTTTTCTAATGGATAACTATCTAAACTTCGAAAAGAAATAAAATTTGGCTGGCAATCAAAAGCTCCAGGGGGAAAGTGTGGACGAAAGGAAGTCCTTGTTGAAAGAGAAGAAAAGATGCTGAAAAGACTTATTGTTGTAGAAAATCCTCTGCCTCAAAGAACTTTAGAAAAGAAACTACAGGTATCGCAATCGACAATTTGCCGTCAGATAAAGGAAATTGGCTATAAAAGTTGAAGAAGCTAGTCTGTCATCAAATAAATATCTGCAAAGACTGTAGAAAAACGAAGAAAAAGGTTCTTGGCCTCTGTATTTAATGTTACGCAAAGGTAGATACAAAACATGGATAGCTTCGGATGAAGCATTGTTTCATCTGTCATCCACAACTTGCAAAACGAAGATACAATATATTTCATGCGAATAGCGTCGCAAAGACGCAGCTGTTTTGCAAATGGCAAGTTGGCCGTCAGGTGTTATGGTATGGATGGTAATGTCTTCTAAGGGCTTAACAAAACCATTTTTTTGTAGAACCAAACACTAAAATTGATGCTAAATACTGTCAGAATAAAGTTTTGAAGCAAAGAAAGTAAATGTCTTCAATCTCAAGGGAATTTGGTTTTTCACGAAGATTCTGCACCAAGTCCTACAGCAAAATCAACTATAAAATGGCTGAAAGATAAAAAAAAATATTTTTTTTTTCCTCCTGAGAAATGGCTACTATCATCCGCTGACTGTGGTCCTTGAGATTATTTTTTATCTGGTTAATTAAAAAACAATTAAATAGACGTAAAATAAGAACACTTCAAGGGCTTAAAAAAGCAATCAAAGAAGAAGTTGGGAAAATGACCTCAAAAATTTTTGAAAAAGCTCTTTAGGCTTAGCCTAAACGTTTATGTAAAGTGTATTATACTAAAGGAAACCACATTGAAAATTTCGTGTAAATAACTAATTCAATAAAATTCTATGATGCTCTGAAATTGATCACATTATTTTTGAATTAACCTGTATTTTATAATGAAAAACACGCAACACAAACCTATTATTATTTTTTAAATTAACAGCAACACATCACCGACGCTAATTAAAAGAAACCTTTAGTTATAATGCACAGGCTGTACTAAATCGGTTTCTTATTGCAATTAATAAGTCAAAATGTATAATTTTATTCAGTAACACATAATTCCCTCAGAAAATCTTAGGACTAGATATTTTTATTTATCTTCTCATTTTTTCAGGACGCTTGTTCTTAATACAATATTGCTCACAAACTTAAAATATTCTAAATAAATCAGGCACAATGTTAAATTAAGAAAGATATAGCTTGAAGAAAATCTTTCAAAACTCTGCCCTTCTGTAAAAGGTTGATGAAAGGATTAAAATATTATGTACAATGTAGTATGTGTATCTGAAATTCTTCCAGATTTTATTTGCGCACTCGGCTGGAAGAATTTCAGTTTTTAAAAATAAATCTATTCAATCCATTCTGCCATATAGAGGAAAATGATAAGTGCAAGTGCTCATATAGACTCCTGTTCGCATAATTTTGTTGCTGAAAATGACATCCAACATTGTTGTTTCGCCCCTAGTGGTGAAATGTTTTGGATGAATGCGTATTGGAAAATCTAAGGTATCTACTTCAGTTATGAAATCGGATCCTGGATCGGAATTTAATTCTATGTTAAAATCGCCTATACCAGGCGCGCACACAGGATTTTTGGCTGGAGGGGGTCCAACTTTTAGGGATGTTCCAGATTGACAAAAATCAGTGATGAAAGAGCTCCTTTTCATTAGATGGAATTCATCAAAACTCGTCCAATCCCTAAGAATACACTACACAGTACAATAGGAAGCAAAGTAATAGTTGTACAGTTTTGAGAACAAGATGGTGTTTTATGTTCGCTTTCAGTTCGTTTTTGAAAAGTTGAGGAAAACGAGAAAAAAATTTCTTTTTTTATTTAGTAGAACTGAAACTATTGCTGCCTTTTTTGGAATTATTTTATTTACTATAGATATAGGATAATAATCAATTGAAAAAAAAGTATCAAAGCCGATGGGGGGGGGGGGGGAGGTCCGGACCCCCTGGACCCCCTTGTGTGCGCCACTGTCCTATACTAAAACAGTTTTACAATCATCCTCCTTCAGTAACGTTTCGAATGTAGCGTCTAATTTATCTTCATAAGAAATTCGAGGACTAGCGTATGTAACTGCAAATCTCACTTTATCTTGAATATACGCAATGATCCTTTGAACACCATTGATCTGGCTCGTGTAGGCACAGGGAAAAGTGTTTCATATTCTTTTTATAAAGTGATTTTTATAAAGTTTTAGTCTATAAAAATCATAACTCCAGATGGCTTTCTGGAACCACTGTCTATCCATTCGACCAAAGTGAATCCTGGTATTTGAAAATCATCTGAAGGGATAGTCCATGTTTCCGTTAGCAATATCAAATCACTCTGCAGAAAACATGAATCAAACGGAAAAGTGACCACGGCGCGCCGCGTAGACAAAAATCCCGTACTTGAAAGAAATAGCACCCGAGTGCTAAAAAAGAAAAAAGAATCAGGAAAGAAAGGTATTAAGATCCGATTTTTCAGATTAATTTCAAAGCAAAACTGCTGGTCTCATTGGTTGCGGTTTAAAATTACAAAGGAAAGCACTTAAGAATATTTAAAAAAATTTTTAACTGTTGAATAGTAAAAATATTATGAAGAAAACATTAATGAGAGTAATTTTTATTTAAAAAGTACAGACTTAGTGGACTCTTGGTAGACCTTATTTAGTCATGAGCCGGATATCTGGAAGAGAAGTCGGATATCCGATGATATTTCGAATATTGATAAATCAGCCGGATATCATATGCGTCCCTAGATATTTCAAATATTCATTTATTCTTTACCAGAGTATATAAAATAGTATTATAAAGTTTTATAAAATTTTAGAACAGAAAAACAAATAACAGATTTACCCTCTTGTCAGTTGAAAGAGTGGGTATAAAGGAAACATTTCTTAAATTGCATATTAATGAAAATATGATAATACAAATTTTTCAACATACCTAAGAAGATATTATGTCATATGTATTATGTCATCGTTTATATTATCATTTAAAAACACACAATGAAATATTGAGTATTTACTTCAGCTTCTTTTCCTGATGTGCTTTCTGAAAATATCTGTTGATTTATGGTTTTTTCCCCGCTTCTTGTAGATTTGAGTCTTCATTGTTAGCAGGCAAACTATGTATAATTTTTGGAATTTTAGTAAAAAAATTCTCCTACTCAACGGGCGCTTTCTTGAGGCCACAATCTCTACCAACTCGACAGAGCAACACACTAGTAAAAAACACGAAAGTCTGGACCCTGGGAATTGTGGGGAAAGGTCCAGCTTGTGCCCCTCCTTGAAATTTTATCGTTAGTAGAAAGTAACATTTTTGTACACACCATAGTTTAAAAATACCACAGGTGGTCACGAAAACGATACATACTTCACAGGGTACAACGGAAACGAGGGGGAAATTTTTACTATCCCGGGTGTGGGATATTGTTCAGATGTGTATTTTTCTGGTGTGTAGGCGTGTCGAAAGTCACCTCGGGTTAGTGATTAAAGGCACCTTTTTATTGACTTGTTTGTTTGTTTGTTTTTCCGTTGTCAAAGTGGATGGATCTAAAAAACGTTTATCAGAAAGATTAGAAAAATATCACACAACAAGGATTCCGAGACGATCAATTTTTACAAATTGCAATATACATATATATCAACTGAAAAAATTTCGGGGGGGGGCACGGGCCCGGTGGGCCCTCCCCTGGCTACGCCAGTGACAGGCATGACAAATTTCATCAAGTCTGATAATGGGAAAATGCAAAAAAATTAAATGAAAGAAAAAATGCATAAATAATGTTCGGAAATAAGGCATGTTTTATATTATGGAAAAAACTACTTATTCTTTGAAATTATATTTTAGCTTCTTAAATTTCCAAATGGCACCCAATTTTGAAAACGACCCCAGTACGTAAGTACCAAGTAAAGAATTTATAAAGTAGATAAAACAAAACAACAACAAAAAAAAAAAGCCGAATTTTATGACTAACTTTACTCGATTTAAAGCAGTCTTACCTCATCTACATGGTTTCGATTTGCGTCAAAATCTTCTCTCACCCACCGCCGTAAATCTTTTCTGTATTCTTCATTAGATACATTTTTAATAGCTCTCAATAGATCCCTATATAATTTTAAACTCCTTGATCGTAAAAGGAACTGAAAAATTATTTTATAAAATTAAGTTTCAAATAGGCATACATTAGCATATTTTACACTTTAAGTACTTAAAAAAATATAAAATTACTCTTGAAAATGACAAAGGACTTTTTGCGTTAAAAGGCATTTTCAATCAATTATTATAAGTCATTATCACTTAATACATATCAGGTATGTGAGCTGAATCTCCAACTTTTATTTCTAGCCAAAACTATACACATGTACGAAAAAAACACTCAAAATACTGGCGCTAAAATATAAAATATCATTTTATGTGTGCTTTTTTCTCAAAGTTTTTATTTATTTTATACACATGTATGTATGAGTTTGTTAGTAAACAAGCATGCCCTAACGATTAATCGATTGCCATTCACTACTGCAGAGAGATGACCATCTCGTAGTCGAAACAAGGAGTGGAATCATTATGCTATGAAAGTAAGTTTCTTTTTCAGATAAGATATATATGTCTTGTCTAATGCTGTAATCTAGTGGTGATAATCGAAAGTAATTCCACAGAAAATAATTTTTTTTTTAAATTTATTTGAAATATTAATTTATTTTTTATGCTTCAAAACAAAACAATTTATTATAACGCTTAAAAAATAATAATAAAAGTTATGTGCTCAAGAAATAAAATACAAATGATAAATTTTGCCATATGACTTTATAGAAAATACTTTTTTACCCGAGTATTTAAATTGCTTTTGTGACATCTTCAAGGTTAATGCCGTTATTTAAACTGCATTTTTAAGGTTAATGTAGTTATTTAAACTGCATTTTTAAGATTCATATAGATATTTTCGTGTCTCATCACACCCCACCCCAATTTTTTTTTGTTATTTTAGGAATTTCGGTTGTTAGTTTTATTCAATAAATAGGAAGCTTAGTTTTCTTATATGTTTTATGACAATAGACCAAAAAAGTGACAACAATGTAATGCTTTTAACTGATTTGTGACTAAGAGTATTTTGAGAATACATGAATTTTAACAATTTCACTGTTGGTAGCAAAAACATAAGTCATATTCTGTTTTTCTTCATTACATTTAAAAGCAATAGACTTTATCAGGGGCGTAGCCAGGGGGGGGGATATAGGATATATCCCCCCCCGAAATTTTTTGATTAGTGATGAAATTCCGTCTATTTATACACACATAAGTTCATATCCCCCCCCCCTGAAAAATTTTCCATTCGCATATCCCCCCGAAAAACTTTCCTGGCTACGTGCCTGGACTTGATTTTCACAAAATTCTTAAGCCATACATTTTATTTTTTAATTCTCATTGCTCTGGGGCATATTTTTCAGAGAAAATTAATAATTTTTACTGTTGATATAGGAAATTTATTCATCACTACTGGTATCCAGGCGCAGGCAGATCCCCCCTCCCCCCCTGGAGCAGACCGATGTGTTAAAAATAAATTAAAAATACATGTATAAGTTGAAAGAATCTAAAATTATTAAACCTAGTGAAGAAACTATTCATTGGCATTTTACTCTATAGTTTAATGTGTTTTATCAATTAACAAAAAAAAGTGACTTTTATTAAAATTTGGTTTAAAAATTCACAAAAATAAGTGCTGAAATTCACAAAATTAAGCATTGAAATTCACAAAAATATGCAGTTTTTACAAAAATGGCACCCTGGAAAATATTCCTGGATCGACCCCTGATAAATTATGTAAAATTTTTAGTAGAACGTTTTCACGAAAAAAAAGGGGGGCAGGTATATAAATTAGGTGAATATACATATACTATGTACTAAAGAAAACTAATATTCTGAGATATCTTAGCTAGACTTTTAAACAAATTTTTTGAAATGCTAGAAAATAGAATTATATGCACATCAGCAGATCGTTATAAACAATAGCTGTGAACGTTCCCCTTCTGTGTCGAACGTTGCTACTCCATATTGCTCGGGAGCAACGCTGTTAGTAGGAAGTAATGAGGTGATTTGTTGCTATATTTTTCTAATCCATGAAAATCTAAAACTGTTAAAGGTATCGAAATATTGACTTAGATAGTACTGCAACTAGAGTTTACGTCTCTCATGACAAACAAACTAGAATGGTCCCAGGGATGAAATCGGCAAAAGAGCAAAAAAGCTGAAATCATACGAGAGCAAAAAATTTATACATGTGATATTTGTATATAATTAATGTGAAAGAAGTTTTAAGAAGAAAAACATTGGAAAATGCTAAAAAATAAAAATATCACACAGTTAACTAATAACTACAATCAGGAATTCACAGAAAAAAGACAAAAAAGTGAATTCCTCTTTATTCACAAAAAGCTGAAGAATTTCATCCCTGCAGTCCCCTCCCATGGAACCATAATTTATTTTGGAGCCCCCTACTAAGTCTGGGGCACGTGCCCCTGGCAGCAGATATAAATCATAAAATCGCAGACCATTTTTTGTTCTCTTAAACTGTGTCGCATTTGAATTCGCAATTCGTTGTCTGTCAAGTCAAGTAAGTTGGGCACGATCATAAAAGTGTATTGTCTCTCTGCTACTGACCTTCAAACACCAAAATTAGGTTCACTAAAATATAAATGAGAAATTGGCCCCAACCTGTGACAGGGTGGCAACTAAAGGAAGGGTGAGCGGGGACAAGCACCGGGAAACATTCTAAAAGGAATGCCAAAATCAGTTATAGTTTCTTGGGATGGGGTGCGGCTCCATTCGAGGGGGCACACGACACTAATTATGGTTTGCCCCGGGTGACATAAACTCTAATTGCGGCATTGCCTGTGAAAATGACCTCTTTTTGCCACTATTCGCATCAACAGGTCTTTTTTTCTAACACTAAACAATTGATTTCGGACAAGTTTAAAATCGCTGCCCCTTATTTTTGCGTTCCTTAGAAATTATCTAGCTTGGCCATTTGGTAGAATCTGCCATCGTTTCTGTTTGGTTGAAAAGCTTCTGTGACTGTGTGATTTTTGCAGAGGAATTTTTTTTTTTTTTTAAGAATCTGATAGTGTATTTGGGTTATAAATACATGATCTGTGTTCAAAATCATAGATTTGCCCCCTGACTTTTTAGACTAGGGGGCAATTGCCCCCCCCCTCAGATTATACCTATGATTTAAGGTCATCTCTGTGAAAATCATATTCTTCCACCTTTGAAATTTCGTTAAAAATACAATGGGAAGTTTTGCGACATCTAGAGGACGCTCAAATTTTCCCAGGGGCCTGCGTTTGGCGAGTTATTTTTGGCACCAAAATTTCGCACTATTTTGCCAAAAGTCGCCAAGCTTCGTGACATTTTGGTCATTTCCCCAAAGGGGCTTGTAAAGTTAGTTTTTCTGCATTAATATGCACAATAGCCTAATATTTCTCTTCTATGACGTAATCAAAATTCCCGCTTTATGTGGAATCTTCGAGAAATAGATTCTTCTGGGAGCTGTTCAGAGCCTCTGCCTCTCCTATAAATACAAGCAGGCTACCCCTATAGTCTCGGTCTTGCTTCTGCTTCTGCCAAGAGCAGCTGTCTGTGAAGCTTAAGGCTTTGTATTGACACTATAGAAGTGGTGTTTTTGCTTGTTTATGAAGCTGATTTTTAAGTGCTATGTGTAAATTTTTCATTGTTGAGTCTTGAGGGACTGTTAGGGTTATCCCTCTCATATTTCCACTGAATTTTCCTGTGGAAGTGTTTTATTTTGTGCGAGAATTACAGCATTTGTGAAAGATTCGATACTGAGTGGACTGTTATAAACGAGCTACTGGCAGTTAGTGCCTGTGAATTTTGTACAGCTGATTGTTCGACTAAGTTCTAGAAGCAATAAAGTTTGTGTTCCATCCTGACAAGTGGACTCTTTACTAGATCTTTTTACACCTACTGGACTTTAGAAAAACGAACTCGGGAAATTAGCAGAGTGTTTCTGCAATAATATTGTAATTCTTCAATATCAATTTTTAGTAATACAAAACATATTATTCACTATAGAGAAAAACTTCAACATTTACTATATAATATCATATTCCATCCTTATTTTTATTACGATTATTATAATTGTTTTTAGGCAAACAAAAACACTCAAACAATTTAAAACTACACAAAAAAATCATATTTTAAAATAATTTAACTGTCCAATAAATTTTCTAAATAATATCGCAGTATGTATTTCCAAGAATAAAATTTCTGAATCTTAGAACAAAAAAACACTTCATATGAAAAAAAAAAAAAAAAATATCAAAACGTAGCAATTTTTATAAAATATTGTAAAACAGCTTTCACGTATTTATGTCCGACATCTAAAAATGATGAATGCTCAATTTCCCTATTCATAGACAGGAGTTTATTTCCGTAAACTTGCAGAAATTCCGCAGTAAATAAATGAAAACATAGCCGATTCTTTTTTTGTGGGTGGCTCTTCATTTTATCATAGTCCACGAGGGAAAAAAATATATATACATAAATATAACACATTGCTTTTCTCTTTAGGGTTTAGTCGGCACACAACCATTGATGAACATGCACATCTACGAAGTCTGACGGACACAGCAGCAAAACTTTTCGAAGGGGAAAACGACGAGCAAGAGCCTGGCACTTCCTACACAGGTGAAACAGTGACGCATATCCTGCTAGGAGCTCTCGACAGGCCCTTTTGCCGGCCTGATATCCCAGGATGTCATCAGGATCAAGTGCATTTCACCAGCCAGCACACCATAGAGTTTGGAAATTTTGCATATGCCATTCGTTAGTACCAAGAGATTTTTGTTCGAACTGCATCCGTTACGGATATACGAACAATACAAATTTCCTGTCACACTAGCTACCTAGCCCGTACAAATTGCAGAATGGGGATTTCACATACGTTGTTTGTTTATACTTTGTTTGAACTGTTTAGTACTTGAGCGATTTTCGTTAGTACCACATCCATTACGTATATATGGACAGTACAAGGTTCCTGTCACACTAGCTACCTAGCCTGTACAAATTGCAGAATGGAAATTTCGAATATGCAATTCTTAGTGGTTGGTTAGTACGGAGAGATTTTTATTAGTACTGCATCAATCATGGATTTACGGACAGTACAAATTTTCTGTCACACTAGTTACCTCACCCATACACCATACAGCATGGAAATTTTGAATTTTTCATTCGTTAGTACTTTGAGATTTTTGTTAGTACCGCATCCACTATGGATTTTATGGAAAATTCTTGTTTGCGTGCTGGTGAGATTATAAATAGACATTATACATTAAATGACAGACATTATAAATCAAAATACCTATTGATTGCTTAAAAAGAAAACAAAATTCATACAAATTGAGATAGACTATGCAAGAGTATAAATGAGAACAAGTGTTCCGTTTAATGTTTTACATACCTTCTTTAGGAATAATATTTTTGTAACAAGCAGAAAAGTATTTTATTAAATCTGAATTGCTAATTATTTTTTACATAATATAATGTTCAAATTACTCGAGATAGGGAGAAAGAAGGAAAACTTTATAGGAAAAGGGGGAAAACAGATGAATAATCATCATAAATTATAAGAAAATGACTCTACTCATCAATCAACATACATCAATAAAAGGTGGATTCTCAAGAAATCAAACACTAAAACATTCTTGAATCAGTTAGTACAATTTAAGTACTATTTTGAATCTTAAGTTTTTAAACTATGGTGGCGTACTGAGTATATAGATGCTCGAACTTCATGGTATGTGGGCTGGTGAAATGATGTCCCTGGAAATTTCAACTGACAGTAAATCCATAACGAATGGGGTACTAACAAAAAACTTTCGGTCCTAATGGGTCCAGTGGCATTTTCTCAGGGAGGGCAGAATGCGAGTTAACGCCCAAGAAAAACAGTATAACAGAAAAAAACAGTACTGAGAATCCTAATGTTTTTTTTTTCCTCCCAACACCTCCGGAATGATCAGATAACGAAGCATCGAGATATCAGTAAAACACACTTATCGTGATAAGCAAGGCAGTGGAAGCGGCATAGCTATATTAATAACGAATGGATATGTGAAATTCTCAAACTGGATGGTGAGCGAGTTGGGGAAATTGTGAAGCTGGAAATTTGAACTGTCCATAAATTCTTAACGAATGCGGTACTAACAAAAATCTCTCGGTACCAACCAATATTAATGAATGGCATATTCGAAATTTTCTTGTTGATGGTGTATGGGTTAGGTAGCCAGTGTGACAGGAAATCTGTACCGTCCGTGCATCCATTAACGCATGCAGTACTAACAAAAATCTCTCGGTACTAAACAGTACTAACAAAGTACTAAACGATATGCAAAATCCCTATCAGGACAGGAAATTTGTAGGGGAACCTGGGGAGCCTTGACCACATTTTCAGAAAAACATTTTTGTAAATTTTATTTTGGCAGCAAAATAATCCTATTATAGTGCAATTTAAAGGAAATTTTATTAGCATTAAGAATATATTTATGATAATATAAATTGTGCATTTCTTCTTTTCTGAATTTAATATTTTTTTAAACATTGGAAAGTGGTTCAAGGCTCCCTTTATAAGGGAGCTCTGACCCATGGTATGGGAGGCTTGGCCCAGGCAATAATGTATAATTTTAAAATAAGATAAAAGTAAATCTTTTTTATTAGTTATATAAGCATTAAATATAAAATCTTCAGTATGATAATTGAACACTCTGCTGTCATCATAACTTCTGTGGAGTACTTTTTACGAGCATTTCCTTTTGGTTTATGAAAAAAGGGCATCCTGAGAAAAAAATAATACTTATTATTAATACAGCATTTCAAAACATCTCATTTTTATATTAATATTCACAATAAAATGAATCAAAAGAAACATCCAGAAATTAATAGTTTTTCAGTAAAGATAACATTTATAACCCCCCCCCCCACACACACACACAAAAAAAATAAATAAAAATAAATAAAATTTGGTAATCTCTTTGTATAAATCTGGAAAATTATTATACTTGAATTATTCATAATTTAGTTTTTAGTATTAAATTTTGAAACAATTTTTATTGGACAATAATTGGTAGGTAACTTTTTGTCAACCACCTATCCTATTGTAAACATATAAAATTATTTATATTCATATCTAGGTATTATTTTAATTATGACAATGTTTGAAAAGCAGTATTGCTATATTTTCAAAACTATTTAACTAAGGGAGCCGTGACCCAGTGGTCAACCCTCCCTTACATACAGTGGGTCAAGCCTCCCCATCACGCCATTTTGTAAAGAATGGTGCATGGTGATTTGAAACCTGATTCTTTCTATAAACTTTTTTACTTTAATAATAGCTTAATATGACAGTATTTATAAAATCCCACTAGCTCAAAGTTAATTCAGTTACTTTCTTTGAAAAACTCTTACAAAGTGTGTTTAAAATACTTACTTTTTAGGCAGAAAAACTTTCTTTCTTGTTTATTTCCACTCCACTATGAACTGACTGGATGAAACTATGATGGGTGTCTGATTACATCAGTAGCTTTGACTGCCATCTACTGAGGGAAAGCTAAAATATTTTTAAATACTGAAATTCAAGGGTGGGTCAAGCCTCCCTTATGGTCAAGGCTCCCCAGGTTCCCCTACTGTCCGTGACACGTAACAGATGCAGTAATAATGAAAATCTCTTGGTACTAAACAGTACTGACAAAGTACTAATGAATAGCATATGCAAAATCCCCATTCTGCTATTTATACGGGCTAGGTAGCTAATGCGACAGAAAACTTATACTGCCCGTATATCCGTAACGGATGTGCTACTAACAAAAATCTCTCTGTACTAATGAATGGCATATGTGAAATTTCCGAACTCCATGGTGTGCTGGCTGATCATTTCACCAGCCAGCAAATTTGAAGTGACCGTAAATCCGTAATGGATGCAGTACTAACGAAGTACTAATGAATGGCATATGCGAAATTTCTCTACTCCATGGTATGCCGGCTAGTGAAATGCACCTGTCAGGATTGGAGTAACTTTTGGAAATATCGCTATATGTCGAACTGGCACAGCTAACCAGACTGGTGGACATTACAGAACAGGAGACAGGCACTGTCCTTTGAGAGAGCAAGTCGCCGATCCTCTCCGACGTTAAAGCCCGGAGAACTCTTCGGCGCTGCTAGTCCATATAGTCTCTCCCGATTGCAGAGGAAAGATGGGCCAATGGGTTTCGCCGCACGCACTAATCTCCTGCTGGTTTACTGTGAAAAATTTCGAGCACTCTCTTTACAGACTTCGTCGTTCCCGAAAGAATGACAGTCAAGGTTAATCTGAATTTTTTTTATTTTTTATATTTGGTAGAAGGATCGGCGATCTACCAACACACTCCTTGCTTGTTTTCTGGGCAGTTACTATATTGAAAATCCTCACAAGTTTCTCGCTCTTCACCTACATACCCCCTAGTTTCTCAACTTGTTGCAAGGTGCAAAAGGCGTTGCCCTTTCTCTAATTGGTTCTGTAAAGTGGTGTCATTTACTTACTTAACCCACGAATTTTAGAGTTGGCCACCGCAACTCTAAAATTTGTGACTTCAAATTTAGTGAATGACTGCACTTTTACTGACTGCAAATTTAGCTTAATTTGCACTTTTGATTCTTAAGTGCTCTCAAAAATTGTCTATGAAAGTAATTTTTGTCTGCCGAGAAACAGACCTTACAGTAAAAGTGCTCTGTTTCACAAAGAGGATTTTTCAGATGACTTTAAATTAAATTAGATTAAATTGTAAACGGCTATTTTATTATTACACTCATATATATATATAAGAAGAATTTTAGATAGATTGGGTTTTTCCAGTTGCAATAATTGCTTTCCTAAAACCTTTTTTTTTTCCACCAAATAACTTAGAATCAGTCAATATATAGGAAAATAAATGTACTTAATCGAAAATAAAACAAGACAAACTTTATTGTACATTCACAACTTTTATAATTTTAAATTTCTGAAAAATAATGAAAATCCATTCTTTTTAAGTATGAACTGTACTTTTCAAAATCCTTTAACAATAAAAACTGCCCCCCCCCTCTCTTCCTGGAAGTTTTGTTAATATGTCATGAAGGAAGTTTTACAAATAAATTTCACAATGAAATAAATTTAACAAAGAATTACAACAAAAATTTCAAAAGAATTTATTCAATATTTACAAAACATCAGATATATTTACAAGAAAGCAATTTCTTTTACCTATAAAATTATTTTCATGAATCTTGTACTTAAAATATGTGAAAAATTGTAGCATAATGTATTTAAATATGATAATTAGTAGTAGTTAAAATGTAACATATTTATATGCACTTGCATGTAAAAAATTATATACGTTATGAAGTGTATATACTAATTCAGTGTTGAGTAAATATTT
Source organism: Cheiracanthium punctorium (assembly GCA_038373885.1). Classification (NCBI taxonomy): domain Eukaryota; kingdom Metazoa; phylum Arthropoda; class Arachnida; order Araneae; family Cheiracanthiidae; genus Cheiracanthium; species Cheiracanthium punctorium. Next base: position 387,518 of record JAWZYV010004456.1, read on the forward strand.
AAATGTAATAAAAATGCATAGTTTGTCAGTTTAAACTCTTTATCTGTAAATAATGAGTACTTGACACTTTTAAACATAATAGAGAAATTGAAAAATTATAAAAAAGATATGTTCTTTAACAATTTATTTTTTAGCTACTGCTGATAGTTGATCTCTTATCCGACTTAATCCATGCAACATAGTGTCAAGTTTTTCTTTGCTCAGCTCAACATTTAATGTTTGAAATCTGTCTTCATGGTCCTCTGGAACTCTAGGATCATGTACCTGTAAGAAAGGGTAATACTTCATGTTGTAGTTCTTTTATCATTATTACAAAAAATACAATTAAAACCAGAATTTGTGCTCATTATTATAAAAAATCTGATGTGGACACCACATTTGCTTGCACTACTCAAACCCCCATGTCAGATGGGAAATTAGAAATTTTCAAACCTTGTAATGGTCCAGTTATTTAGACTCCCTAGCTCGGAGAACTATTCCATCTAGCGAGCAATCAAGAACCTCACCAACAAAAAACTCTCCATCCCTCCCATCAAGCATGGAGATAGACACTTGCTTTATGATGAAGACAAAGCAAATGTCATCGCTCAAGTTTATGAGCACCAATTTAAAAATGATGAGCCCTCACCGCTTAACCTCACTCCTAGACATCCAAGACTTCTTATCCCATGCACCTTCTGATTTAATCCTACCGGAACTGCCATCGGATATTATTGGAGTATTGCAAGCGCTACCTAAGAAAAAATAATTGGGTTCAGACAGTATTAGTAACCAGAAGCTCAGGAACATCCCCACCATAACTGTTTACAAGATTACAACACTGACCAATAGCATACTGAAGTATCATCCCTTCCCACTCTGTTGGAAGTATGCGGTTGTTTGCCCCATCCCCAAATCAAGATCTCACTCTACCAGCATCTTATTGCCCCATTAGTCTGCTCAGCAGCCTTGCCAAGGTTGTGGAGAGACTCATACTAAATCATCTCAATGTCATTCTTACTGACAAAAATATTATTATCCTGGAGCAGTTTGGGTTCAGACAAATGCATAGCACAACTCATCAGATCGACAGGGTGGCGGAGCTAGTGATGGGCATGAATGAATGAAACTATTCGAATTAATCGATTATTGAATCCATTCGAATCAATCGATTTCAAAAAATTCATTCAAAAATAGCATTGGTGAAATGATTAATTGCGGTGAATCATGAATACTATTAGAATAGTGAAACGATTAATCACGATTAATCGTGAGTACAATTCTAATAGTAAAATGATTAATTGCGAATACAATTCGAATTGTGAAAATGGTTAATCGTGTATACAATTTGAATTCGGAAATTGTGATTAACCGTTAATACCATTCGTTCACAAAGATTGTAAAACAGTTTTCTTAGGCAATTTTAATATAGGTTTGAGTTCCAAAGAAGTGTTTAAAGGAGTAGGGAAAACAAATAAGGTACATTCATGGATTATATTTTACACATAAAGAGCTGCCCGGGTTGTGTAGTGGTTAGAGAGCCATTCTACATCATCACGGGACCGGATTCGATTCCTGGCACAAGCTTGGGTGTCATTTTGTCTGACCCTTCATAAGAGGCAACGCTGGTTCACCTATTAGCTGCCTCCATAGTAAGAGACCATTAGGGCCTTGGTAGTGGCCAATGTCTATAAAGGGTAAGTGCCTGCCATTAGAAAAAAATATATATACCTAAAATATACCTCAAAAGCCCCCCCCCCCCATCTTCAAGGAAAATCGCTATCTGTGGAGGTGGATAAACGATAAAAATCAGGAAAATATACCATTCAAGCGCCCCCTTTATCTTCAAGTGAAGCTGGATTAATACTGTCTGTTCCATACCGTTAAGAGGCCATTATGACATCACTCAGCAAAGCAAAGCGGAGAGCATTGTTCTGAAGTCACACTTCGTTGTTATATGGCATGATTTCATTGGTGCATTTACTGCTGCTCCTGAAGCTCGCGCACGGGCAACCAAAGTTTCAAAACGAAAAGGAACGGTGGAACAGAGTGGCACGGAATGTCCAGTATGAATCCACCTTAAAAGGCATTTATTAGGTATTTTAAAAGCAAATGAAATGCACGAGAAAAGCAGGGAGGCATTTATTAGAGGGGGAGCACTTTTGCTGTATTTTACGGTATTTATAATGATGAAATATAGTTACAATATGCCTGACGAAGATTGTTAAACAGTTTTGATAGGCAATTTTAATATAGATTTCAATTCGGCAAGGTGTTTTATGGAACAAGAAAGACAAACACAACACACTCACAGATTATGATTCACATTTCAAACAGTACTTATAAAGGTGAAGTATATTTAGAATATGCTTAAAGAAGACTGTAAAACAGTTTTAGTAGACGATTTTAGTATAGATTTCAATTTCAAAGAAGGGTTTTATGAAAAATGATACAATTTCCAACTTAATGGAATAAGGAAGAAAAACAGGGATGCCGCATTGATTATGATAGTCTTTTAATATCCACCATTTTAGTGCATATTTATAATCTGAAAGTGTATCAGATTTTTTGTGGCTTTGAATTGTGATATATCACTTTTCAAACAGTATAAATAAAGCGGCGTGATATGGTTAGAATATGCCCAGACGTGAGTTACATTTTTCACTTAATTGAAAAATAAACTTTTAAAATATAATTAAATTAAAAAACTTTTTTTAACTCTGTGCTACGAATTTCAATTATAAGTATTATGGTTGCCATATTTGGTGATTTTCGGTAGCGTCAAATGATCTTAGAACTAAGAATCATGGACAAAAATGTCATTCATCTAAAAAAGAATAATAATGAAATTTCTTTCTTTGATTTAATCAAAATATCGACTGTATGTGAAAAGAGAGTAAGAAGGATTTGCATTAAGTAAATAAATGTGAATTATGATATATTTTCCAACATGAAAACGGAGAAATGTAACAGTGTTGATGGTTAAATTATGTTATACATGAGTGCCCAAAAAGCACAGTGTGGGCACTGACTGTGCTTGCTTATTGAACTAGCCAAAGCCAACTAAATCTGAATGACAAGAAAATGACTTTTAGTTTTCTCTTCAACTGATATCAGAACATAACAAAGAAGTGGTTTTGGTTTAGGTTCAAGTTTAGATTTGCTAATCCATTTTGGCGCCATCTATCAGTGAATAGAAGAAATTCAAAAAGAACATTTTGCCTGACATTATATTTTAACATGAACTTATTTTTTAAGATCTAGCATTTGAGAAAGAAGTTTTTATATATAAATTTAATTATTTTTATTAATTAATAAATAATCAATATTTAGTTTATTTAATAATATATTACTATATAGATTTTTTTTTCTTATATACATAAATATAAAATTGAAAAAAAAAAAATATATATAACATTATATAAATTTATTTTCTTACTTCCCACAATGTTAAGAATTAAAGAAAGGTGAACTGAAATTGATATTAAAAACTTAAGGAAATTATTAAATAACTTGCATTTAAGTACTAAAAACGGAAAAACCCATATTACAATTTTTATTTTGCAAAAAGATAGTATTTAATTATTAAATATATGAACAACTTTTGTTGTTTTAAAATTTAGGTATTAAAATGTTGCATGAAACATTTCAAGCTTTTTAACTTATGAAAACAATAATGTCATGATTTTTACTATCTGTCAGGGCAGATGTGCCAGGAATTTCTTGTAAAATAAAAATATTTTATTTAATAGTTATAGATATAATATTTCATTAAAAAAAAATATTAATCTGTCAACAAAATTTTAATTTCATAAATTTAATAGCCATTGATTAAGATTATCAACAATAACCCAGGATTACAGAGCATACAGAAAATTACCAAAATATAAATAAAAGCTGAATTTTTATTATCTATTCTTTATAAACTAAAATATGAAGAGCCTGCCCATTACTTGTATATCCACTCTAGATCTAAATATTTAAATTTTAAATAAAGTCATAAAATTTATTCTAGTTAAGTTAGTCAAATAATAAAATGTTTTCTAGGTTAATAATTGACATACTATAAAATGTTAATTATGTTTATTATCACTTTACTGTATACAAGGTTAATTAACCTCACTTCATTGAATTATTTATTCCTCAATTTTTAATTATGATGTAGAATAATAAGCAAAAATTAATACCATAATGGGTGATATTAATTTAAAAAATGACAAGTAAGCTAAAAAGGTTGTATGAAACTGAGAATATTTAAACATACAAAGTATAATATCATATGTATGTTCATTTATTGTGCATTCAGTACCGAAGCTATATATGTACAGCAGCCGAAGCTTTGATAAAATCATTGCTTCGGCCATTAGTAAGCTTCAGTATTCGGCGCTTCGGCCAAACTGCGCTTCGTGCCATCACTACTGGAAATGTTTGATTTTTTAATTTAATCACATTTCGAATTTCACACTCAATTTGTGTGCACATTTAAAATTTAAAAAGACAGAGGGAGCATGCATACAGGCTACAACGTGACACAGCTGGTATATGTATATGATATTGGTATACATTAGAGATACACATTTTCCTCCACATGTTGGACTTTGTTCGATTTAATAATAATTCTGTATGTGAATTTATTAATTATCAATAATTATGTACTTATGCTGTAATGAACAGCAATCCTGTTTATTCATAAAGAATGATTGATTTATAATTCAAATTCACTGTAGTTTATACCACTTCAGGGGCGTAGCCAGAAATTTTTTATGGGGGGGGGGGGTGGTTACGACTACCGCAACTCACATATATGCATACATGTGTGGAATAAGGGAGTGAAGAATATACATTTTTTATGGCAAAAAAATCCTCATGGGGGGTTATGACCCCCTAACCCCCCTTGGCTACGCCCCTGTGACACTTATAATTCGAATAATGCACAGTATATAATTATTAACACTCTCCACATTATCAAATTAACTTTATTGCACAATAACTATATAGCTATCCAAATTAAGTACAGTTTTTTAAATAAATAATCGAAAATTATAGCACCTACCTAGGTAAAAAAAAGTCTGCACTTTTTTTTGCAAAAACATATAGATTGTACATAAAAAGTGGATAATTTTGAAAGTATACACTTGTGCAAATTACATGTAGTTTTTATGCATACTAAAACAAAAATTTATGAATTTTGAGAAGATTTTCAGAAAAATCTCAATCTAATCAAAAATATTTTTAAATCCGAAGACTATAACTTAAGTTGAGTGATCACCTATCTTGACACGAAATTTCATTTCTTTCGCTTCAGTCAGTTTTATATGATGTGCAAATAAAAAAAGCATCACCGACAGAACGACAAACTTTTTTTTTTTTTTAAACACAGTCATACTGGGGTCCCAAATGCTTAAAACGGATAGAAATCACAAAATTTTTTAACACCAAGTAGTGTACAGGCAAAGTCTAATTTTATTTATTTAGGTACATAAAAGTTCCCATCCGAAATTGAAACATCAATCACTTCAAACTTTATTCATTCCATTACGAGTAGAACACGTCTGGTGGTTAGAAGGTTCGCCTTCCACTCCTTAGTTCCACAGTCTCTTGCCAGTAGCGAAAGCTAGAAGGACGCAGTTTAAAAGTAACTTGAAGTTCTTACATATGATAACAAAAGAACTTTGCCACCAATAAAAGATAAAGTGGAATGTAAAAGGTGATAAAAGTAAGTCAGTCATTGTTCAAGGACAAGAAGAGGCGGGGGGATGGGAGGAGATAGAAACAATGCAATTTTTCTTACAATCAAAAGTAAAACCACATCGAGTTTTCGAAAAGAGAAATTTTGGAACTGCGTCACCTATTTTAAGAACTTTTTTTTGTTGTTGTTCTTGAGGGCAAACAACAAAGCACAGGGCAGTTTTACTGGACTCTAATGACTTTCAATATATTTAAGAATACATTAAATTGGGTACTTTTTATTTCATTCATATAGCATTAACATAATGTTTAATAAAAATATACAGTTACATTTGTGTACTACCCCCACAGTAAGGGAAAATAAAAATGACACTATAAAAAAGTATTTTGATAACATTAAATAATAATGCTACATTTTTAATTTGTATAAGTCAAATGCATGTTTGTAATATACATCAATAGTTTAATTAACATAAATTTAACAGCTTGACTTTAGGATCTTTAAAAAAAATTACATGATTCTTGAACCTATTCCAAAATCTAACCCTACTTAAATAAAAACAACAAGGCAAACAATCTTCATTAGAATAAAATTTTCTAAAATAAGTATCTGTTGCATGTACAGCAGGGAAAGATTTCAGTCCCTTGCAATTCTGTTTAACTCAGTTTTTACTCAAATGAACAATCCAAATTGTAAGAACCTTACCTTTAAATGTAAGATACAAGTTGGCTCACTCATACGAGCCACTTTTCCAGAGGCCATTTTCAAGTCAACTCTCCAGTCAAATTCCGTCAATCTAGGCACAGATACTGCCAAAGAATGAATAAATATTTTTGATGATAGTTATCTAATTTGCTAAACATAGTAACAAATTTATATAGTTCAATTAACATTTGTCAATAATACAGCATTATTGATTAAACAGTTTTTTTTATATTTAAGTAGTTTAGTCACATTAATTCTATTTTCCTTATTCGTTGCAAATAACTTTCTTAAGGAAATAGTGTAGCTACTTATTCATCTTTTATTTAATTACATTTCACAAATTTGTAATGAAGTGCATTGCATTAAGGAAGAAATAAAATATGGAATTTACAGCAAAAATCTTTTTTCATACCAATTTTTTTAAAATAAAAATCACCTTTTTGTTAAAATAATTGACAAAACAGATTAAAATGTCAAGGGCTAATTTATTAAATTATACTTTTGTGAAGTGGCTGCTTTAATCGATTGTATTTTCATGAAGGAGCCATTTTTATAGATTGTAATTTTGTGAAGGGGCTGCAAAATGGTCCCAATTTTTATCGGCATCGATTTCTGAATTCAAAGAAATAATAATCATAAATAAGTATACAAATAATGTAAAAATTATTAAATGTATTTGGTACAGCTAGTACAGGGTGTCTACCAAATTTCTGAAAGTCAATTTCCGGACTTTTTCCTGACTTTTGGGAGGTCCCGGGAAAAAAATTCCTGACCAGTGCATTTTACTTTGGGAAATTGCACAATGACTAAGGTGACCATAAGCCCCGTTTTGAACGGGACAGTCCCGTTTTTAGGTGACTTGTCCCCAAGAACACCGTAATGTCCCGTTTTCAGAAAATGTCCCGTTTTTAGGAAGAGAGCAACCCACGGTAAATCAACCGCAGCGTCTGTAAAAAGAAAACCTGACCTCCCTCCCTCCCCTCTTGAGACGCAAAGAAAACGCCAGGGGAATGCATTGTTTTTCTGTTTGTCCTTTTAATGTTCTTTTTTAGTCAACTATTTTTATAAAAAATTTTATATTTTATTTTATATATTTTATTAAAAAAGAAATAAAAATTTATTTAATTTTTATTTCTTTTTTTAAAGTCATGTTCCTCTTTTGCTTACTCCTCCCCCCTCCCCTGATCTCCACTTTATTTTCCCTTTTCACTCTGCTTTTCTAAGAATTTTTTCCTTCCGAATGACAATTTCCTTTTTTATGTGTGTCTTTTTGTTTACATTTCTCTCTTTCCTGGTCCTGCCTTGTGTCAGATGGTGTTTTTGAAGTAGAAGTAGGATCTACCCCTTGTATCACCCGTAAAGTACATCTTCCACTATTTTTTTATAGTATATGCGTGTTTTATCAAAGTTTTTTTTTTCATTTTATTTTGATATTAACATTAACACAAGCCTTTTTGCGCACTTTCTTAACAACTAAAAGCTAACCAGACCTGTAAATTCAGTCTCCCTACATTATTACCTTAAAAACAGTAGATGTCCTGTTTTGAGAAATAACAAATACACTATTGCCAAAAAAGTAGATGTCCCGTTTTGAAGAAAAAATAAATGGTCACGTTAACAATGACCCCTCCCTTGTCTTTATATTTGCATATTTGTAAAACTTCTTGAAAGCAATTTTAACTGAAGTATGCAGGATTAAGCTTTCATCAATTAAGAAACAGAAGTAGTCTCACTTTCTGATAGATTTAACTAACTGTTCTTGGAAATAGGGTACTAAGCCGTAAGTTACCAAGTAAGCTAATTTGTCTTTTATCCTCCCGTCACGATTGATGAGCCCCCATTTTTCCCTCCTTATACAAACACATCGTTAGATGCTTTCGCGGTTCAAAAAATGTGTTACAGTTGCTTTTGGTTTCCAGTCTGACAATTAGAGAGAAAGCGTAAAAAAAAAAGGACACCGGCTGTTTTAATTAATTGTAATTTAGTGAAGGGCTGCAAAACAAACCCAATTTTCGTATGCATCGCCCCTGAGGTGTGAAATAAGAATTGTTTGTATTCATTTGTTGTGATTTAAACTAGTTCTTTACTTTTGTTTATGTACGTTTTTGTCAGAATGTTAAAACACATTTTACTTTAATAATGTCTTTATTTATGTTATTTTGGTGAGGTATTACATCTTTTAAAAAGTATTTGTTTGCATTATTAAATCTGTCTTAAAAATCAGACGGGAGGTTGAGGAGTCCCTCTTTACATAAAAATTAAATTTTATTAAACCAACTCAAAAAATCGCCAAATGGACCAATACGATAACGCTGTTCTATTTTTATAGTTTAAGTTAACATACCAGAGTCTGAAACTGCTAAATTTTTCCATGAAGAGTATTTTTCAGCAATAATTTTTGATAAGAGGTCTTTTAAATTCTTGTGAAAGTCATCAGGAAATAGCGATGAAATACTGTCACTTGTTGAATGGCCATGAAGCAAAACGAATTTGATGATACTACTCAAGGCTGTTAGTAGCTGAAGATTTAAAAAAAAAAAATTAATACATAAGTGACAAAATTATACAGTGTAACAGCGACATGGAAAACTTTTAATGCTGGATAACATATATATATAGTATACAGTATGTTAAAATAAATGGAGACAATTTTTCACCAAGCAAGAACAGGGCAAAACGGATGATACCAAAGTTGTTGCCCCCATACTAGGCAGATAGCTCAAGTGTAGCTATGCCATAACAACACATACAAACAAACCAAAGCTGTTCCGCAAAGAATTAATAAGTAGAGAGTTTATGAATATAAATAGTCCAACATCAATAACCTAAAATGTGACACACAATTACAATTTATTTACTTTTGAAGCTTCTGAAGAATCGATACTAAATGATTCTGCTGTGGATTTTAAAACATGATTCGGCGGAATTTCCTTCTCCCGGTACTTAAAAGCATCTTGACAAATTTCAATTACTTTTTGTTTAGAAGATGCCTACAAGAAAAATACACATAATTAAGGTCCAAAAATAGATAATATATAGAGTAGAAATTAAATATTACATAAAAAATTAAACAACCTTAAGCAAAAGCAATAAAATTTCAAAATTAATTTGAGCAGTTGACATTTTGTTTACGCTGCCACCCACAACTTTTTCCGAATCGATCGAAACTTCGAAACATCATCAAGCATAATCGAATCTTTGAACCATAGAGACCGAGCAAGGAGTGAAATCCCATTGCTATGAAAATGATTCAAGCTTTTTGCAGTTGAGTTTGAATAGATAGTTTTATGTAAGATAGATAGTTTTTGCTGCCATCTAGCAGTGATCATAAGAAACTTTTATGTTTCTTAACAAAACAATTCATTATAACGCTTTTAAAAATTAATAAAAAGGAAGAAAATCTAAAATACTTTCAAATTTTAAATACTCAATAAAGTGCTATATATTAAAAGCGTATCATAATTTATGCGTCGTCCCTATTTTTCTTCCTTATTCCATTAAGTTGGAAAGTATATCATTATTCATGAGTATGCCGTATTTTTCTTTCGTTCTATAAAACCCATCTGTGGAATCGAAATATTATCTTAAAATTGCCTACTAAAGCTATTTTACAATCTTCGCCAAGTATATTTCAGCTATACTTCACCATTTTAAATACTGTTTCGAATGTGCATCATAATTCAATCCATGAGGGTACCGTGTTTGTCTTTCTTGGGTTGATTCGTACTTTAACAGGCCCCGCTTTAACGCTCCGGCTCTCGCCTAGGTGGTGACGATTTTTTGTATTTATGTGGCGTTATATAGAATTAAAATGGCGATTTGGAACAACATGTAAGTATAGCATTCCGCTACATTTTTATTTATTTTGAGTTGCCAATGAATGTAGTTTAAGTCCCAGATAACACACTTGTCCATTTAATGTCTATTTCTGATCCAACTCATTCATAATACATCCATGTCTATACATAGACATCCATAAGACATCTATTTATGGACATCATCTAGAAAATCCAGAATATGTCCATGAATAGACCAAAACTAGAATTAGAATATCCAGAATAAGTCCATTTATGGACGTATGCCAGATGATCCACACTATGTCAGTGATACGACATAAAATGGATGTGTGTATAAGTCTAGAAATGGACAAAATATGGAAAAGTTATTTTTTTGTCACTGATTTTCATTTACCCAATACTGTACTTACGACGTATGAATTTATTATACTTTATGTTTTTATTGATATTACATTTTACCCCTTAAAAGTTTAAAAACATTTTAAATTCTTGAGGTGGTTTTTTTTTTTGGGGGGGGGGAACTTTTGAAATTTAAAATACTTTTTATGTATTATTATTTCCTATGAAAGCGGTATTGTGTAAAAAGAAACTCATATCCTTATACACAAAAGAAAATTCTCTAGCGACTCAACTTCCAAAAGGAGTAGCTGAATATTTTTTTCTAAGTTCCCAGTCCGAAACTAAAAAATCTTTACTTCAACATTTTGACGCATCATAGTAAGTCTTGCTGCGTACAGTGGCGCACCCAGGATTTTAGTTTAGAGGGTGGCTGGGCTACATACAAATACTCGGTTAGAAACGATTCTCTTAAGCCGGATTCATACTGGCCGTACCGCACCGCTAAGACGCCGCAATGACGTCACGTGGCGGAGCAACACGGCGCCCGCGCGGTGAGCGCCGAGGGTTTGCGCAATATCTGGCGAGAACAGATATTTCGCAGCGGCCGCAAAGCTACAGCCAATTACAGAAGAGCTTTTACAGCTTCAGTCAATTACAGAAGAGCATTGGTGTATTTACTTGCGGCACCGCAAGTTCGCCGCGCGGTCAGCCAACGGTACAAAACGGCAAAACAGTACGTCATGGTTGCGGTGCGGCGCGGCAGGTATGAATCCACCTTTATAACGTCAAAATATTCGGTACCACTTGACTGTCCCATAGAACACAAACAATGTAAATCATTATAGAGTCATAAATAATTATCTGATCTTTTGAGCGACGTTATAACTGTGTGTAACAGTGTTTCAACTAACTGTAAGCATTTATTTAAAAACTTTTTTAAATAAATGTCTTTTTTGGTTAGAAATAATTTGAAGACAATTAAAAAGTGAAAGAACTAAAAAAAAATAATTCATTAGCGACAATTTTAATTTTTTAACGTTTTTCACTTCTAACTTTCTACCTTTAAGGGGGGCTTCAGCCCCCATAGCCCCCTCCGTGGGTGCGCCTATGGCTGCGTATAATGGCTAGCACACTCTATTGTGATTAAGGGTTCCATATGATTAAGGGTTCAAATTTGAAGCGGGGGCAAATACTTAAAAGTTGGTTTTTAAAAAATAGGTACGAATATTTTAACAAAATTCGTTATTAAGATGTAACGATAAATTTAAATCCATCATTACATAAAATTAGTAGCTAAAAATTATTAAATGGTTTTGTTGATGTCCAGGATTCGACCGTAAAAGGTCTATAAATAGACAAACACGTCCATTATTATGTCCATATGCATGTCTATAAGACGTCATATAAGCGTCCTGTAGTGCCATATTGACGTAAAATGGACGAGAATTGGACGAATTCTGGATGTTTGATGGATATTGTCTATATGACGTCTTCTAGGCGTGTTTTGGACAAGTTTGTGCTATCTGAGGTGTCTTCAAGTTCCTTAACTGCGTTTAACACTAATTTGTAGGGATCGACCGATACCACATTTTCGCCGATACCGATACTTTACCTATAAATTCATTTCTAGAAATAGCCGATACCGATACTTTACAGTTATTGTATCGGCCGATATCGATACTTAACCGATACCGATACTTTACAGGATTTAATGCCATTTAAATCTACATCTGTGGTCAGTTTTTGCAACAAGAGTGCAGTTCTCGTTAAATTAATAACACCATGATTACAAAAATTCGGTCATAGATAAAAATTTGAACCCAGTAGAAAGCATTATAAAAAGAAAAAGCAGTGAATACATTGAAATGAGTGTACCGTATTTATAGTCCTATTTTTCTGTTAAAACATGCCGAAGAATGGCCGAATTTATAAAACGCTGAACATTCGGAAATGTCTGAAGTGTGCAGGCTCGGGATTCTTTCTCCTCTCGTGGCTATCGATCTACCAGTCTAGAGTTTTGGGTGGTTTTCTCCAGATGTATCTTGAATATGCGTTAGAACCCCTTCAAAAAGTTTTCCTACCAGTGTTTTTAGAGAACTTACCATGTCTAAGTTGTCAGACTGTCTCTAGAAATTGCAGTACGTCGTGTTTTTGAATAAGCCAGATAAAATTAAATTCTAATTTTACACTGGGCACAAGACTTTTTCAATAAGTAAAATTTATTTTTAAGATCAAACAAACAACAACAACAACAACAAAAAATTTCCACATTACGCGCAAAATTTGTAAGCTAAAACTCCAAATTGTTTCATGAATACGATTGACAACACACATATTGTGATGAATCGGAGCGAATTCGGCTTTCAAAAGATCGCTATCATAAAAGAAGTTTTTTTTTTTTTTTTTTTCATGCAAAAATCGTGAAGTGCGCAAACTGAATGCTTATTGCACTATTGCATGTGTAATAATATTCTATGCTAGTTGCAAAATTAACCCAAAAAATGACACGATTACATAAATGATTCCGCATGAAATAGCTAATAAATTGCTTTTCCCAAGTCGGGACAGATCAAAGAGAAAATTAAAGCAATATAAAATAACTCCTTTTATTTAATTTTATCATAATATTTGTGTGTTTGAGATGAAATTTTTCAAATCTTTGATAAATCTTTATTAGTTTCCGAAAAATAATTGCCTCTCCCCCCAAAAAAAGTGAATAAATAAATAAAAGAGTGGTTTTTTAGTGCAAAGGTTTGCCATATATATAAAAACTTGCACCGAGTATTTCTCTGTAAAAAATTCAAGAATTGAAATTTCTATTTTACACACAGATATCTAAAACCTAGAAAATAATTTCAATATTTCTAATATAGGAAGTTTTTAAAACAGACAAAAAAGTATAAACTAACTTTTCCTAGCCGCGTATTGATTATGTAATTACATACAAATTTCTAAATACATACAAACGATCCTAAAAGTTTGCAATTATGAATTTTTTAATATCTATGAAAAAACTTGTAAAATATAAAACAAAAGCGAGGGCCGCATGAAATAGGTAATAGTAACGAGTTTAGAAAGAATATGTATTGCTGCTGTAAAAAGAAAAGAAAAAGAATAAAGGAAAATCTGATTTTTGACCGTAAATTGTCTTTTAAAGGTAGGCAGTGATCTTAGTAGAAATAAGAACACTAAATAAAAAGAAAATATTAAAAAGATAAAAATATAAGACTTAGTTGAGCAGCTTGCGATTGCCAGCCTCAAAATCTTAATGAAAAAAGCATATCCGTAAACAGCTGCGTAACTACATTGTTGACACATATTTTTTGTATGTTGTTAAATTTATGTACTTCAGTCGGTAACTTGAATTAATTGAATAGAATTAAAATTTTTAAAACATATATTTTTTCTGTAAAAGTAATGAGCTTGCAACAGTCTCGTGTTGGCCGGAGGGGGTCTGTGATAGCTTGTCCGTCCTGCCATCCTAGTGTTAACCCATTCGTGCCTGGATATTTTTGCGACTTTCTTCGATTTTTGCTAACACCAGCAGTAATTGATAAATTTCTGATGTCAACTTTTTGAACAAGGGATGATTTCATTTAAAATCATTATGTATAAAAATTGAAATTTCAACATCCTACTTGGCCATATTAAAATATTTTGTGGAATTGAGGTTCAATACTCGCGAATAAGGGCTAGGAAAAATAAATAACGTTTTCGAATGATAGCGAAAATGCCGTCCCCAAAAAGGGACGCTAGGCATAAATGGGTTAAGTCACTGTCCGTGGACACAGAAGTTATTTTCGCGCCACTCTGCCAAAGTCGCCAATGTGCATGTTTTCAGGATAATGCCGGAAAGCAGCGATGTAGTCTTAAGGGAAAAAGATTGAGGACGCCCACTTCTGACATGGTAGTTAGTTCAATGAAATTATTCCTAAAACAATAAATTAATTAAATCATTAATTTTTTATAGTTCATCACTTGATTAATATTAATTGCGGTTTCGCATTTGACTAAGACTGCTTTTATCCAAATTACCATATTGTTTTTCTCTGTACATTGTTCAGTATTTACAATGAGCGTTTTGTGTCATGGAAAGTCTACACAATGGGGTTGCCTTGGGCGGTGAACTTTTAAAAAGCATTTGCCATCAGACAGTGCAACCACTTAAAAAAATATTTGAGTTAATAGCCATATTTTTTACTTTCGTTTTATCAATAACTAATTAGTTTTTATAAAAAACGCAAATTTGAAAGAAATTATAGAACTTATTGTTCAGGCCCGGACTGGCTCTCTTGGGGGCCCTCGGCTACACATTTAAAAGGGGCCTCTTCAGGAGCCAATTTGTCGATTTAGGAACCCTGGGCAAAAGCTTCATTGGGGGCCCCCTCTTTCGAAAACTTTTTCAAAATTTACAAATTTTTAAAGAACAATTTGGGGACCTGGGCGCTTGCCCCGAATGCCCTCCCGGAAATCAGGCCCTGCCTCTTACTGAGGAATTTAGAGGAAATAGAATAATAGAATATGTAATATTTGAAAATTAGGCTTACGCGCCTAAAAATCACTTTTAACTATTTTAGAGATTTAGGGGTCCCTGACTTTTCGGGGGCCTCCTTGCGTCGCGGGGTTTCTGGGATCCTCCGCTGCGTCACTGCGTAAGATTGCTGGAAAATAAATAATCAAATTACTCTTAGTATAAAGTTGTATATCCACTTTTAAATGCCTCACCGGGGCCCCCTTGGACCTGGGGCCCTCGGCGATCGCCGACCAGCCGACCTGGCCAGTCCGGGCCTGTTATTGTTGTGTGACATGATTCGTTTTTACAGGGAACAAAATTATAAACATAAAACATGTATGATGGGGACTTACACTCAAATACTTTTTAGAAAGGGTGTAAATGAGTCTTAAGACTAGTTTCAGTTTAATTTCTGACACAAAATCACAATGTGAAAATTTTGAAGGGCCTAAATTATTTAAATTAGGGGTCATTCATAAATATCAATATCGATTTTTCTGTAATTTTAAAGGCCGCCATCCCCTGAAATATCAAACAATGTCAAGGACAGTCTCCCCCATCAGGTTTGATATCGATATCATACCCAAGCCGAATCAGATGCCTTGCGTCAATTTTTTAAATAAAAATTTTAATGAAGTTTTATACAAAAATTTAATGCCGATTCAAAAGCCATACACCTCCCTCCCTCTCCCCCTTAAAATTTATGTGTACATATATATATATATACATACACAGTCCAGTCACATTAATGTGACTACCTGTCAAAAGCCAGAATCACCACCTTTAGCAGAGTCGACCGCTGCGAGACGTAGGAAGGGAGTCAATTAGGTTGGGATGTTGAGCCATACCGACTCCAGTGCCGTGGCCAGCTGCGCTAGATTACGCGATTGAAGATCCATCGCGTGAACGACCCGATCGAGGTGGTTCCACCGATTTTCGATTGAGTTTAAATCCGGTGAGTTTGCTGGCCAGAGGAGTACGGTAAACTCCTCTTGGTGATCTTCGAACCACGCACATACACTGAGAGCTGTATGACACCTGCTGGTAGATTCCATCATTCTGGGGGAAAATAATGCGCATGTAGGGGTAGACATGGTCCGCAAGGACAGATGCTTACTTATGCTGATCCATCGTGCCGTCCACAATGATGAGTGCACCCAGTGAATGCTAGGAAAACATTCCCCAAACCATAATGCTCCCTCCTCCAGCCTGGATCCTTCCGGCAATTGTTGCAGGGTGTTTGCTTTCAGACGTTTCACACCGTATACGCCAACGTCCATCTGCCCGGTGGAATATAAAACGTGATTCAGCGGAAAAGCCACCTGTCGCCACTCTGTGGACGTCCAGTTGCGGTACTGGCGTGAAAATTCCCGCCTTCGTCGCCGATGAACAGCAGGCGTCTGCTGCGCAGGCCCATGCGCAGCAACGTTCGCTGAACCGTTATTGAGGATACACTCTTGGTAGCCCCTTGGTTCATCTGGGCGGTCAGTTGCTCAACAGTTGCACGTCTATTCGCCCGAGCGCATCTCCGTAGCCTTCGTTCGCCTCTGTCATCTATAGCCCGTGGTGCACCACATGTGCCACGCCGCTGATTTTGGATAGTGCCATTTTGCCATGCACGGTATACTTTTACCACGGCGGCATGCGAACAGTTCACAAAATTAGCCGTTTCCGAAAAGCTTCCACCCTTGGCCCGAAAGCCAATAATCATGTCCTTTTGCGCTTCAAAAGGTTGGCCGTTTCGGAAATGCTTCCACCATTCGACCGAAATCTAATGTAATGCCCTTTTGGAAGTCGGATGGATCGTTCCATTTCTGCATAACACCAATGATTGCAATGTTTCCCAAATCCCTCGGACACTCTTCATGTATACGCTCCACTGCTATGTGCCGCCTTCTGCCTTGCGCGATTGGCAGTGGCGGCTCGTGGGATACAGGAAGTACAGCCGGGCTGCACTTGAAATTATCAGCGCATACTTTAAAATAATTTATTCTACTAATTTTCCTAAAATCAGATTACAATTATGGAATTCCTACGGTAAATTAAAAAAAATCGCAAAAAAACAAACAAACAAAAAAACCATATTGTGGCCGGATCGCTCATTCAGAAAAAAAGCCTTTTAATCTTCCCGCAATTCAATCAGGGCCGTAGCCAGACCGTTTTTTTAGGGGGGGCTCAAAATTTTCTGAGGAGGGCTGTCAAATTTACGCACATGCACACACACATGCGGGTGGGTGGGTGTGTATGCATTATTAAAAAATAAATATTCCTTTATTTTCATTATACTAGCACTCAAGGGCGGATTAAAGTAGGGGGCGGAGGGGGCGACCGCCTCCCCCAGAGAAAAAGAAATTATGTAAAGGATCCTATTTTACTTCCATAAAATGGATGTATACGTCAATCTTCTAACTAACTGCCCCCACCGACAAACTTGCATTAATCCGCCACTGCTAGCACTAAAAGATTGCCCGTTGTGGAAGCAATTACAACAGGGGCTAGAAAAAACATTTCACAAAAACATGTCTACACATAATATATTTAATCTGCGTCCACTTAAAATAAATATCCTCATATTCAATTTTTGTTAGGTATCGAAATCGAATTTCATATTCTTCTGGAAGCTTGCGGAAAATGTTCACATTCGAACGATTTCGTTTCGCTGGGAATATCCCCTCTTATATCAATACCTCATGCAGAGTAAATCTTTTTATTTGTGAAAAAAAAAAAATAAACTTATAAATCTGGAAAAACTAGTTTAAACGCGAATTGGATTCGCAATTTTCCCTTCAAAGCCTGATAACTTTGACTTCAATATGTCATAATTGTCACTTGCGACAGCTCATTTTGTCTCGATAATGATTCACTTTTTTTTTACTCTCGGAAATAAAATGGAGCTGAAAATAGCAAAAAATCGCTTAAAATGAGGGAACGGGTGAATTGTCAGTGTTAAAGAAGCGCAGATTGTTTTATATATGTTTATACATAATTATGAAATTTTTCAAGCGGATCGTATAAACGATGTAGATGTTATGACGCTTTTTGTGCTTAGCTTTTTAACCTTTTTGGAGTTGTGATGGTAAAAGTTCTATCTTGGAGTGGTTACCCGGAATTGTCACAGAATCAGTGAGTCAGGGATCAGCATAACTATATAGTTAGGATTTTGAATACAAGCGTTTAATAAGGGAATTTTGGTGTTATAAATTTTTCACAAAAACTGTTAAGATGATATAATTTCAATCAGATTTTTATGGTTATAAAGTTTTTTTTTTTTATTTCAAAAGTTATTACATTTTTTATTTTTACCACTTTCCTGAAAGCAACTTCCTTTAGTCTTCACATCACATCAAGAATTTATATTCCAAAAAGTTTTGCTATCATTATATATGTGCGCACACACTTATATACAGGGTGTCCCAGCCAAGGCAGTAGACTAATACAGTTACGAAAGAGAACAATGGTTGCACAAACACGTAATACTTTTGCTATAATATAGCCCATCATCAACTTTGTTTAAACACATACCCGAGTCTTCATCTGACTTCTTTTTTTTTTCTAACAGCGGGCACTTGCCGACTATAGCAGGCGTTGACCACTATAAGGCTGGAATTGCTGGCCACTTTATATTGGAAGCACATAATAAATGGACCAGCGTTGTCTCCTATGAAGGGACGGACGAAATAACACTCAAGTCTACTCCAAGAATCGAACCTGGACTCATGGGGTGATAGAACGTAAAAAAATCATGTTGTACTATAATATTAATTGAATTTTTTGTAATTAAACATAAATTTTATTGCTTAAAATTTAATAATTACTGTTTATTATTTTTAAGTGAATCTTCTTTTGTTTGGCATAAAAATCCCTCGATTAAATTAGTAATTTAAATCTATCCCTTAGAAAGTCCCCTATGGAGGGCACCCCTCTTCGGCTTTGATCCTCGAGTACATAATCGGCCGTATCACCAAAATCAAATCAAGTCTATCAGCATGTATTTAACTATTGGCTTAGCTTAACGGTGTAGTTCGAAAAAAATATGCGATTTCGGTACATAAATACAAATGAACTAATTATGTGATGCACTTCAAAATTTTTAGAATGTCTCTTTACAACCTGTATTATACACTGTAATGAACGATAAACCTGTATCAATAGCGAAACTTTCAGAAAAAATTCTTAAAAATCGAAAATATAGCAGGATATGCACTTTTCAAAACTTTTTGGCCGTGCATTTATATGTTGAAGAATTTTTTCTGAAAGTTTTATAAAAGGCACTGTTTTTTCATTTATTGCGGTGTGTAATACAACTTAGAAAGAATCATCCTTAATTTTTTCGAGCCCCTCTTGCAATTAGCTTATTCTGATTTGTGTACTTAGAACGTGAGGGAGATTTTATTTTTTCGAACTACAACCTTAACTAGGTAAGTTTTTTTAATATTTCTAAGTGGTGGGCTTCATCTACCAGCCAAGCGCTAAAGGGCTCCATCTCTTATTCTTACAATAGAAAGTTTAATTTTCATATAGGGAGCATAAAATCTTTTTAGGCAGGGCTTATGATCTCCCCTTTTATTTATATAGTGTATGCAATTTACTAATAATTATTCATGATTTTTAATGTTACAGTACAAGAACACCTTAATGTTACGATACAAAATTTTTCCTGAAAGTTTCTTAACTGGCAAAGGTTTACCGTTTATTATTGCGTCTAATACAGCTTGTGAAGAGACATCCTTAAAATTTTAAAATGTCTGACATAGTAGTGATATTACCAAAACAGCATAATTTTTTTCGAACTACTGTCTTAATAACATAGTAATATACTCTATAAACTTAAAAATCGCTTGGTTAGGTAATAGCGTTTCGATAATTTAATGCTCATAAAACTCTGTTAAGATTGTTATAAATGTGATTTTAACCGCAACATTAATTTTTTAATCTATACAATACACATGATCTGAAAGTTATCATTGTGGTACATATATTTCACACAACATGTATGAAACTATCGCTTTAAGATGATGTATTCTTCAAAATAATTTCTAAAGAAAAGATCCGTATCCGCGGATGTTACAAATTATCCGTTTTCATATCCGTATTCGCGGATATAAGAAACAGTTGAACCGACTTCATATCCGTGTTCGCGGATATAAAAATAAGTTACCATTTTTTAGATTCGTAACCACGGATTTAACTTTTTAACGATACGGCATACTTCAAGTATATATTTAGTTTGGTTGAACTTCTTTTTTTTTTTTACTTTTTTTTTTTAACATTTACAAATACATTGCTCCTTATTTACTCAATTTAAAAAGGTTATATTTAATCAAGAATTTTATACAACAGCGGCGCACAACCAGTAAGCGCAGAGCATTTGCAGTGGGAGGCTGCTATACAACATGCATCATGTAGCTTCTTTCCTTACATTTTATAAATTTTCATGAAATAAAAAAAGTTGTAAAGGGTTCATAAGTTTCCCATTTTTCTTTATTTAACCTTACACTCAATACATAGTGTGGTAATGTCATTATACTCGAACACAATCATTTTTTTTAAACCATAGTCTTAAATTGAAAAATAAAACTCATTTTGGTTATGTACCCAGGCAGTGGCGTGGTCAGAAATTTTTCACGGGAGGGAGGGGGTTTGGGACTACTGCAACTCACATATATGTTTACGTGTGTGTCATAAAAGAGTGAAGAATATACATTTTTTATGGCTGAAAATTCCGCATGCGATAATTTACCGATAATGCGGGGGAGGTGACCCCCCTTATGCACCCCTTTGGATACGCCACTGTACTCAGGTATTTACCTTTAAAAATATATATACTGGGGTATTTTACATCACTCCATATAACGTCGGAAAAAGAAATGGACTTTAAGAAAAAAGGAGTGGGGGGGGGGAAGAAGGAAATAAATTTAAATTGAAGACAAAGAATGTTTTTAAAAAAAGTGTTTCCGTATGCATCGATTATAAAACATTTTCCACTAAAATCTTGTTTGCCGACCAGTGGCTGAGTGGGTCGGCAAATCATGAACATTGGGAAAGGAGGCTGAAGTTCGCAGGTCCAGTGCACAGACCTCTCGCTGCCAGACCAGTGACCGAGCGCATAGCGCTCTCAACTGGGAGACGAAAAGTGTTTGGTTTAAACCTAAGTCGCGTCCGTCGACCTAGCCGTTTGGAGTTTTCCGTGGTTTTCTCCGAAACTTCACTTAAACACGGGTTATGACACCTTAAAAAGACCTACACGGAAGATATCCCCTCGGCCTATATCACTCGTGTTGATACTCTGCCATTATCCTACAAATCAAATCAAAATCAGGTCTCTCGCGCGGCTGTCGATTTAGAGTTTTGGGCGGTTTTATTCAGATGAAAAGTGAAACTGTGTTAGAACCACCAAAAAACTCCTCTGCCGAATGCTTCCTCAGCTCCACCCTTAGGCAGATAATTCTTGTGTAAGTTTGCCCTGATACCGAAATTTCTGAGAAAGGCAGGGGGCGAAGAAAAGAAAATTCCTACAAAGGCGATTTGTGAAATGGTCTTAGAAAGCAACATAATTCGTGCCTTTAGAGACGGCCAATTTTTTTTTTTTTTTTGGATCGCTTTTCCATAGATTGCAGTTTATCGGATGTTGGGGGTGAGGGCGATCACTAACTGCAAGGTATCGACTATGTATCATGGCAGATTTGTAAATAGTATCCGCGACTAGTTCGCAGGAAGTTCTCGCCTGACACTGGATCGCCTGTTACCGGCGACCCCTCCATTACGCTCTTTCTGAGAAGTTGGCTTTCCCGCATCGTGTTTATGGGCGCAATAAAATCACCTAAGAAAGTTTGCGATGTTTCAAGAGCTTGCAAGTTGCACAAATTAGTAAAACTCTATTTTTGAGAGCAGTAGATGTTCACTCAGGGACATAAAATGTAAAATTTAAACCTCATAACCCACTCTCCGAAAAAAACCTCTGTTCCTGGAGCTTGTTCTTTTTTTTTTCTAGGGGAGGCTTGGACTTTTCCAGGGGGGTCTGAGCCGTCCATAGCGCCCCCAGCGCTACGGCCCTGAATTCAATTGGGAAAATCTTTGCTACAGCCCTGAGATCTGAACAAGAAATTGGCAGCACCGTTGCCATGACAACGATACGTAAGCAGTCTCTCCGGCATAGGCTAGTAGTATAGGGGATACGTAGCAGACTCGGCTGATGAAATATTTTCTAGCTCCTGCTGCACTTGTGAAATCGAGTAACTGATTGGTCGGACGAAAAGTGAGGGAGGGGTGACCCAGAGAATATATCTTCTAGTCCGTTTTAACGGAAGGAAAAGCTTTTTTTTTTTTTTTTGTTGTTGTCTGGGAAGGTTGAAAGTTTTAACCTATGATTTAACCGTTTTGAAACATGCAGCCCCGTTATGATCCAGTTTGTGTCTTGAAACGCCATATGGAAAGAAGATGATAAAAGACAACTACTAAAAGAAAATTGACCGATACCAAAAATTGTCCATTCATAAGAAAACAGCAGGTTCGTCTCAGCATGGTCGTAGTTTCTAGTCATCATGGTATGCATTATTCTCGTGGCTATGGGGCAGTTTTTATTTACAAAAAATATTTTGTTGGCCGTGTTTAATCGTTGGGATGAAAAAGAGCGTTTGGAATGGTACTGGATAGGATGGGTTAACCATCATCACAAGAGCATGTAAAACACATGAAGGCTCAATCGAACATTTAAAAAATTCTTTAAAATTTAAAGAGTTGTTAAGAAGTGGGACCCAAATTGCTGACGCATTAAAGGAAAACTCTCGACTTTATATTGCTGAATTTAACAAGAAGGTAAACCTGAATAGACGCTTCATGCAATTACCCATCAAAGCAGTATTGTTTTTAAGTAAGCAAGAACTGGCATTTAGAGGACATGGCGAGCGAGAAAATTCTTTAAACATGGGGAATTTTAAAGAGCTTTTAAAATTAATGATATCCGAATTAAAACAACGCCTTTTTATGAGGACATGACTGACTGATTCGCAAGTTTAAAAGAAAGGAGGATTGATTTGACTTATAAAAAATAAGTAAATTTTCAT
Organism: Cheiracanthium punctorium; assembly: GCA_038373885.1. Classification (NCBI taxonomy): domain Eukaryota; kingdom Metazoa; phylum Arthropoda; class Arachnida; order Araneae; family Cheiracanthiidae; genus Cheiracanthium; species Cheiracanthium punctorium. The sequence continues at coordinate 410,603 of JAWZYV010004456.1, forward strand.
TTCTTTTTTCTGTTCTTCTCAAGTTATCATTACAAGGTAATTCTAAGGAAACTTCGAATCAGACACGGATTAATGCAATTTTGAGGATGGGAGCGGCTGGTTGAAATTTATGTCCATTTTATGGAAGTAAAATAGGATCTCTTACATTTTTTATGTAATTCCTTTTTTTTTTTAAATCCTGAGTGAGGGCTTAATCCGCCAGCTTTCGAATTCAGTAACAAAGCTTTTCCATTCCTGTCCGGAGGAAGGGAAGGGGGGGGGTCATATGTTTCCGGCTGCATTAACATTTTTGACCACGGGCCGCCACTGGCGATTGGTTATTTCACGTTGACATCAAAAGTATGTGGTGGGCACATCAATGTGACTAGGCTGTGCAGTAAAATGGCCTTGACAATCAAGGAACTTGAGCTTGAAGAGTGCAAAGCGCACGCGCGTTGAGCTGCGCGAAACCGTCGCTTTCTCTCAATGCTGACTCCTGATCATCAGCGTCAACTGATTTTTTTTTTTTTTTTTTTTTTTTTTTTTTTTTTTGTTCGAGTCGGTTATCCTTCTGTTATTCGAACAGATTTTGATTTTGTTAGTGTTACGCGATCCCTATTTTCATATTTATTTATTATTCATATTTTGATTATTTATTTATTTATTTAATTTCTTTTCACGTTTAATGTATTCCTAGTTATCGTATTCTATTTAGCGTATTCCAAAATGCCCCGGACTCAATCCGGGGAGCAAGAGCCTAAGCTCTGTATTTGCCTCTCCTGCAACCCAGTGGCGGCTCGTGGGTTATTTAAATGGAATTCACAAAATTAATTTCGAAAATTAAATATGCAGATACGACGCTCCTTACAAGTTAAAATATATTTGCATTTCCAGCAGTAAAAGGAAAAGAATGCACGAAACTGAAAGAAAACAAGTCATCTTTGATCTTACATTTCGTCGCTAAGATAAGTTTTAGCAAAAATATTGTCTTGATTTTTTCTTTCAATTTGTTTTTCAAAGGATGACATTGAAAAATGTCATTGCTGTAGATCCGAAACACTTATTGGACTCCCATCTTAATTATTTACACTAGTTCGTAAAAAATATTCCAGTGAAAAATCATAAAAATTAAGAAAATAATAAGAATATGAAAAAAAATATGGATTAACTAACCAAACACAACAAGCCAAGAGAGAATCCAGAGGCGATAACGGCAAAAAAATCTGCTGTGAGCACAATAAAATTGTGCGAACGAAACCGCCTAGCTTCCCCCGCTACTCTCTCTCACTCTCTCGGCGTCTTTCCTCAGAGACCAGATGAAAGGGCTACTCGGGTCGATCGCGCGTGCGAGCGACGAAAGAGTATGCTGTAGTAACCTACGAAACAGTGCGTTAGTTATAATAAACGCGTTTAATAATAGTGGGGTGGGGGGTGGGGGAGAGTAAAACTTATGTTTTAAATTCACAAAAATCTAGAAGTATATTTAATATATATATATATTTTTAAATTTAATTTGTTAATGTGCTTATTCTTCAGTTTTTCCTCTGGGAGTTCACGTGCTCATGTGCTCAAATGAAGTAGTCGCCACTGCTGCAACCTTTGAAGATAACGTGCTATCAACATATCGATGTTATTAGAAATCTACTCGTATGTGCGACAATAACTTTTAAGAGAAAACAAACAGCAGCCTTCTTTGCCTGATGTCCATACCCAGTTAGTGAAATCTCAGAAAAAAAATCTGATGTGTCCAACACATGACTTCCTTGCACGTCTATTAAATCAAAAGTATTTTCGACGCACTTCCTCCAAACTTATTTGTTTGAAAGAAATAAAATATCAATAATAGTAAGGTTTAGCGATTTCTAGCCAAGTATTTCGATATCGCCAAGCTGAGTTCAATTTGAAAGATTGCCTTCTGACACTTTATTTGGCGATATTTCACCAAAAGCCGACAAACTTGAGATAGTTTGCGAGATTTTGGAGATAGCCAAAGTAGTCATTGACCACAGACTTTCAATGAATTGAATGCATCCATACACCTTAATGTATTTAAAGTAATTTGGCTCACCCTGTAAATAAATTCCCAGTCGATTGCTGTCAAAAAAGATATTGAAAACAGTTAGATATTATAATATAGTTCTAAATACAAAAGTTCAAAATTCTACGGGTTAAAGTTTTAGAGTTATACAAAATTCGAAATAATTTTTGGCACCAAATTTGGCGATATTTCGGCGAAACTCGTCAATGTCGACGACATTTGGCGAGATTTTAAGCATGGACCAACAATGACAGATTATCGCCAAATTTGGCGATATTTCGCCAAAACTTGCCAAGAACGATGACAAATGGCGATACTTTGGGCATGGACCCAATGACTGACTATCGCCAAATTTGGCGACATTTCGGCAAAACTCGCCAAGGTCGAGGACAGGCGGCGAGATTTTGGGCATGTACCAAACAATGACTGTCTACAATTGTATTATATTGAAGATGTCCATAGACATTAAAGTACTGAAATTCTTTTCGGTGGTCCTGTAAATAAACTCTCCAGTAGATTGGAACCAAAAATCGAGATGCAGAACTAGATGTTACAACAATCTTATATATGAAATTTCATAATAGTTTTTGAGAGTTAAATACGCACACACGTACATTAAAAGTCGCCAAGCTTGGCGACTTTTGGCGTAGTTCTTGAGGGAGGCACGTGACCGTTATCGGACCATTAACTAACTTATGTGGTAGGACGGTATTGTGCTTGAAATAAATGAATGGCCCTAAAATTGCCATTGACCGTAATGTATTGGAAATCTTTTGAGTGTTCCTGTAGCAGAACTGTAAATGATAAAGACACTTTTTTTAATGGAGAAATTCATTTTCTAACTCTTTACAGCATATATCACTTCTGAGTCGTTTGAAATAGCCCAATACCTCTAAAAAACGCTTTGATGAATTTCGGCCCATAGAGCGTAATGTATTTCGAATCTTTTGGGCGGTCCTGTAGATAAACTATTCAGTCGAATGGAACCGAAAGGGGAGGTGCACAACTAGATGTTACAACAATCCTAAATATAAAGTTTCAACATTCAACGCCTAACAGTTTTTGAGATATGCAAGTTTAATGAATTTCGGCCCATTGAGCGTAATGTATTTCGAATCTTTAGGGCGGTCCTGTACATAAACTATACATTCGATTGCGACCAAAAGGGGAGGTGCACAACTAGATCATAGAACAATCCTAAATATCAAATCTCAGCATTCTACGACCAATAGTTTTTGAGATATGCGAGTTACATACATACGTACGTACGTACGTACAGACGGCATGGAAAAACTGACCACAATAGACTCGCCGCTGGTCAAAATGAGTTGCAGACGCGTTAATATGATCGTGCATGCTAGCCTACGATGAGATGCATCGAAAAAATTCTTAAAATTAAATTTAGAGGTAGTCAAAATCGGTTTTTTTGTCGAAATTTGGCCCCCAAAATTTTTCGGGATCACATTACTTCCTTATACTACGTACAAGGAAGTAAAAATCAATTTCTATGGTATCAGACCAACAAAATATGCATAAGGTAAGAGAATACCATAAAAATTATCGTAATATTCAGAAGCCTTTGAGAAGGGAAGGGTTGACTCAAAAAATGTGTCATTTAGAAAATGTTTCAAAAAATGTGTCATTTAGAAAATGAGCGAAAGAATTCTCAATTTTTTCAACTCTGGATCTTTCTTTTGCAGTTAAATTTAAGAAAAAACTCAGTCAATATCTTAACATGTCGATAG